>CM031372.1:18770814-19129079 GCA_018208015.1 Medicago ruthenica
CCGATCCTTCATTATCACAGCTTCAACTACATCTCCAAAGTTCTGAAAATACTGTCTGAGTCGGTCTTCATTTGTATCCCAGGAAATCCCTCCAATGAATAGCTTCCCCGGGTCCATTTCCACCCTGCACTTTCACATAATCCAATCAAAATTCTATTTCTAACCATAAAAATTCACATCCACAAAATAAAATCTTTAAAAAAAAAATGCATAATTCTTTTCCAACAATCATTGAAACAAACCAATACCAAAAGTAGTAACATCAAAATCAAAACAAAAAACAAACGTCTGACATCATCGGATCCAAATTCCAATCAGTTACATACAATCTCCAAACAAACACAAAACCTCGTATCTATGTCCTATAAATCCAAACAACATTAAATTCATCAAAACAACAACCATCAAACACAAAACAAGATAATGCTGATTAAACATGCAACAACAACAAAAAAAAACAAATCTATGTTTTTTCAGACAACTTTAGCAGAAAACTATGATGTTGTCTAAATTAAAAAAACAAAATTTACTGAATTGGGTTAGTTTGATGGATCGAAATAAGATCAACCCATAATTCAAAATTGAAAAAAGCATCAAACTTTGACATAAATCATTGAATTAAGAGAGAAAGTTTACCAAATGAAGACAAACCCAGATGAGAAAATTTGAAGAAATCTAAGATCTGAGAGAAAGCATAAGCATAAGAAAGAGAGAGAGGGCGAAAGGCCCTCTTTATTTTTTCTCTAACAAAGAACAATTACCGTTGATTGAAAGAAGATAAATAGGTATATATAATGGATGAATGAATGAATGAATGAATGAAAGTTGTGTATCACAAAGAGTAAGAAGAGATATATGAATGAGAAAAAGGGAATTTGTATCACCTTATATATAATTTTATTTTTTATTTTTATTTTTGTATAATTTTTTATATATATATTTTTTATTTAGAGAGAGATGAGAGAGGGAGAGGTTTCTCTTTCTGATCTATATGTCTATCCTCTTGTGCAAGAAATACCAAAGGATAGAAGGATGGCGACTGCCCATTAGCCATTTCTCAAGTTTGATTTTTGTTTTAGAGGCAAAAGAGAATAGAAAATAGGAAATTTTTTTTTTTTTCTTTTCATTTCTTTTGTGATTTTATGAAAAATCAAAATTTATTTTCATAAAAAAATAAACAAAATGTTTAGACATTGTGATTAAAAATTATATTTAGACATTGTGAGAAAATTTTTCACGCTTGTCCAAATAAATATCATAACAAATAAGGTATTTTCGTCGCGCGTCTGGTTTTCTATATGTATCGGTCATAAATCAAACTTCTACCCGCGTATTTTAAATAGTAGTTTATTCTTTCCGTTATAAAACTTTGATAGTTTAAGATTTCAACACAACAATTAATATTGAATAAATTGATGCTAAAATATCCCCAATGTCTACTTTTTATTGATACACTGCTTTTTACATAGTCTTTATTATTAATAATAATCTCAAGTATTCTAATCAATCTCTTTGATGATTAGTGTCATTTTAATGGAGTAGTACTCTATAACTATCTAAATCAAATATGATTATGATATTAAGTAGGTATATAGTGAAAAATAATACTAATTAATTAATCTTAATTTTTCAAAACAATCAAATTTCTGGGTCAAAATCTGAATGCTTAAACTAAATGATCAAAAAGTCAGCGTTTTTAGTCCAATTTTTCATCTGGCAAAATGTTGCCATTGAGGAGTAATGGTAGTAACATTGGGTTGGAAACAAATATAGATATTATTAATTCTGTTACCATTGCTTGAGGTCAAAGAAATCAGATGAAATAAACGATTATGATGATAATATGATGTAATATATATGATGAACAAGAACAAGTAGATCATGGTAAATTGGACTATTTTGGGAAATGCTATGAATTTTGAGGTGAATAGGCAAAATCAAGCAACAAGTTGGAATGGGAACAAATATTAATATAAAATATGTGTGGTTGCTGTACAACAACACCTTTCCATCAACTTTCAATTAAATAATTAATTTTAAAAAAGTAGGGTTATGTGCGAATGACAGAAGGGATTGCTTGTGTACCCACTCATCCAAAGAATAAACAGGGATAAGAGGAAAAAAAACAATACATTTGTGCCTAAATTAATGCATGTGCATAATCTTATTGCTTTATTCATTCATATATATATTAATGCTTTGCAAAAATATAATAACTATTCTTTTTTAAAATAGTAATTTATTTATCATGAATCATTTTGCATAAAAAAAATCAAATCATTTACTTTTTTTTTAAAGGAAATCATTAACTTCTTAACAAATTATTAAGGCCAGATTTTGTTTTTCACCGCATAAAGGCCAGAAATTTTTTAATTCTGGATGATGATCAGAATGGAAAAAAAATATTGGTGTGCATCGGATATCTCTACGTACAGCAGCTATATAGATTAATTCATTGAATCAAATAAAACTATAATAAGCAACAAACTCTGGCAAAAAATGTAAACACTACTGTATTTGTATTTTTAGGATTGAATTCGAATCCAAAACATTTAGTTAAACCAGAAACTCTTAGGCCTTATCGTCTCATCCAAGTATGTTGAGTTAAGAATGGGTAAATTGCAACATGGGTTGGTATTTAAACCACATTAATTTGTTCTGTACCGGGGACCGTGATCGTTTACATTAACAGTTTTCCTTTAGCTGATTTTTGTTTTTGAGGCAAATTTTCCTTTAGCTTATGACAATAGTTGCTACATGTTTAAAAATAAAAATAAAAATTATATACATTACAATATATAGTAAAACACACGTCAAAGTCCTCGTTTTTTAATTTACTTAGAGTCATTTGATTTCAACTGCCCTTCATAGTTCATACTTCATACAACGTACTTAGATGTGGATCCACCATAAGGCATAGCGTGGTTATTTATTTATTGGTGATTTAAATAATAGTTGTCAAAAGTGGGGGTTGTTGAAAGACGTCTATCAGAGTGGTGATGAAGGTGGTAAGAGTGGTGGTTTATGATAATTGCGTAGAGGTCAGATTGTAGATGAATCACTACAATAAAACTATGCTTTTGTTGCGGCCAAGAGCCCTTGCAAAGGCGAAAAAATCCTCCAAAATGGAACATTTGTGGCTGCCTTTATTCTACCGCAAAAAACATCATCACAAAAGTTTGTAGCATGAGTCAACCGTTGCAAAGCGCAATCTTATAGAAAAATATAATAACATTTGTTTGGGAAAAATCCGCTGCAAATGTGTTTTTAAAAAATTGTGTGTGCGTCTTTTTTAAACGGTCGCAGACGCTTTTATATTTTATTATTTTTTGCATTTTCATGATTAGTGAGAAAAATAATCAAATTTTTCAACAAATAAAAATTAGATATAGTAAAACAAAAATTTGTATTAAAAAAATAAGTAAAAATATTTTTTAAATAAAAAACAATTAAAAAATAAACAGACAGTGAAACAAGTTTTTTTTATATTAATTCAAAATAAAATAAGGATTAAAACTTAAAATAAACAACTTATAGTGTTGGATATTTGGTTGTTGGCTACATGTTTGCTAAAATCAAATGTACAAGCAATGTGCGTCTTCAGAAGCTGAAATCTTCATATGTGTCTTCAGAAGCTGGGTGAACAGTTCTTCAGAAACTGGTTCAGAAGCTGGTGAACAGTACTTCAGAAGCTGACCTTCAGACGCACTGTTCAGACGCTGACTTTCGTTGACCTTCAGATGCACTGTGCAGACGCTGACTTTCGTTGAACTTCAGACGCACTGTTCAGACGCTGACTTTCGTTGACCTTCAGAAGCTGCATTTCAGAAGCATGTTCGGAAGCTGGTTTCTGCGTTCAGAATTTGTGTCTTCAAGCTGTTAATTCTCTCACATAATCTTTCGAAGATTTGATTGAAGATTTATCCAAACTGATGTTTCTAGAAGGCAGATTAATTCGCGTGAAGATCTTTGTTGAAGATTTGTTCCTGTTATTTAAGAATATATTTTCAAAGCAATCTTTGGAAAATTTATTTCTGAAAAATATATTTGCTTCTATGAACTTCTAAAGAATTTTAGAACAATATCTGTTGAAGATTATTTTGTTCAGAATTATGTGCTGCTGAAGACTATATAAGGAGGACGCTGCTATTGAAGAAGATCATCTCAACAAAAGCTAGAATTGAAAGAGTCTTAGGTTGTTGAGTCTGTAAGCTTAGTGCTTTGTTTTTGTACACCACTCAAGTGTTTAGAGTTGGTTGTTTTTATTGAGTTGTAATCACTTGAAGCTTTTAAGCAAAAGTGACGTATTGAGTTTTTAGGAGAGTGTCTCCATCTTTGTTTGATTTGTTAAAGTCTGATAATCACTGGGGCAGTGATTGACTGAGGGAAGTGAGAGGGGTCTCAGGTCTAGGAGTTCCTAGGTTGAAATACCACGGGTAGTGATTAAGTGAGAAGGGGCTGTGAAACAGGGGCTGTTGTCATAGGGGCTGTGAAACAGGGGCTGTGTCATAGGACTTCGAATTGATACTATTTTAGTAGATTTCCTTCCTGGCTTGGTAGCCTCCAGATGTAGGTGAAGTTGCACCGAACTGGATTAACAAATCAACTGTGTTCATTTACTTTCTGTCTTTTATATTTCTGCTTCTGAACTGCTGTTAGCATACTCTGTTTTACGGTTCAGAACCAGGTCCTGCCAGGAATTTCAATTGGCATCAGAGCAGGCACCCTGCCTGTATTTGGGTGAGCTCCAGGGAAGGTTTTTTTGGCATAATGGACTCAGAAGAAGAATTGACTTTCAAAGAACCTGCTGTTTTTTGCAAGAAGTTGCATGATAAATTTGAAGAAGTGTGCAAGCAGATGGAAGAACAAAAGAGAACTATCAGTCAACTTCAGTCTGAAAGAAGAGAACATCTAGCACAAGTCTCTGATCTCAAAGATGAGGTAACACAGCTGACCTCTCAACTTGAAAATATGAAGAAACAAGTCAGAATGTTAAACACTGGTACTGATGTGTTAGAAGAGATTATGGACAGTCAGAACCAAGGGAAACCAAATGGAATTGGGTATGATGATAGTACTCTGAATAAGAAACAACAAAATCCAGCTACAAGGTCCAATGTTGCTATTAAAACTTGTGATAGACTTAAGTTGGAACGCCAGAACCAAACTCAGGGATCTAAAGACAAGAAGGCATCTCATCCTTGGGTATGTCATCACTGTGGTAAAAAGGGACACATTAAGCCATTTTGTTACAAGCTGCATGGATACCCCAAGCACTTTCAACAAATAAAACCTCATGTTCAATCAAAGGTCAGCCATACTTTTGTTCAAGTTAGAAAAGTGGAACCAGTTGTGAACAAAAGCAATGTCAAGAAAGAATGGAGACCTAAAGGGGTGAATACCATTGGTACTAAAAGGATCCATAAGACTAAGTCTGTTGAAGGTGGTAATGTAACTAGGAACAAGACCCTCTTAGTATCTCATGGGAACAACAAAGGTGAAAGTGTTGACAAGAGTAGAATGAAGAATTGTGCTCTTATGAATGCAAGACACAAGAGAACATCTGATGCAGCACATGTGAAGTTAATCAAAAAGTATGTGGGTTCTGATGATGGGTCTGAGCCTGAAGTTGTACCAGATGTTGAAACATTTCTGATCCAACCTGATGACCCTATTAAAGCCTGTCAAGAAAAGTCTCCTGGAAAGTCTGCCAGTGAGTCTGTTGCTGTGTCACCTTCTGACAAATCGCAAGAGAAGGAGACTGATGAGAATTCCCAGGATACTGTGTCTGACCAAGAAGTTCAAGAAGTTAGTTCTGATGTAGGTTCTGATGAGGAGTCTGATGATGAACCCATTGGAAATAGGCTTGAACAAAGTGTAGCAAAGAGACTGGATCCTAGTGAATCTGAGGATGATGATGAACCCATTGGAAATAGGCTTGAACAAAGTGTAGCAAAGAGACTGGATCCTAGTGAATCTGAGGATGATGTTGACATCATGCTCTCTGTTCAGAAGAGGATTGCTAAACTTCATAAGAGGATTGCTGGGAAGAAGATTCCTCTGAATGTGCCTGAAGCACACATTAACTAAACAACTTCTGATGCTGTGTCTGATGATGAAACATCATCTGTTGATGAGTCTGAAGACTGTCAATTTGTGACTGATGTCTTGGATTTCTGTTTGTGCTTCTGGTCTGCAGTTGTTTTTGTTTTGTTCTTCTGTGTGTGGATACTATATGGTTTTGATCCTGATGTTGGTAATGTGATGGGTTCTGTGCCTGATGTCTTTGATGCTGATTCTGAAACTGGTTCTGATGTGGTTCTTTGTGTGTTGTTCTGTGTTGTGCTAGTTATAAACTCTGAATTGAATTCAGTGATGTGCTTATGCCTTGTTTCTTGTGTTTCTCTGCTCCTGGTGATTGATGGTTGTTTTGTCAACATTGTTTGGCTAAAAAGGGGGAGAAATAAGTATGTGTCTATTTCAGAAGCTGTTCAACAGTTCAGGGGGAGTTGGAGTTTCTGATTGATCTGTTTCAGGGGAGTTCCTGAATGTTTGTTTCAGGGGGAGTTCCTGAGTTGTGATGTTCCTGAGTATCTGTTCAGAGGTAGTTCAGGGGGAGTATATGTGTGAAATGTAGTGAATCATCCGCTGCTGACTCTGTTGCTACATTTGTGTTATGTTCTTCATGGTTGTGTTCTTTGTTGTGTGAAGAATTTGCTTGTTGCTATGCTCAAATTGATTTTAGCCAAAAATTTGCCAAAGGGGGAGATTGTTGGATATTTGGTTGTTGACTACATGTTTGCTAAAATCAAATGTACAAGCAATGTGCGTCTTCAGAAGCTGAAATCTTCATATGTGTCTTCAGAAGCTGGTTCAGAAGCTGGGTGAACAGTTCTTCAGAAGCTGGGTGAACATTTATTCAGAACCTGGTGAACAGTACTTCAGAAGCTAAACAGTACTTCAGACGCACTGTTCAGACGCTGACTTTCGTTGACCTTCAGATGCACTGTGCAGACGCTGACTTTCGTTGAACTTCAGACGCACTGTTCAGACGCTGACTTTCGTTGACCTTCAGAAGCTGCATTTCAGAAGCATGTTTAGAAGCTGGTTTCTGCGTTCAGAATTTGTGTCTTCAAGCTGTTAATTCTCTCACATAATCTTTCGAAGATTTGATTGAAGATTTATCCAAGCTGATGTTTCTAGAAGGCAGATTAATTCGCGTGAAGATCTTTGTTGAAGATTTGTTCCTGTTATTTAAGAATATATTTTCAAAGCAATCTTTGGAAAATATATTTCTGAAAAATATATTTGCTTCTATGAGCTTCTAAAGAATTTTAGAACAATATCTGTTGAAGATTATTTTGTTCAGAATTATGTGCTGCTGAAGACTATATAAGGAGGACGCTGCTATTGAAGAAGATCATCTCAATGATAAGTACCTAAAAGTTGTTATATTTTGATACATTTTAGGGCACTTATGATTACTTGTGTTACAAGTTACCTTAGGATTAGAGCATAAATATGTTAAAAATGCAATAATTGTGATCCTAAGCCTTACCCCATGTGATTATGCAGGAAATACATGCTTGAACCTGATTGATGCAAAAGAATGAAGATTTTCTTGATGCCATCGCTACAAGCGCAGAAGCCATCGCTAGTAGCGAGGATAGGCAGGGATTTCCAGGAAGCCATCGCTTGAAGCGCAGACTCCATCGCTAGAAGCGAGCTTAGGCAGGGATTTACAAGGGTTCATCGCTTGAAGCGATGAACTGGACGCTTGAAGCGAGCCTAGGCAGGGAATTTCAATGATCCATCGCTTGTAGCGACAGACCTTGTCGCTACAGCGACCAGAGGGGCGGTTTAATGCTGATGGTGACGTGGAGCTCTATGATTGGCCAGTTGAAGTCCTCGCTACAAGCGACAGGCTGGTCGCTTGTAGCGAGCGTGCTTTTTCTCAGCATATTTATAGAATTTTAAGCTCATTTTTTGAGAGAGATAGTTTTTTCTGAGTTTTAATA
Organism: Medicago ruthenica; assembly: GCA_018208015.1. Classification (NCBI taxonomy): domain Eukaryota; kingdom Viridiplantae; phylum Streptophyta; class Magnoliopsida; order Fabales; family Fabaceae; genus Medicago; species Medicago ruthenica. The sequence goes on from CM031372.1 coordinate 18,778,833, forward strand.
TTTTCCAGAGCAAAAATTACTTGTTATCTTTGAGAGAGAATAGGCATAGAGGGAGAAAAACTTCAAATAGCAATTTGATTTGGATTGAAGAAGGCATTAAGAAGCTTTGAGACATCAAGCTCTCATATATCTTCATCTTCCTTTCTTATTTTGCAATAGTTGTCATGACAATGATCAACTAATCTCCTTTGTTGGGATTAATAGGTAATCAATCATTCCATGTTGTAAACTTTTGGTTATTAAATATATGATTCTAGCATTTTTATATACCATTGAATTTCTTGTTGCTTTTCAATCTTATGTTTGATTTAAATGTTGTTGAAAAAGACTTTTGAATCTAGGTTTAGAATGATTTTCTATCAAGATAAGAAATTCTAGAAATGGGATTTGGTTTTGATAATTACATTATAGTATTGGATCGTAAAGCTTTTGAATCGTTTAAGAGATTGAGAAATCATCGATTAAACGATACAATCGATCTCATGACTTCATTTGGGAAATCAATGAAGTTGTTGAGCAATACGTAATAATGTCATATATAAGAAAAAGCTAGAATCCGTATTTGTAATCAATCGAATATAAACGATGTTTGATTGATGAGAGTTAATCCTAACACCTTCTATGTCCTATTACTCTACTATTTATTTATTATGTTTTTAAAATGATGAGTAGTGTAGTAAAACAAATGGTTAAACCCTAACTTAAGACGATAATCGACGTTGAACGATTTATGATATCACATTAATCCCTGTGGAACGATATAAAAACGATACTTACTTTTGTACATTAACACTCAACAAAAGCTAGAATTGAAAGAGTCTTAGGTTGTTGAGTCTGTAAGCTTAGTGCTTTGTTTTTGTACACCACTCAAGTGTTTAGAGTTGGTTGTTTTTATTGAGTTGTAATCACTTGAAGCTTTTAAGCAAAAGTGACGTATTGAGTTTTTAGGAGAGTGTCTCCATCTTTGTTTGATTTGTTAAAGTCTGATAATCACTGGGGCAGTGATTGACTGAGGGAAGTGAGAGGGGTCTCAAGTCTAGGAGTTCCTAGGTTGAAATACCACGGGTAGTGATTAAGTGAGAAGGGGCTGTGAAACAGGGGCTGTTGTCATAGGGGCTGTGAAACAGGGGCTGTGTCATAGGACTTCGAATTGATACTACTTTAGTGGATTTCCTTCCTGGCTTGGTAGCCTCCAGATGTAGGTGAAGTTGCACCGAATTGGGTTAACAAATCAACTGTGTTCCTTTACTTTCTGTCTTTTATATTTCTGCTTCTGAACTGCTGTTAGCATACTCTGTTTTACGGTTCAAAACCAGGTCCTGCCAGGAATTTCCTATAGTAAAATTTGTATTAATAGATTTGTAGAGAGAAGTGAGAGAGAATGTTTATAGAGAGAAGAAAGGTTGTAAAAATGAAGTTGAATGACGTCTAATTGTAAAGAGAAAATTATGGACGTTGTAGATTTGCATCGACTTTTAGTCCAATGCAAATCTCATTAAATTAAAAAAAATGCCAAATTTTTGTGGTGGTTATTTTGGTTTAGTGGCGGTTTAAAGCCGCATAATAATTGATTTGTGCATTTTCAGTGGGTTAAAACCACCGCAAATAACAAGGGTTTGACACAATATTTATGACAACTTTAGGTAGGGCTAGACAACGGGCAGGTTCGGGCCCAAACCCCCCACCCAAACCAACCTGCGGTTGAAGTCATGTGGCCCAACTCCAACCAATTCCAATGTTCGGTTATTACAAGATCGGTTTGTGCGGGTCAACGGATCAGTTTCTGTTGTTTCAAACCAAACAAAAAACTGCAAAAAAAAATCTTTAATTGTGGAAGAAAACCAAATAGGCTCATGCTTTTTGAAGAAGGGAAGAGAGAGAGCGAGAAAGATTGCATGGTTGGGTATGCAGAGGTGAAACCCAATTTTTTTAGAGGAAGTTATGTTGTTATTATTATTATTATCACAGAACCAAGAATATTAGATGAAGAATAGTGTTAGTCGAAGAGGAATTAATCAATATCGATAAATGGGAAAGAAAAAATAAAGCAACAAAGGTCACTGATGATGAAAGAATAAGTAGAATAAGAAAGGATTGTGATTTATTTTGTGTGCAACATGATAACAAACAAAGAAGAAAAGTATGTGTTTTGTTGTGTAATACTAATATGGAACCATGAATGAAAATAACTAAAACAATTGACAGTTTGAAAGAAGTGAACTAGTTGTGACAAACAATACAGTTGTGAACGTCTTTTCGTTTGACTAGTGCAGTTGTAAAGTTAAAGAAACATTAATGATATGTGTTAAAAGCATGGGCATGAAAGACTGAATGGGCAGTCAAAATAGTAAGATGAGACATGTTCGGGCGGGTTCGGTCACCTCTAGGTGTGATTTTAGCCTTTCGTTACTTAAAACATTAAAAAAACTGCATGGATTACCTGGTTTGGATCGAGCATGCGGGTTTTGTCCACTCCTAGCTTTAGGCCACCACAAAATTCAAAAAATTTTAAAAAAATTCTTGTCCCTGTACATTTGTGTGTGTCTTGGGCTGCCGCAAATGAAAGCATCAAAATATGACTGCTGCAAAATTTGAAAAGTCGCGCGCATGTATTTTTTTAATTAAAAAATGAACATCTTGCATTTTTGTGGGCCTTGGTCGCCGCAAATGCATTCAAGGCTTCCACAAATTATGCTACAAATTAAGAGCATTGTTATAGTGAATGAAGAGGTGATTGGCGATGATTGAGTGGTGGTAGGCGGTGGTCATCAAAGTAGTGGTCGGTGATGGATGAAGTGGTGATCGATAGTGGTCGGAGTGATTATCATAATGGTAGTGGTCGGAGATGGATGAAGTGGTGATCGATAGTGGTCGGAGTGATGATCATAATTGTAGTCGGTGGTTGTCATATTGAAGATCAGAGGTGAATGAAGTGGCGTTCGAAGGTAGACAAAGTGGTTGACGGTGGTCAGAGTGGTTGTCGATGGTGGTTTTATTGAAGATCAACAATGGTCGAAGTGATGATCGATGGTGATCAGAATGGTGAACTGAGGTGGCTGGAGTAGTGGTTAGTTGTGGTCAGAGTGGTGGCATATGGAGGTCAAAGTAGTGGTTGTTAATGTTGGTCAATTTAGTGATTAGACGTGGATGAAGTGGTGTTTGGTGACGATAAAGTGGTTGTTGGAGTTGTGGTCATAATGGTAGTTATTGGTGGTTCAATTGGATATCATAGGTGGATGGAGCATTGGTTGGAGAGATTATTTGAGTGGTGGTTGGCAATGATCAGAGTGGTAGTTGGCAGTGGTCGATAATGATGGCTAAAGTGGTGGTAAGGATAGTGGTCAAAGATGATCAGTGGTGATTGGAGTAATGGTCGATAACCATTAATAGTGTTACGTTGGCGTTAAAACAAAAACAAGAATCACAAAATTTATTTTTGTGGTTCTGAAATTTAAGTGAAAATTGTTTTCAAATTATGTAAAAAAATCAATTCAACTCCATTTTACCTGAAACAACCCAAACCGCAAATCGAACAAGCTCAAACCGAAAACCACAAAAAGTCGTGTTTGGTTTGAATGTGATTGGGTCAAATTTTCGCTCAATATACGATGTTTGGTTAAGTTTGCAGTTTTTATTTTGTCATCTGAATCAAACCAAACCATAAACTTATAGAAACACTAACTCAACTCAACCCATGTCACTCAAGCCAAATTAACTCAAAAACACTCACTTAGAGTATTAGGCTAGGTCTCCAACAAATCAGTTAGTTGAGTCTTTTTCTTTTTTAATTTTTCTATTGTTTTTTTTTCTTTTCTTTTTTGAACAAGTTTTATTGTTTTTTAGCAACGGCAAAGTTAATTCATTTCATTCAAAATTAACTGATACATAGTAGACATTACATGATGAAAAATATGGGGGTTAGGGTGAGATAGCGATGCTCTAGCAGTACTATGAGCAACTTTATTTGCTTGCCTCCTAATATACGACACTACAAAGTCGGGTCTAATAAGTAAGAGACTTATACATTGGGATACAAGATCGCCAAACTCGGTGGGAGTAGTAGTTGAGGCAAGAGCATCAGACAAAACTTTAGAATCAGTTTCAAACAGTATATCATGCATTCCATTTGAAATAGCCACTTGAATAACATCTAACAAGCCTAAAGATTCGACTTCTAGTATTGTGGCAGATGAATGAGAAAAGTCTGATTTGCCAAGTAAAAAATGATCTTGTAGAGTCACGAAAACACATACTGTGTCTCATGATAGAATTATTGTTGAAGGCATCTGCATCTACATTACACTTGATCTTACATACCGGTGGTTTCAGCCAAGTATGCGCAAAATTTGTGTTATGAATTGGTGCCCTTGCGCGTTGCATACAAATCCACTCATTGAGTGTGTTTTTAGCTCGAGCGACAATAGAAGAGGGAGAAGTATCTGAGGCCTCCCAAAGCTTGTTATTTCTGCTCTTCCACAAACTCCATAATGTCATTGCAACTAATACTTGCTCATGTGTTTGCAACTTGTCCATTAAATCAAAGAATTATGTTAATTGAGCGTTTTCACCTATACCTGAAATTATGTTTTTGACTAAATCCTCTACCCGGATTAAAATTAAAATAAGTAAATAAGCAAATAATTATTCATATATCTCAATTAAGTGTTTTCATCAATGAAAGAGTTAATCTTCTATCCTAATTAATTGAGTGTTTTCATTAATCAATTAATTTTAAAATTTTATAAAATTTAAGTAAATAATTGTTAATCACTACAAACTAATTAATTGTTGCAGCTAATATATTTAAAAAATTTAGCAAATTTTTTATGTTTTATCTCGAAAAAAAATTTAACGAACCCAAATCAAATTGGTTTGATTTGATTTGGTTTAATTTTTTTTTAAAAAAGTCAACCGATTTAAACCATATCGCGTTTTTTTATCTTACCGTTCTGATAACTTTTAAACCTCAACAAACTCCCTTCTAGGTCTTATTTTAAATAAAGTTTTAATTTAAAATTAAAATAAACTTAGTTTTGCCCTATAGAAATTGGCCACATATTTTGACTTTTGTAGGTCGTACGTTCTTGCGTTTTTTTTCCCCTTATAAGCCGAATAAAGAAAACATGTTTCTGATGTTACGTTGAAAATAAAGTGTAACCTAAAAAACTGAAATCTCATTACTTAAATAAATCAAACAATGGGCAATGTTGTGGTGTGATTATAATATTTCTTTCAAAGTTTAAAACCCAAATCAGTACCACAATTTTATGAGTTGTTATTTTTACACCAAAAATCGACACAATATGTTGGACATATTATGCAATATACTTTGAGTTAGTGATTTTTTTTTTTATAGGAAGAGAGAACAAAAACAAAACTATATATTAATACTGTCATGTGTGTCAAAAAATATTTCCCCATAATTTAATGTTTAATGGCTATAATTTGGAATTAGTTATTATCCACTAATAATGTAAATATCACATCTTCCTTCAAAAAAATGTAAATATCATATTTTTTTTATAATTTAAAAATACTAAAAAGATGTTTTTACGTTATCCATCATCTATTATGAAAAGTAGTCAGAGGCGGAGGCACTCTAAGCTATGTGTGGCTAAAGTCACACCTGTCATTCCCTATTTTCTTATATATATGTAAAAAAAAAACACAATTTGTAACAACATCAAATATTTCCTTCCATATCCATCTGAACTCTCTCACTCTGTCCTCTCTCTCTCTCGACACACTCACAGAAGAACGACAACTATTCTCACTCTGTCATTCATAATTGGGAATTGGAATTTTGTTATGATTGGATTTGGAATTGGAATTTTGTTTGTCATGAACATAACATGTTGTATTTATTTAGATTGAAATTAGAATTTTGTTATGAACACTTTTTTTGTTAGTTAGAATTTTTTATTTTTGAGGAATTGTTAGTTAGATTTGAAATTGGAATTTTGGAATGTTAATTTTTATTTACTGAATTGGAATGTATTAACTATATAGAATTGAAATGTTAATTATGGATAATTTCTCTCAATTTATTTTCTCTTCGGACGGGTACAAACCCCGACGATCTTTTTTACAACTTATTGGCTGTGCACTGCCTGGACTTTATGGAGTGAACGGAATAACAGGCTCTTCTCTAATAATGCAATATCAATTGACCAACTTTTAGAAAGAGTAAAAATTACTTCCCTATGGTGGTTGAATGCTAACAATGTCTGTTTTCCGCTTGATTCTAATTTGTGGTGGCAGCAACCCATGGCTTGTTTGGGGATTGCCTAATTGTTCCCCTGTTACCATCTTTCATAACTCTTTGTTGTAATATTGTTTTGCTCCTTTAGGCACTCCTTGTGCCAGGGAGCGGACTTTTTTTCCCCGTTGTGGTAATATATCTCATTTTAGTTTGTTCAAAAACAACTATATAGAAATGAAATGTTAATTAGTTAGAATTGAAAGGTATTAACGTACATAGAATTAGGATTAGAATTAGAATGTTAATTAGTTTTTAAATACGTACATAGAATTGAACTTTTGAAATTGAAATATGATTCATGAATGACAAATTAACAATTTTATATTGTGTTTTTTTTTTGTAGAATTGTGCTTACAAAGTCGTTGTTTAATAAAACTAAACAAATGAATGTCGAATATTGTGTGAACACATCCCCTCTAGCTATTAAGTATCTTTTGAGATATGGTTTGTTATTTAGAGGAAGTGATGTTTAAAAATTTTAGCCACATATATAACAAAAATCTAGATCCGCCCTCAAAGTAGTTGGTGATATATGGGTCGACTCAACATATTTACAATAATTTCTAAACGAGGCTTAGTTGAGCTTAAAGCGAAGAAAGTGATTTTATCATATGAAAGCTAAAGTTATGGCTCGAGTCGCCTAATGCTTAATGCTTATATCTACCTTGAGTGATACATCTAAAACATAAGAAAATAAATGCAACGTTTTGTCATTTATATGTTTGTCAATACATTTAAAAATTAATATTACAACATAGTTTTCTCGTAAAAACAAAAATTGTGATTTGTGAGATGGGAATATATTAAGTGTTCGATAGAGGTCTACAATAAACTTAGGTTGAACCATAACTTTTTTAAATAGATAATGTCGTTAGTGCTTTTCTAAAAGTCTAGGTGAAACTTTATGTACCCTAAATGTCTTTTAGGTCTAATATAGATGGACCTGTTTCCAAAAATACAAGTGATCATATTATATATTTTGTGTTAAATTATATAATTGCTAACATTTTAAATAATTTTCCTTCAAAAACATTTTAAATAATTTAAACATATTATTTTTTTAACACATTTCAAGATTTCATCGTAAAATAAAATTTCAATAAATTTCAATAAAATTTCAAGATTTCATATCACTTTACACAGTTCGCATTTTCATCGAGCAGCTATACACCTCGTCGTTGCTTTCTTCAACTAATTTGGCTTTGCATTGTATGGGTTGTTTAGTCTGAAAGAAATAACATGCTCTTTTCTCATAAAGAAAGATCTATTTTGCAACTTTTTGATAGAGTTAAACGGTCTTCCTTCGGTTGGCTAAGGGATAAGAATGTTTGTTTCCCTTTTGGTTATCATATGTGGTGGCAGCAACTCCTTGTTTGTTTGGGGATTGGCTGATTGTTGTTTTGTATTCGTTGTCTGACTCTTTGTATTGCTCTCTTGGCACACCTTGTGCTAAGAAGTAATCTTTTTCCCTTGTGGTAATATATCACATTCTGGCTTGTTCAAAAAAAAAATTTCAATAAATTATCATATAAGTTTTATTCTTGAAAAGGTCGTGAGACCTGAAAAAATATCTATGACATATGAATAGATCAAAAAAATAGACCTTGGGAAAATTTAGCTCATTAAAAGTGTTAATACATATACGTCTAAAAATAAGCTAACATTATACCTATCATATAAAAAATAGTTATACTAGACTAAGCATTCGTTTGGATTGACTTATTTTTTGTTTATAAAAAATAGGTTATGCAAATAAATAAATTTTTATGTTGATTCATAAGTTCCCCCACTAACAAAAATTGTATCTTTTTTCATAAACTACCTTAAAAAGTCTATAAATTAATAACTAGAAGTTTATTTATATGCATAAACTATTTTAATTAAGCTAAAAAATAAGTTAATTCAAACAAACCCTAAAAAAAACAAGCCTATAAAAGTGTTAGACTTCCACCTTTAATTTTTTGAACAATGTGTGTGAAGTTTTAAATGCTCAATTTAGTACCCAAATGAGTATTGAGAGGATTACGTAACTAGCCCTCTACAAATACACTCTCATCCCCCCGCTCTCTCTACACTCTCATCCCCCCGCTCTCTCTCTCTCTCTCTCTCTCTCTCTATATATATATATATATATATATATATATATATATATATATTGAAAGGTTGATGATACAAAATTAGAAAATCCTAAGCTATATGGAGAATAAGATGACAAGTTGTAGGAAAACACGCATCAAACAATCATATGTACATGTTACTCTCTTGCAGCAAAATTTTTGTTTCATGATCTTAAATATAAACAAATGGTAACTATTTATATCTTACTGGCATCAAGACGAGCCAGTCTTTTCACGCTTTTATTGACAAAAAATGATAAAATGTTGAAAAACAATTAAGTGAAGGGTAAAATTAATTGGAAGAAAAAATGTTACACCACAATACACTATTTTTTAATTAAGGTTTTCCATATAGTGTAAAATATTGTTTCTTATGTTGTGGATTGTTCCTATTTTAATGGGAGCTAACTAACTTTTTAACTGATAACTTAAATAATATTATAAAAATGATGAAACAATATTTAAATTCAGTCCAAAAATGTGTTTCCCCAATATATATTGGTATATAGATTATCTAATGTTATTATTCATATATCACCCTTCAATCAAATTAGATTTTATTTTGCAATAAACATGTATCATAAGGGAACAAGTTTTCAAGAGGGATAATGTAAAAAATACAATTATTTTTTGGGTTAAATATTTTTTCGTCCTTAAAAATATAATAATTTTAATTTTAGTCCATAAAAAATAAAACAAAATGTTTTCATCCGCATAAAAAAAATATTTTGTTTTTAGTCTCCAATGACGCCAATTTATTTTCATATGAATGTCAAGATTTTGACTCTTTTATGATCAAGACAAGTCCATGTTATGCTCGTTCACTTTGTTGTTCAACTTTTGTATGTTCATATTATGTTCAAAGAATCTCAAAATTATATCCATTAGGGACCATAAACAATTTTTTTTTTGTGAGAATGAAAACATCTTATTTTATTATTTAGGGACTAAAATCAAAATTTGATATATTTGTAAGTACGAAAAACTTATTTAACCTTTATTTTTTATTAATTTGAGAAAATGAAATGGCACTGACTATTTTTTATAAGGTTATCAGTGGTAAATAAGTTTTCTAGTCAAAAGCAAGTGATATATCATGACGAAGTATCGTACCATATCATATAGTGCACAAATAGTTGGTAAGGGAAGAGAAAAATCTATTTCTATGTTGTATTTTCATATTATTTCTTTTCCTTTTTTAATGTTGTAGGCTTGTAGTGGTTCTGTTCCTCCCAAGTAGAAAACTACTTATTTTGTAATTTGCTTCCACCAAAGCATGGCGGATATAAAGGATAGTATACTAGTGGCATGAAAGACAAGTAATCCTTTTGCCTAACGTGTTTTGGGTAAAGAGGGTGAGCAAGGTTGGTTTTATATGGTGATTGGTGACCGGTGAAAGATGCAATATAGTTTCCCATAGTTGTTATAATCTTAATTTACACCCTTCATCACATAAGGGGACAAAAGGGTTCCTTTCAAGGCTCGTGTGTGTTTTGTGTATGAGTGAAGAATAGTTTCCCTTCAATCACAAAATCACGTATGCATTTATTACGTCGACTCGGCGACCGTTGGATCAATATCAAACGGTATAAATTTAAGACGGGGTTTTACCGTTTTAGTTAAGAAAATAAAAAGATCTATTTAAAATTTGTATTGTCCCCGTGAGCTTAACTCGGTTGGTAAGGACAATGCATAATATATGCAATTGAACTTTGGACACTCCATTTCTCCACATTTAAAATGTGTGAGCTCTAGCCACTAGGCTACTTGACAAAAAAAAAATTGTATTGCCCGGTCTTGATTGACACGTTGTGACTGCGTAAATGTGTGATTTTGGCTGACCATAGAAAATCCGATTTTCATAATTGGTTTCTTTTTCGGTTTTTCCAGCTATAGAGTTTTTTTGTATAATTGAAATTCTCACGTGCTAGGTAATAATAGTGGATAGAGTCAAATGTCTCACATCGATTACAAACTTTGTGAATTGTGATAAGGTGGGTGCTTAGTCTTGGCATATGAATTTCTTTTTTCTTTTTTGTCAATAGGCATATGAATTTTATCCAAATTAAATAGTAGTGATAACTAAAATCGTAGTTAGATATGAATTATAATATAGGATAAATGATTGGAAACTGCCATAAGCCAACTATGATGACAATGCGTCCCATTATCTCCTATGCTAAAGTTGGATATAACATTGTGCATAGCAAAATGATGCATGTTAAAAGAAAACAAGTCTGATCCGTTTTCATTATTTTGTTTGCAAATTCGTGTCGAATAAAATTATTTTGTTTGCAATTTAGAATCTTTTTCTCTTCATGCCAGTTATATTAGACAAGAATAATAAGCCACTTGCGTCTTAAAATGGGGGTACTCATGCTACTTAGTGTTTGTAAACGAAACTGTATAAAAAGGAAATGAGATACAAAAATGAGGGGAATAAAAGTTTAAGAGTGAGAATAAACTCGAGTGTTACTCGCAAAATTTAGAATTTGTCGAAGAATATCGAAGTCAACAAAAAGTCAACATTTCTACTTCAATAGGCAAATCGACAAATCATGAATTTTCAAATGTAATTTATGAGTTTATCTCCAACTTCGCAAACCTAAATTGCTTCTTTGTTGAAGTGTTCTATGTAATCTCGGAGAGACTCGCTCTTCCCTTGAACAATGTCTCTAAGGTTGCCACCGTCTTTGATTGATGTCGCGATGCATTGAATTGAGCAGTGAATTGGTGGCACAATTCTTCCCATAAATCGACGGATCCTCGTGAAAGGCTATTGTACCTTGTCATCACTTCCCTTTTGAGCATTCAGGCGAAAAGCCTTCATTCCAGGATAGCTTATATGTTCTCATCAAGATAATGGTTCAATCATAAGGTTCCATGTTGGGTAGTTTTTCCAACACATCTAAGATTCAAAAGCTCCTAATATTTATCGTGAACGATCATCTTAGCGTTGTTTCGACCTCACTCAGATTGAAATATCTAAAGCACTGTGGGCGTTGACAACTTTGTAGGTGGCGTGTACGATATGCGAGAGAGGGTCCTTGAGACCTTGATCTCTCAGGAGTGTAGTCCATTCTTCTCTTGCACGACTGTGGGTAGGGATTATCATACTGATGGCATGACCGTGTGGAGCGTTGGGAATTCTTTGCAGCGTTTGATCGAGTTGACGAGTATCGTTGGCTCTCCACTTGCTACAATTGCATGTTTTGCTGTTGAATTATTTGGTTTTGGTTGTGCATAACCTGAAGCAAATTGTGCAGGATCTCCTCCATTTATGTTGATGGCAATGGAGTTGTCACCACCTTTTTTTTAAATCCCATCTATCGTGGAGTATTGGCATGTGACGGGGAATCAAATCTTTCGTGTACTGAAGTTGGGCGACGAATAATGTTGTTGGGATGACGTTGTTGTTCTTTATCCATTTGAAATGTTTGGATATTTTACAGGTTTATCATAAGTGAATAAGATGAGGAAACATAGTCTCAAAGAAGACGCCACCGATCTTACGTGATCGAGAAGCGTTGGTCGAGATCGAACAACTTCTATCTTGATGGATGTCAGGGGGTGGTGTATACAACACTAACACTCAAAGTCAGCAACAGAGCAAATAGTGAGATGTATCAAGTCGGAAAAATTGTGTTCCTTGCATTGTTTTTATTTTTATAAGCGTTAACCTTGCATTACAATAGATGATGTTTTTTAGAAGCACCATAGAGGAGTTGCTGGAGATTGATGGAGGGTCCATTTAAGGTGGCACTCATCAATGTTCATAGTTTTTGCGATCGTTATTGGCCGTTGAGGAGTTATAGAATAGGGAGAATACACGATTGAGAATAGTTCGATTGGTTTAGCCCTTTGTATATCGGGCCTTGTATAGCGTGGATTATGGGCTTTGGATGAACCTAAAACAATGCCGAAATAATTTTCAAATCCTAATTAAAAAAGATGATCATATTTAGTGTTCAATGATGTCTTGAATATTACTACCTCAAAAACATATGAGAAACTCGAAATAGAAGAACTTAATCATAAATAAATTAAACATAACCAATAAATTATAAATTTTATAGAACAATTTATAATATGGCTCAGTGAAAAAAGATACTTTACATCTCTATCAATATACACTTATTTACACCGATAGAGTATATTTTTCTTCTTTTGAAGAAGCACCAACGGAGTATACTAATTAAATTCATACATAAATACCTATAAAAACAAGTAATATAATATATCATTATAAAACATATTTATTCAATCAAAAGACTATAAAATTAAAAAAAAATTGTATCAATAACTTATATGATACTACCCTAAAAAAAACTAATATGATACTTTTCATTTTTTTTATTATTGATAAATATATGTTTCATATTTTTATTTATACTTTGAATGAAACCCATGGATAGTTGCAAAACCCTTGTTGAACATAAACCCCTCTTCCTTCCTACAACCGCAATCCATTTCTGCTTGCACAATGAAATCAATAATTCTAAACCCAAAGTTTACATCTTTATCTTCCAATTTCCCCAAACTCTCTTCTTTCTCTCTCTTTTCACACCCTCGTCAATTCAATTTCCTTTTCCGCAACAACCCATCTTCATTCTCCAACCCTCTTCGCCTCAACTCAACAAAACCCTTCATTCCCAATTCTCAAAATCGAACCTTTCAACCTTCACCTTCTACTTCCGGTGATATTCATGTCATTGTGGGTCCCATGTTCGCCGGAAAAACTTCTTCGCTTATTCGTCGGATTCAGTCCGAGTCCGCTAATGGCAGGTCAACCCCTCTCCTTAAAAATCTTTTTGTTTTGTTTTAATTTGTTTATCATCACGTGTGCAATTTTATGTGTTTGAATAATTTATTGTTGAATAGTTATGGTAGAATAGTATATACAAATTAGATTTTTTTTTTAGTAGTGTAAGACCATGTTTGGATAAACGACTTATTAAGCACTTATGGCATAAGTGCTTATGTATACGCTATTTCTATAACAAAAGATAAAATAAAGTCAAACCACTCTCATATAAGTTGTAAAAATTGTTTATAGAGTAGTGTGTGCAACTTAGAAATTTTTACTAGTCTAAGTCCCTGTTTGGATAAAAAATTTAGCGTATACAATATAAGTGCTTATGTAAAAACTATTTCTATAATAGAAGACAAAATGAAGTAAAATTGTCTTCATATTAACTATAAATTGTACTTCTATCTTGGAGAGTTTAAGAAAATAAGGTGAAAACAACTTATGGACATATCATAATTTGTTTCCATAAGTTCTCCTAAACAGTCTCACAAGGGTTATGCTAATAGATAAGTTTAAATAAGTCATTCCAAGCATGCCATAAAACTAAAAGCATTAACGTCCTAAATCATTGTGATTTTGTAGTTGTAGGGCATGTTTAGATGGAGGGTTTTGGAGGGGAGGGCTTACTTTTATTTTTTAAATTAAGGACACTATCAAATGCTTTTAAAAGTGAATTAAGTGTTATTAAGTATTAATATCATCATTTATTGTGGTGTTCTTTCAATTTTTTTAAAATTCAAATACAAATCAAAATATAGACTTAACCCTCTCTTGCAAAAGCCTCTAAAACCCAACTCTCAAACAAACCTTTAATTATGAATGGAAACTGCTTTCTTTTGGAATTATATAGTTAGTTGTAAACTTGCAATCATCAATGGTAAGATATTCTAAGCTTTCAGGTCAAGTCTTGCAGAAAATACTCCAAATTTGGATAAGATTTTGCAAGGTCTGTGTCTATCTGGAAGGATGGCAGAGGCAATTGGGCTCTTGTACCGCACAGGGTTGCCGGTGCATTCGAGATCCTATTCTTTGATGCTGCAGGAATGTATATTCTGGAAAAATTATAAAAGGGGCAGAAGGATTCATGCACACATGATTGTTCTTGGATATGTTCCCAATGAATATTTGAAGACCAAGTTGTTGATATTGTATGCAAAATCAGGTTGTCTAGAAACTGCACAGTTTCTATTTAATAACTTGGCCGAGAAGGACTTGTTTGCATGGAATGCAATGATAGCTGGCTATGTTCAAAAGGGTCTTGAAGAAGTTGGATTGGAAACATTTTATGGAATGAGACAGGCTGGTTTGAGACCCAATCAGTATACCTTCGCATCAGTTTTCAGAGCCTGTGCAACTTTGGCGTTGTTAGAACCTGGGAGGCAAGCCCATGTTGTAATGTTGAAATGTCAAATTGGGGACAATGTTGTAGTAAATAGTGCATTAATAGACATGTATTTTAAATGCAGTTGTATTTGCGATGGACGATTGCTGTTCGATAAGTGTTTGAATAGAAACATCATAACTTGGACTACTCTGATATCTGGGTATGGTAAGCACGGACAAGTTGTGGAGGTTTTGGATTCTTTTCATAGAATGATATCTGAATCATTTAGACCGAATTATGTTACTTTTCTCGCAGTTTTGGTTGCTTGTAGCCATGGGGGTTTGATTGATGAAGCATATAAATATTTTCAATCAATGATAAGAGACTATGAAATGGTGCCTCATGCTAAACATTATGCTGCAATGGTTGACCTTTTAGGGCGTTCTGGGAAGTTAAAAGAGGCTTATCAATTTGTTCTGAAGTCACCTTATAAAGAGGACTCAGTGATATGGGGTGCCTTGCTTGGGGCTTGTAAGATTCATGGTGACTTAGACTTGTTAAAAATTGCATCTAAGAAATATTTTGAATTTGAACATGTAAATGCTGGAAAGTATGTTGTCTTGGCAAATGCTTATGCTTCCTCTGGTTTGTGGGATGATGTTGAGGAAGTTAGGGCTTCATTGAGGGAATCAGGGGTGACAAAGGAGCCTGGTTATAGCAGGATTGAGGTTCAAAAGGAGATTTGTTTCTTCTTTAACGGTGATAAATATCACCGACAAGCTGATGAGATTTATTGGGTAATTAGAGAGATTACCTCTATATTAAAGGATGCAGGCTATATTCCTGATTTAAGTAGAACATGATAAATGCATACCTTATGCAGTAGAAAACAAGGGGTATAAATTTATGCTCCTTCAAATTTTGGTTGAGCCAATTTGCAATGTACCTGCTAGTTATACATGATTCTTCAGGGATTCAAACATGTTCTGGTTTATAATGAAAGCTGCTGAATTGTAGGTTGTAAATTTGAAACAGAACACTGAAACACACGGGACATTGTGCTTTACTATGCACATTTTTCAGGTCCCTGGGAATAGCGTTCCTTTGATGCTACACAATTTTTTCGTTATTGGGTTAGCCATATACTCCGCACGTTTCTGCATTTGGCACGCTATTGGGTGATAGCCAACTAGCAATTTTTGCTCTCAGGGAACCTGCGATAAGAGTTTACAAAGAGAGCTAGAGTGAGTATACAAGACAGTTAGTTTAATTAATTGCTTTAATTTATTCACGTATGAATTGAATTCCTAGGAATCCTTTCTGTTTTTGGTTATCACCATTGTGAAGACTCTTAGATTAATTTCTTCATCCTCTTGAAGGATCTCGTTAAGATTGTTTTCCTGAAAATCTTGATTTTTAAATTAATATTAATGTGATAAGTTACAGGATATGTAGATTCAATGCCAAATAAATTTCCTAGATTCATACATGCATGCATGTCAGTGCTTGTTGACTTTCTAGTTGGTGTTTTACTTGCTTTTCCAATTTTATGATGATCTCGCGTTTCGTGGTACCGTCTTTGCCTGTAATGGGAAAAGAATTGAACGTGTATATGAATGACTGTCTAAATGTTTGAGATAATTTATAGTTCATTAGAAGTAATTTACTTTTGTACCTCCAGTAACATCTAAAACTGTTTAATTTTGCCAGTACCTTGTACGAAAATATTGGCTGTTTAAAACAAGGAGTCACGTTACTCACACACAACATGTCCATGTCAAATGAAATGCTTACATACTTGATAAAAGAAATCCAGGCTACTATTTTAAATAATACATGAGGTCACACACTTTAAAGTTAGAAATAATCTTTCCTCGAGTGTTGAAGTGTTGGCTTGGCCCTAACCATAAGGCCTATGGGTTCCAAACCCCTGTACTTTATGTAACATATGTTGGCCACACAGAGCTCAGTTTCAAATTGAGCCATATCTTATGGTTTGAAACAAGTGTTTTTATCTTTTACGCAACTAAGCAGACTTAATGCTGGATGATAACACTTAGAATGATTTCATGATCTATGTGGATGTATCTATATGTATGTGGAGCTTATGTTGGATATGTAGGAATTCCCTAACCGTGGTTTATCTTTCAGGAAAGCCACAATATGGTTTGTCAATAGCCTTATCGTTTAGGTATATGATTAACATTTCATGTTTCTTTCATGCAGAAACGTGGCAATAATTAAATCAAGCAAGGATACAAGATATGGATTAGATTCAATTGTTACACATGATGGTGCAAAATTACCATGTTGGGCACTATCAAATTTATCATCATTCAAGCAGAAGTTTGGAGTTGATGCTTATGATCAGGTATCCTGTTTTGAAGTTTTGCAATGTGTTTAACGGCCTATATTATTGGTTTGTGGCTATTGATTATTTTGTTCTTCCCCCTTTCCCTGCCAAGCCTTCCTATTGTTTACTGCCTTCATTTTGTTTGACTCTCACAACTGATAGATGATGACAGCTGGACGTGATTGGCATTGATGAAGCTCAATTCTTTGACGACCTTTATGACTTCTGTCGTGAAGCTGCTGATCATGATGGAAAAACAGTAATAGTTGCAGGGCTAGATGGTGACTACTTGAGGTATTATTACTTATGATTGGTGTTTTAATAATTCCCTTTGTTTTTGGGAGGGCTGCATCCCAATGTTTTGAAATGACGCCACAAATTGTTCAGTTAGACCGTCTTTATGAGTTATATCAAGCTTCAAACTTGCAAGTTGATTTTCAGCATCAATTGACAGATGATGCACCAAACCCCCCAAAAGTCAATTTAATTCTTTCCATTCCAGGCCATACAAATTTTCGATTTGATTATGGTCATGGTTACTAGTCCCTCTAGGAAAAAAAGGTGGACAACATGACATCCATATCATGTATTCTGAATTGTGAGTTTTTATTCAATGCAAAACTAGGAATGAAACTGGAAGAACACCATGCATGGGATCAAAAGGAAAATCATGTAGAGTTAGTTGAGCCAATATCTAAGTTTGTGTTGTCAAGTAACGGCTATACATAGCAAAATTTGAGCAAATCGCTATTTACTCTGCGATACACTATTTAGTTCAAAGGGTTGTCAAAATGTGGTGCTATAGCGTTGTAGCATAGTGGATTTTGAACAAACCACTATGTTTTGTGAGGTGCAATTGACGGCATTAAGCCAAGTACTTGTTGGAATGAAAGGGGCCAAGCTATATTGTTCTTGATATAACTTTATTTTTAGCTCTTGTAACATAGGGAGTGGGGTATGCAACACAAGGGACTTCAAGTTGATTATTGATTTCGAGGTACTTGGTAGCCATGCAATCACCAACCCTAGACTTGATTAGAGCCAATTCCATCTTTCCAGTCGAGCATAATTAAGTTGCTTAATAAATGTTGTATTTGTTTCCTCTACAAGTCTTATTTACTAGGGATTTTATCATTAGGTTATGGTTGAATTTGACATTTTCCTCTGATGGTGTTTCTGTATTTACTGACAGGAAGAGCTTTGGTTCTGTCCTTGACATAATTCCCCTTGCTGATTCTATAACTAAGTTAAACGCCCAATGTGAAATATGTGGGAAGAATGCATATTTTACCCTGAGGAAGACGCAAGATAAACAGGTTGAGTTGATCGGTGGAGTTGATGTCTATATGCCAGTATGTCGGCAGCACTATGTCAATGGACAGGTTGCCGTCGAAACAGCACGACATGTGGTGGAATCTAAGAAGGTTGAATGCGGCTCCCATACATGATTACACTTTTCTTAGCAGATGCATGCCTAGTTTTCTGCCACCTGTAACTTGGTCTTTAGAAATGGTCTGCCAAATCCTACTAATTCAAAGTAAATCTAGATTAGAATCTTTTTTCAATTGACCTTGTCAATGTAGTTTTAATATTTTATTCTAAATCCAAAGGTGTTATTGATTAAACTAGTTTCATTCATCTGATGGATGTGGATTTCAAAGAGTTCAGATGAGAGAGGGGACCAGCTTTTGGGTTGTGTTAGATTGTGAGGTTGGTGAACTTTTAGAAATGTGGGATTATCAATCTGAGTGTACTAATTATGCATGTATTATAGGTTATGTGTGTGTAACACATGTCATGAACATTTTCGTATAGTTTAAGTATTTGATGATGTTTATCAATTCCTTTGCAAGATTCTCTCCCAGGTTTTTTTGTTCTTTATTTTGATTATGAGTCAGAAAATACAGAATGAGCTCGACCACAATATGACGATATGGGGAAAGGATTTCCTCCATTGACATTTAACCATGACCTTTAAAAATAAAAGGGATAATTTCACAGTATAGAAAAAGATGATAGTGTTTGAATGGAGATTGGTTCAATGAAGAAAACATGAGACATTTTTACTGGAGAGAATTTATTCCGAACAATATACTGTAATTTTGCCATTTCTTACAAAATATCTAAAAGATAGGATAAATTCGTTATACTGTATGTAGAAAAGATACACCTAAAAATTATTAAGAGGTGTGCAAAAGATAAATGATACACCTAAAATGAGAAGTAGGGATTACACAGTACTAGATTTTCTATTTGTTGCAAACTCCAAAAACCTGCTACTTGGTTCAAGTACTCACTGTAATTCCATAATATTAATACTACCATACAATCATAGAATCGAAGCAAAATGTGATATTCATATACTTCATACAACAAACCATAGAAGAAAAAAAAACTGAGCTCAATAATTAACAGAAGTAGTGTAGGACCAGACCAGAACAATTTAAAAGACAAAAATAACAAATATAATTGCTTTCATTGAGAGTTGAACTCAAGACCTCCCGCTTACTAAACGGGTGCTCTAACCAACTGAGCTATGAAAGCTGCTTGTCAAACTTATTCGACTAACGGATTTAATATCTTCCAGTAGTAAAATCAAATTACCACGAAATGAAGAACTAATAACCAAAGAATGATCTACATAATTGGTATGACTAAATTTTTCAGAACAATGAAATACATTTCCTCTAATCTCATTTATTAGGAAAATATTAAGTAAAAACTAGAAAGAAGATAAAAACGCATTTTAAGATCTATCATCTTCTAACCCATTTAGGTTGGTCTTGTGGTATTGACTTGAAATCTGAAAGTATGCTCCTCCTTAAAGTCTAAAGTTCAATTCCCCGTAGTACCAATCTTCTACACAGCTAACTACAATAAAATACAAAACAATGTTTTTGTGAATATATATATATATATATATATATATATATATATATATATATATATGAGACACGACTAATTTTATCATGGCTAATAAAAAATTTACTAAAAGATGAGCTCTTCTTGACACCAAATATTGTAAATTATTACTAATCTCAAAGAAGATTTTTTTTCTTTCTTAGCTTGAAATCCTTCATGATTTATAGGATGGGGAGTTGCCAAAAAATCTTTGATTAGTATTTGATGATCATGATTTAAATTGTGGTTGTAGTCGAAGATATTTGATGTCACAATTGTGATCAATGTAATAGCAGGTATTGTGATTGTTGCAACGTATTTTGCGGCCATTACCATGTAAAATTACTTTATGTTTGTACCAAATATTATAATTTATATCCTCTAAAATTTCACATAAATCTCATTACCAATTCACTACCATTTTAAAATATCTCAAACCCTTAAAATATCCTTTAATCCGAAAGATAGAAGAATAATTTATTCGAGCACTATGTTGTGATGCAATTGGTTCCAACCCAATGTGGCCATTGCATCTGGTATGTTGTGATGGAACATTTTGTGTTTGTAAATAAACTACACTGTAATTGTTATGCACATTGTCACAACCACAATATTGCAACCACGTCACGTGACGCAATCTGCAATTTAAAATTAGAGAGTAAGTAGTTATTTGGTTTCTTAAGAAAGGTAGCAAATTATTCTTCTCTTTCTCTAAAATCCTTTAAATATATCCAATTACGGATCATATCTTTAGCTTTTGGAGGCATATATCAACTAAATGAGTTCTTGAAATAGCGCAAACTCACAACATACTCATAAACCATTTGTTGAGTGGAGAGGAAAAAGTGGTTTGCAGTCTCCATTTGTTGGGACTATTGGTTTTAAAACAGATGGATCGTCACATTGGACAAAATATAATCACACAAGAAAGTTTGAACGTCATATCCTCATCCGAAATCTTAAGACATTTGATATAAATCACCTCATTTATATATTGCGCAACAACAATTTTTTTTTATCAAATGTGAGACTTCAACTCACACTTTGACATATCAATATTCTCTTCCTCAAGTGTGAGAAGCTCCGCATCCTTAATCTAACACCAAGAACCACTTCTACTCCCCCTGCAAGCTAAATTTGGCTCTGATACAATTGTTGAGACTTCCAGGGAGCCTAAAACACCAAGGTGAATAATTATATTTGATCAAAAGCATCCACACAAGAGAGTTTGGACACTGCATCTCTACCCTAAACCTTAAGACATCAGATATACGTGGCTTCCACTTATATATTGTTCAACATCATATTTTTCATCTAATATGAGACTTTTAAACTCAAACTTGGCACATCAACTAAAATTAGCACGTTGGTTTCAAAAAATGTTTTCACTTTTATTTGTTGATTACAAAGTTAACACATATAAATCATTTTAAATAGAAAACAATGGGATAACACTACTGTAGTTTTGTAATGTAAAAAGAAAACAAAAAAACATTTCCCCAAAATACATGTATGTATCTTTAATTTCTACATGTAATGTATAAAATTAGTCCTTATTTATGCAACTATCCTGTAGCGTAGCTTTGAGTGAACCTCTCACTTTCACCTTAACTAGTAGCCATAAAGCTTTGATTATCAAGTAACTGAATCTCTCCTGGTGGCAAATCCTTGTCCTTCTGAATTTCAGTCTCTTTGGGAGGAGGATTCGTTCGAGCAATACGCTTCACAGAATTCAAACGCAGGGATTTTTGTGTGCTACCTGAAATTTTGAAGAGCATTTAAACTAATTATAATCAAAGATGCCAAATGCTGCCAACTTATACATTTCTCTATGCCCAACTTACTATTACTCTGTATTCAAATACAAGAAGAAAGAAAATGTAGTCGTATATGGTGACCAAAATATAAGCAAAATCTACAAATTTCACCTTATTTAATGGTATTACTCTCCAAATACTCTTCAATAAACTAAGCTTTCGTACAAAATTAAACAAAAAGAAAGAGTAATTTTGAAATGAAATATGTTTTAATTATATAAATAAAATGAAACTGACCACTAATCTTAGGCCTTGTATGGACAAGTAACTTAATTTGTAGCTTATAGCAACAGTGTTTATCATATAAGCGCTTATGTATAAGCTATTTTGAAAATAAATATAAGATAAAGTCAAACTGTTTTTGTATAAACTATAAGTTGTTTTCATAAGCTAGGGTACTAATGGAAATAAGCTGAAATTATGAAAATGTCATAAATTGTTTTCATACATTCTCCCTAACAATTTCACAAATGTTTATGCCAATAGATATACAAGTTCAAATAAGTCACTCCAAATATACCCTTAGCTATGTATATAGTTACTTTAGCATATAATTGAGTCTAAAGGGATTGCTAACCAAAATCACAAACTTCCCCATCTTCATTTGTTTTCAACTCAGCTGCAACCTGGTGAATACCAGCAGAATCAACCATTGAACCCACAATGTTCCTTGCAAGATGTCTGAGTTGAGTTAGACGCACCCTCCTTGGTGGATTATCTAGCTTATAAGCTAGAGATTCCAAGTTCAATGATGATCCTATTGTTTACATTGCAACATTAAAAGAAAAATAAATCAACATGTAAAATTTAGTATAATGAAAAAAATTGAAACCATTGATTATGAAAAATTGAATGCAACAATGATCTCACCTTCATGAGAAACTTGTGTTCCCAAATTGAGTGTTTCTTGACCTTGATTGAGGCCATAATGTGGTATACAAATACCACGAGATATGGCTCTATAGTCAAGTAATGTAGATGGATTAACCCCTTGAAACTCATCACTGGTACTAGCTTCACCAGCACTTGATTCAAAAGCAAGAGGGTTAGGAGGAAGAGGAATGAAAGGAGCATGAACATTATTAGCATTTGCAGCTCTTTGTCTTCGAAGCTGGTAATTTCTGCGGCGTCGCGCAAGGTGTCTTTCTCGTTGTTCTTCAGTCATGGCTTGTCTTCTTTGTCTGTCGCGTATGCGCCTTCTCTCCCTCTCTTGCTCCCTCTGCAGTCTCCTTAGTTCTGCTCTCTCTGGATGCTCTTCCATGCTCACTCACCTTTCTAACCTTTCTTCTATTTGCACCCCCAACTTTTTTATCACCTTTTATGATACACAACAAAAATAAGTGTTTATCCTCAACAAATTTGATACTTTTCTGATCATTATACTAACACTGAGAGTGAATTATATACAATCTTAATCCTCCAAACAAACAAAAAATAATTTTGAATCAAGATAGAATTATATGATATTATGATCTATGGAAATTCATATGATGGGAGGCTCAAAATATAAACGTTAATACGAGTCTATAACAAAATATAATTCATGGAAATATGGCAAAATCATAGTGAATAACAATCAAGCAAAATGAAGATGATTAAATTAAAACTGGATCTATAAATTACAATCTTCAAATGTGAAATAACAACATGGTTATTCATAAAAATGGAGCATTAGAATTGTAAGGATTTTTTTTTAACTTTAATATCATAAACTGAATTTGTTACAAGAAATTGTACCTATCACTGCAGATTGGAGAAGTGGGGAGCCAAACAGAATCAATTTGCATTTGTATGTACAAAGGCATCCAAATGAAATGAGGCATGGAATGTAGATGATAAGAAATATTTTTTTTTGTTTATTTAATTAATTAATTTGACTAAAAAGAAAATTGGTTAAATTTTTTTGGCTTGAGATCTGCATGACATGGTTCATGAACTTCCCCTACTTCTGCATCCCAAAATAACCGTTCTGTGAACAGTTTACCAATTCACAAGTGATTGACACTTAACGTTTTTGTAATAAATGTGATTATTATTTTGTCTAAAAAAGTTTATTAGCAAAAGTCAAATTAATTTTTCAACAAAAACAATGTCAAATCAATTATATTCATTTTTCCATATCAACACGACATATTGTGATAATTAGGATTCCAAGTGATTGAGCTCAAGAAGATAATGAGCTCACCTAGACCGAACCGTTCTGGAGAACCCGAATTCGATCCTTAGTGGAAACAATTCTTCGCCAGACTTTACTTACCTTCCGGCCGAACTCCGGATTACTAGGGACCCTTTCCTCTAGAAACTGGAGGGATAACACCAAAAAAACAAAAGATAAATGGGATTCTTATTGTCTACAAAAATTTAGTAGAAAAAGTCAAATCATCTATATTTTAACTTTCCATTACAATACAAGGTATTATAATAAATGTTATTATTATTGTCCAAAAAGAATTAGTGGCAAAATTCAAATTATTTATATTCATTTTTACATATGATGGTATTGTAATAAATGTGATTAATATTTTGTCCAAAAGACTTTAGTAGCAAAAGTCAAATTATTTATATTCATTTTTCCATTACACAAGTAACGAATCACAACATCCTTTGTGCTTCTAGATGACAATTTTTTAACTTGTTCTTTATCTGTGGATTTATACGGTACATGTGCAAAATCAACGTGTTTCAATAAATTGCTACTCCCTCCGATTCAAAATACATGTTACATTTTTACAATATGCAATATTCACATATGTTACATTTTTACAATGTGCATTATTCACATAACTTACTTTGATCATATTTTTTAACTAATATATGAATACAAATATTGGCATGTAAGATGTTCGATTTGTCTCGATAAATATTTTCAAAATATTAAATTTTTATAACATTTTACTATAGATAATTAAAGATATTAACACTCAAACTTGTATATTAACGTGTGAAGTGGTTGACTGCTATGCATTTTAAAACAGAGGGAGTATTTTTTTAGCAACGGTAAATTGCTATTTAAATCAAAAACTAAAAAATTATCATTTAACAAGTTTAAAAAAATTTATTATTTAATAAAAACTACTCTCTTTGTACCAAAATGATTGACATGCTTGTAATTTTTTTCACCAAAATGAATAATCTTTTTAAATTTCAATACAACATTAATTAATTTTTATTCAATTATGCCCTCATACTTACATCACTTCCAATTCAATACATTCCACTCCTAAAAGTGAGCACACAAATACATGATTATCTTCTAAAAAATAATACATGATTATGACTCATTTTGCAACAAATGGAGTATATAATATCATTTTAACAAAACTAATACTACCTCCATCCGTCCCTAAATATAAAACTCTTTTGACAAAATCACGGGAATTAAAAAAGTTGATTGTAATATTAAATTTGTTTGTAATTACTATTGTTTTTACAATTATATCCTTTAAGAGGGAGTTAGTTTATATTTTCAATATAGTATTCATTGTTGATTGAAGAAAAATATGTAAAATAAACAAGGGTATGTTGGTAAAAAAATAATTAATGTAGTTGAAAATAACAAAGGGTCTTATAAAAAAGGAAAAAAAAACATTTTCAAAGAAGTCTTGTAATTAGGGACGGAGTGGAGTCAGTAACTAAATATAATTTAATATCATTATGTATAATTTAAAAACAAAATATCATTTAATAACTTAGTATCATTTAATATAATTGATCATCGTTAGCCAATCAACAACAAGAACCAAGCATTATCACATTAAATGGGGTTGACTACATGAATTAAATTACGGCATAATGTTCTAATTTTTTTAAATAGTATTTCAAGAATTAACTAGTTAAAAAAAAATGTTTTTCATTAGTATTCCAAATTCTATGACTTTGGCGTGTAATTTTATTCATGTGTTAAAAAGAAATATGCAAATGGTCATGTAAACATGGCTCACTTGAATTTTCGTCTGTCTAATTCCAAATTCTTTCAATTTGGCACCACAATTTCTAATCCCTTTTAATTTGGTCCCTTAATCTATTTTTTTGCTGAAGTGCCACAAATTTAATGATGTGCCACCGCTGACTGTGTTTTGCACTTGCTAACATGGCTTATAACATGCCTAGTCACATTAAATAATTATATTAACCAATTACTTAAATTTTTTTTTTTTTTGTTTCTGCTAAAATTAGGTCAAAACCCATAAATTCAACTAACATCAAGAAACTCATCCACCAATACAGGTTCACACAAACAAAACCCCATAAATTTATTTAGTGGTGATGGGTTGAGTTGGTCGATTATTGTGGTTCTGTCATCTTGGGTGGTTGTGTCTGGAGAAGTCAAGGTCATGGGTGTCCGCAGTTGCTGACATGATGAGAAAACATTTCTTTTTGATGTTGTTTATGGGGTTGAAGATGAAGATTGTTGGTTTGCTTGCATTTTCTGGGTTTTGAATTTATGAATTATTGTTTTTTGAGAGCTAATGGCATTTTTGTCATTTCATAATGAAATTATGAGTCAGCATGTATTAATCCCAGACATTAGTGACACATCATCAAATTTGTGCCACTTCAGCAACAAAACGGACTGAGGGACCAAATTAAAAGTGATTAGAAATTATTGTCAAATTGAAAGGATTTGGAATTACATGACTAAAATTCAAGTGAACTATATTGCAAAGACCATTTCCATATTTAACTCATGCATTTAATTAGCAGTGTGTCTCTTAATCATCTTGCAGATAAAATTTTGAAGAAAATTAATACACTAATTGTTATTTACTATATAAATCACACATAGTAAAAATGTTATTATTAGTCAATTAGTTAAAAGATGTTCTTTTACAAATAAATTAGTTAAAATAAAAATATTTATTTCATTATTAGTGTGTCTCTCGAATAAACCACGGGAAATTTGCTTTGAAGCGCCCACCAAAGCCTAGCAAAAGTTCAAAAATTTGAGGCTGCAACCATACTAGCGACGGTTATGCATCGGGCTGGGACCGTGACTTAAAAGCTCGCCGCAAAGAATATAATAAATCGTGACATGGATGAATATCATAAAAAACACAGAGAATAGGCTTACAAGTAAACCTTCAGCTCCCTTGAAGTTAACAACTTCAAGCACACACAATTTAGCAAGGACATCTAATTCCTCTCTCAGACAACAAAGTAAGGTTGTTCCTTAGCCTTTTTTTACAGACATCTTAACTCTACTAACAATCTCATCTTTTACTCCTTTCTTAAAGAATTTAATAAAAAACGAAGTAGCTTATCACTAGGCTAGTATATTGCCCTTCCAATAGTTATATTTTGTAAGATTTCTTAGTTTAAATAAGTGATTTTTGTTATGGTTTTTAAACCCTCGAAATTAAGGCACTCCATTTTACTAGTAGGTTACTGATTAAGACATCCTCTCCCCTCTAGACAGTGTGACTTAGTTTGTTTGCTAAGTTTTTTCATCCGTGATTCAAAAACAGCTCCAACAAAATACCCTCATTAAAATTATCACACAACAGTACCTTTTATTAACAAGATGTGCCTTACTGCATGATTATGCAGGCTGAGATCTTACAGAACTTAGACTCCCTTTTACTAAACCTTCCAAGCTAAAAAACTCCAACACACACAAAATCACTAGTTACTGATCATCCAAGAACTCCTACTGCCATTACTGTCCTTCACAAGTTCAATGTCTCCTTCATTCTTTAGTACTTATTTACTGGAAAAAAGATACTAGTTTATAACTAGTTCAGAACTTGAATAATTTACTGTTGAACAGTTATAGTAGAATAGTGTTTGTAGATTAAATAACAAGAGAACAAACATCATATTCTTCAATTATCATTTTTCTTTCAGCGTCCATGAATATAAAGGTTAAAAGAAAGGAACAGCAAGCAACTAATATCTTGTATGAGGTGTAGAAAACCAGACCAAAGAGAGATAAGAGATAAAGACAAGGCGATATGTACCTTTCTCAGTTAATGTGGTTGAGCGGGAAAGTGCAACAAGGCGATTTTTTAGGGTTGGCGGACACGATTGGCCAACCAGCTAGGCTACATGTCCAAAAAAACAAAAGATTAAAATTTAATTGGTCTTACTTTGCCTAGATAATGAATCATAGTATCATACAAAGCTCAAAGGTTAGATTTTCAACTTACACTGTAAAGACATGAACAACCCCAGAACGCCGATTTGTAAATCAGATACAGGACAGAATCAGTAAATTAATTAAAAATATTCATACATTAAGGAAAAATTTCAAAAGAAAAATGGCAAAGGATGAGCAAACATAATTCCTTAGTATAAAATGTACAGAGTGAATTTGATCACAGCAGTTTAGATTGTATAATCTCGAAACATACAAATGAAACTTTATAAGGTTTAAATATGATTGCAGGGACTGCAATCATAGGGTGTTTTTGGTTTTAGCACCTGTAAATTATTTTGTTTGGATTCAGTCACGGTTATTTTTAGTCTTTGACGTCATACGTGACCCAATATAAACATGCAATGTGGCCCAATAAGATGAGATTAGAGACTAAAAACAACAGTTTTTTAATTTGCAGGTACTGAACTCGAACAAAAAAACTTACAGACTAAAACCAAATTCCTTATAATTGCTGAGACTAAAATCATATTTAAACCATTTTATAATAAACATGACACAAGTGACATGTTCCTAAATTTAACCTAAATGTGATAAAATGGTATCCCTATTCCAACCTCTTTGACACAAGTAGCTAAAGTTCCATTAAAAAAAGAGAGTGAAGACTCATTTTGACCTTGACAATTTTCATGGCTGTTGGCCAATTAAAACACAAAGTAGTCCTGACATTTTCATACCGGAGACAAATTAATCTAATCCCTGACTCAACTCAGTATAACAGAGGGACTAATTTGTTTGTCAGGACTACTTTGGATTTTAGGCGTGTCGCGGTGTCAGACACATGCATGACACTTGGGGGTGATAAAAATGAGGATGAATAGTTAAGATAGAAAGCACGAACCGTGTACTGTCATCATCTCCTAGCGTGAATGCTCTGAACTACGATCTTGAGACCTGGATGCGGTTTAGATTGAGGAGATGATGCTTGCTTTGCAATGACAATTTTCAGTTTAGAAATTGATTTTGAGGGAGAAAAAGAAGAAAAATGAAAAATAAGGGTTTTAGAGAGTTGAAATGGGGATGATTCGATAGATGAATGAAAGTTTTTTATTTTGTTTTGCGTGAATGGGGATGTGAAAGTTTGAGTTTTGCAATAGAAACTTCCAACAAAATTATTGGATATCAAGTCAAAAACCGTTCACTTCAAAGTAGTCATTTTTCGGAAATAATCATTTTAGTCTATGTAATAATAACTACAATAGTCCTTATACGTATTTAATTATTGTCATATTAGTCCCTTAATATATTTAATTATTATCATATTAGTCCTTATACGTACTTAATTATTGTCATATCGGTCCTTATGTGAAAAGAGGTATTGTGAGCATTGAGGGACTATTTTAACGTTAAAGACTATTTTGACTAACATAATATACAATCATAAACTATTTTGGAATTTTCTTTTATTGATGGACTATTGTGACTAATCGTTACATATTTATGGACTAAATGACTATTACCCCAATATTTTTTTTTTCAAATGTAATTATTATTATTATTAAATTATATTTTGTGGGTAAACTGGTTTGTCTTAGCCATATTTATTCTCTTCATTCAGATGTGGTGATGCACCTTTTCAAGGATGCAACTCATAAGCTCATTAGATAAGTTAAATGGATTCCTCCGTCGGATAATATTTTCAAAGTTAATGTTGGCGGTAGTTCTCTTTCTAATCCTGAAAGATCAGGTTTTGGAGGTCTTATTAAAAACAATAATGGTGATTGGTTGTTGGGTTTTTCTGGTTTTTGTGGTATTACTTCTTGCTTGGTGGCCGAATTATATGCCATTTTTCATGGCCTTCGTATTGCGTATGATGCGCTCTGATACCAATTGTAACTTAAGATATAGATATTCTAAGCTGACTGATGCAGGGTAAATTTGTAAAACAGAACATCTCATTAACAATATCACGAAAAATGTGTAAAAAAAAATATAAATTTGCAATGCTTTACAGTCACATACTACTATATAATAGCTTTTCGATCCAATATTTGGTTTCACTCAAAAATAAGTTTTCTAACCAAGTTATACACAATTTAATCCAACTACATCATTATGTTTTTATGCAGAAAATTACTCTAATTTCTTTCCTTCATTCATAATCCATTTCATCACCTATAATTTATCTAATAACAAATAATTCCTTTATTGTACAACAAATATAAATTGTTTATCATGAGGTATATGATAATAACAATACTAATTCCAATTCTATCCAAAAGGAATCAATAATTAAAACACTTATTCTCTAGCATACAAGTAAAAATAGAGAAAGAAGTACTCGTAAATCATAAGTCAATTTTAACAACCTTAAGTACACCCCTAGAGAGGTTTTAAGGTTTGGGATTAAGACTATGGGCCACAAGAATATTATTCTTGAATAAGATTCTAGGATGGCTCTTGATCTAATCATGTCGGATGTCTAACCTCATCATCCTCATGCTCCTCTGATTAGCCAGACTGTCCTACTGTAACATCGAGATTGGATTGTTATTTCATCATACCCTCCTCCGTCAAGGCAACGAGTATGCAGATTGGTTTGCTAAGTACGATGTTTCTTCAGATGGTCTAAAGTCTTGGATTTGTTGCCCTCCTTGTAACACCCCGATTTTTAATATTAATTTGTTAGTATTATTATCAAATAATATTAGTATGAATCTCGGATACTATTAGTATTATTGTTATTATTAGTATTAATTGCTCAATATTATTAAATTAAATTATTCGTGGTTGTAGATGTTATGATTAATGAGGAAGTAGAGGAATTAACTAGTCGGTTAAATAATGGGAGAAAACAATTTGAGGAAGAAAATAGTGTTTTTAACAAGAGTAAGAACATAGAGTGCAAACAGAGGTGTATTAGCAAACTGGATAGGAAGAGGGTGTAAGTAGTAGGCGGTGTAGCATTTAATGGTTTAGACAGAGGATGGTGTAAACAGCAAAGCTGTATAGTTACAAAAAGAATAGTAGCCAGACTAGGGTGCAAATAGCAAGTGTGTCTAAGAATTATGTGAGAAAGATTAAGCTCAAGTAGTGGCTATAAATAAAGAAAAGAACATGAGAGGATTAGGGTTACAGAAAAACTAGGTTTTAGAGGGGAAGGAGGCAAAGGAGAGCTGAACGTGGAATGACGGGAGGGAGAGAGAAGAATCTTAGCTAAGGAACATCAAGCCAACAACTGCACTTTCGGCGAATTCGAGGTAAGGGGGAGAATCTTTCATCTTTGGGTGTTTAATTGAAAAATGGGAGAAAAAGGGTTCACAAACCCTCATATTGTTGTGTCCATTATTTCTAAAAATTTAGAGTTGTTATAAGCATTATGATGTATATTATGATCATGGAAAATCAGTAGAAAGAATTGGTAAGGAATGAGGTTGAGGTGTGGTGTTGGTGAGTAAAGGTTGAAAGAGAAAGATTGAAATAACTAGGATTTTTTATTAGTGAATTAATCACGTAAGAGATTGTTATAATCAGGTTAATTATGTGAAAATTAGTGTTCGGATGTTAGAGTAACCTTAGGGTGATGTTTAGGGACGAATTTATTGAGTTTGGGGTCGAAGTCGGAGCTTGGGAGAGGTCCTATGGGGAAAATCGCAGAAAAACTGTGATTCTGTACAGCCTGGGAAAAACGCACGTCCGTGTGTTTAAAACACACAGCCCGTGTGTTTCTTGCTTCCATTTTTCCCTTCGTGCGTTTTGAAAAGTGCACGGTCGTGCACTTTTCCCTACATTGAGAAACCTTCATTTTCTTCATAAAATGAGTTCCGAAAGTGAAAATTAAGGTCCCATAACAATGTACCTAGGCGAGGGAAGTGTGTTTAAGTGTTTTAGAAGTAATTCCTTTAGAGTGATGGTGAACTTAAGATGGGAATTAACTAGAGAAGTGTAAGACGAATATAATTGAAAATATGGGATGGTGGTTTATGATAATTGACGATAACAAAGATGATCAATAAGGGGGGAAATGGAACCTTAAAATATAATGAAGTTTTTGTTGTGGAAATTGATGACGTCATAAGTAATGATAATCGTGGAATTAAGACCTTAAGTTAGAATGAAGTTATGGTTGTGGGAATGGTTAATGTTATTAATGGTGAGACGAATTAATGTTGTTTTTAAGGAGATGAATATATGTGATAATGTGATGTTAATAGGTGAGGACAATATTGTGTCTGTGATGTCGTTAACAAGTGAGTTAAATATTGTAATGATGTTGAATTTTGATGAGAAAACCCTTACTTATGATGTCGAATAAATGATGAGATAATGCTTGTTTATGATGTTGAATAATGATGAGATAATTCTTGTTTATGATGTTGAATAATGATCAGACGATTTATGTTTATGATGATGAGTTTTGATGAGATAAATCTTATTAGGGTGTTGATTTACTAGTGATGTGTTATTGTGTACTTGTGTTTTTTTTGTGAGTTCTTCCTCATGCATCATATCATTATTAGGAAATTGATGAGATTGATGAGTGTATGTCCAGTAACGCAACTCTGACATACAATAATTGATGAGTAGAATTGGTACCGCATGCATATAGGTGATAGGAATGAAGTGCATTTTTGCATATGAATGTAATGTTTGAAATCGGTGATGTTGTGAGTAATATGTGAATTGTCGATGTTTGAAAGATTGATGATGTTGTGAATGATCTGTGAATTTTGATATATGAAATTGGAGAGCAATGTGAATTATATATATATATATATATATATAAGTGACGATGGCTGAAAATTTTACTATTATGTAATGTTGTTTTGATGTATCATATATATTTTTAAGGCTAAAGTGTGGTTTTAGTCCCTGCAAATATACCCAGTTTTGGTCCCTGGTAATTTTTTTTTTTGAAAAAGGTCCTTGCAAATTTTTTTTGTTTTTTAAAATCTTCTCTGGCCCCACTTTTGTGATGATTTGTCACATTTTTTAATACGTGGCACTTGCTGACTGTTACAAGTTGTCCACGTGGATGCCATGTGGCAGTTAACTTATTTAAAAAACATTTTTCAAAATTAGAAAATATATTTTCGTTTTTTTAATTAATAATAATCTTTATTAAATAAAAAAAAATTAAATATGCAGAAAGGGGGAAAAACGTTAGGGTTCCCCCATTTTCCCCTTTCTTCTGCCTTCTCTCCTTCAATTCGTTGAATCCTTCTTCCTTCTTCCTCAATCGAACTCTATTCTCTTCTTCAATTACATCTTCCTTCTTCATCAACTGAAGGAATCTGGACACGTAAATCACCATTAAAAGGAGAACCATTGTCCGCCTTATCCTGGTGTACTAAAGAACATGAAGGTAATGATCCTAGCTTCTGTGTTGAATGTTGGGATTGTGACTCTGGTGAGTGAATCTTACCAAGCCTCTCAGACCCATGGGAAATAGAAGTTCTAGTGCCAAGAAGACCAATATTCTGGTCATTTTGAGAGACAACTCGATCACCACAAGTAGTGGGACCGGTTAACTGATATAACACAGCACACGACAATCCATCACCTGCAGCGTCATTCGACAAAGTTGTATCTTTCCGCAGAATAATTTCTGAATTCCGGTTAGAGCAATCATCAATGCTGGAATAACCATCTGTCCCCAAGCCAGCATCTTCCTGACCATCTTCTGGTACATGATTACAAAGGCCTATATGAGCTGTCGACTGCTCCATCAGCAACTTGAGATGCAAACAGAGAAAAAATGAAGGTGCAACAACAAAAGAAAGAGCAAATGGAGGAAGCTTCCTCTCGCCAGCATTAGAAGAGTTCGATTGAGGATAAAGGAAGAAGGATTGAACGAATTGAAGGAGAAAAGGAAGAAGAAAGGGGGAAAATGGGGGAACCCTAACGTTTTTCCCCCTTTTCTGCATATTTAGTTTTTTTTATTTAATAAAGATTATTATTAATTAAAAAAACGAAAAGATATTTTCTAATTTTGAAAAATGTTTTTTAAATAAGTTAACTGCCACATGGCATCCACGTGGACAACTTGTAACAGTCAGCAAGTGCCACATATTAAAAAATGTGACAAATCATCACAAAAGTGGGGGCCAGGGAAGATTTTAAAAAACAAAAAATTTTGCAAGGACCTTTTTCAAAAATTTTTTTACCAGGGACCAAAACCAAAACTGAGTATATTTGTAGGGACCAAAACCACATTTTAGCCTATTTTTAATGAATGTATTCTCACCCCTATTTGTTGTTGTGTGTTGTGGTGTCTGTACTCGTGGGATTACAAATACTCAGGTTGAGGAGCTCTAACTGCAAGGTAGTGGGAAGGGTGGCGCTGGAAGTTGCTTCCATCTTTATTTTAGTCTTGAATAGTAAATTATGTAGACGATTGTGTTGCTCTGATTCTGTAACACTAGGGTTGAGGTATTTTGTCGTCGTATTTTTTAAATGGAGTTGACTTGGAAACTATATTTTTATTTTGCTATGGTGCTGAGACCTTAAATTATTTTAATTAAAGTTGATGAATTATTCCACTGCTTAAATTATGATTTTTGATTTATGAATAAGTGAATTGTCGAGTACGTGTAGCACCTATATAAATAAATATATTCTTTTATTTAATAAATAAGAGTCGGGGTTTTAAGGTGTTACACTCCTCAACTGCATCAATCCCTTATGTATGATGCTCTTAGAGTTGCTCGCCTGAGATTGTAGTTTTGGTTTTGTTTTGTCATTTCTTCTTGATAAAAAAAAATGAAGAGATACAACTGGATCATATAATTAGGGATCAAAGGGACTTGGTTAGTAAGAAACTAGAGACCACACTAGGAAAAAAAATCAGCAATTACTGATTAAATAAGTTTTTTTGTACCCAAAAATATAATCAATTTTGAATTTAGTCCATAAAAATAAATAATGATGTTTTCGTCCTCTCAAAATTTTCTGGTTCATTTTCTTTCTTTCCATAACGGACATAATTTTGACATATACTTGACATTTTTCAACATATAATATGGACATACATGATTAAACATAATAGATGGACATTATTTGGCCACATTTTAAACACAATCATAGCGTTGACTTTAAGATGAACATAAATTGGCCATTATAGACCAAAAACGAAACGTAATTTTTTGGAAGAATGAAAATATCTCGTTTTTATTTTTAGGAACTATAATCAAAACTTGTTATAATTTGAAGGATATAATATTTATTTAACTTTAAAACAAATAAGGAAAATAATAATGTGCACGACACACGCTCTTGACAAATCCCATGAACGATGATGTGGACACTATTAAAATATGTACGATTTAAAATTGTGGAGCTTTCTTGCATGCCACCACCGAACTCTTTTGCTTGCAACGCCGTCGGGAAATGCCAAATGACAATCATCAATTCTATTGGTTGCAACACCAGGTGATCTCCAACGGCCTCCGAAATTTACGTGCGTAAAATCCGAGACAGTTAACGCTCTCAGGCTATATAAGCATGACTCCGCGTCACGTTCGGGTACACTTTCATTCACCTAACTTTTTCACATAAACCACCTCTTTCATGCACTTGAGCGTTGAAGTGCTGACGTGTCAACAAACACTATTATTCTCCGACGCGACAGAAAGTTCTCGGAGATTCACCACCACATATCTCTGATCTTCACCAGACAAATCACCACATGGTCCACATCGTTACATTTTAGAGGGAAATTGCTTTCTTGGGAAACATGATCAAGTCTTAATCATGGTATAACTCATGTTGTAGACCTCTATTGATTAAAGGTTGGTTCAAATTAATACAAAATGACATTCTTCTTGTTTTTGGTGTATGTTTTCTAAAATAGGGGATCCATTTAAACTAATGTTGGAATTGAGCTAAATGTCGAAACACGGGATCAATTTGTATTGATGGTTCGGGCTGGCTGGTGTTGAAACAATGATATGCAGTGCTAATTATACAACGAGAACCAAAACGTTGAAGACAACTACAGCGGAGGCAACAATAGAGACAACAACAACGGTATAGATATGTTGTTTAGATGACGAGTCGATTAACGCGGACATGAGGCTATGAGGTTGACAATCGTTGCAGATTGTACAAGTGGTGGTGAGTAATAATATGTCCCTCATACCAATTGTTCAAAAAAACATTCATCAAACCTTATAAACACTATATTTTCTGATTTCCTCTACAATCATTTAGATAGATGTATTTCACCCAAATTAATAGTTTTAGACGTTTTATTTGAGCCAATTTTATTAGCTCAAATCTACTTATAACCATAACAATTGTCAATTGTATCAATATAAGCCATCAAATTCTTCTAGCATTTCATTCTTATAAACATCTTTTATATGTAAAAAAAAAATTGGGAAAAAATTGGTGTGGCTTTAGCCACACCACATGTCATGACTAATATCATTCATGAGAAATTAACCAACTCGAAACTTAAGTACTTGTTATATGAAAAATTTGATCAACCAATTTTCGGGCGAGTTAAACTCACTTTTCTCGAAGACCGGAAGAAACAACAGTGTCTCAAGCACCCTAATTCAAAAAATTAGTATTTTGAAGATTATTATTTTGAAGAAGATACTCAAATGCAAAGTCTAGAGTTTAAATAGCATATATATGGTCAATAAAAGATGATATGAAGATAAAATAGTAAATAACTATTAATGCAAAATTATGCAATTCGTTCATTAACTTCTTTTTAGGTAACACTTTCATCTTTAATTTTTTTTTCGACATAATCATTTATGTTATAATCAAATAACACTTTCATCCTATATCTATTTTTACCCCAATTTAATCTTTTATGTTATGAAATATCAATATTGTATAATTTTTTATGGGATTTTTTCAATAAAATATGAGTTTCTATGTTGCTGAGGCAAAATCCCTAAAATGTTTTAAAGATAAACAAACTTGATGATTAAAAGATTAATAGACTTCTT
The DNA here is from genome assembly GCA_018208015.1 of Medicago ruthenica. Taxonomy (NCBI): domain Eukaryota; kingdom Viridiplantae; phylum Streptophyta; class Magnoliopsida; order Fabales; family Fabaceae; genus Medicago; species Medicago ruthenica. The sequence goes on from CM031372.1 coordinate 18,815,477, forward strand.
GATATTTAATATGTGTTCTTGAGTGATTAACTAAGACAGAAACAAAGTATAAATCAAACCAAGAATCAAGTGATCAAAAAACATTAAAGCTTATGAACCCAATCAGAGTTCAGAAGGTTAGAGTTCAGAAGGTTGGCCAGAAGATAGTTCAAAAGGCTGTTCATATGATTTATCAAGAACAAACCCATAAATCAATGACTTTATCAAGAACATTCAAGGTACACGTGACATAAACAAAAAGTACAGAAAATGACTATGACCTTGATCAAACAAGCAATAAAGACATTTATATGAATAAAGGTCAAAAACACATTCATTGTTCATTGTATACTTAAGAAAAAATGAAGTACAAACACTAGGAATATTACCCTAGATGTTATACAGGCTGCACTTCAATCAAGTTTCACTATTAGGATTTGATTACATCAAATAAAAATCTTACAAATCATCATTAATGGAACAAAGGAACATTCTGCTGAACATCAGAAGGTTCATTCAGCCACATGTTATCTATGACAAAAGTACAACAAAGTACAAAAGTAAAAAACAAAAAGCAAGATCAGTCATAATCTAATAAGGACTCGACACATGAGTGAGTAAATATTGCACAGTACCAGCAAAATCCCCTAAAATATGGGCATGAAGTGGCAACTCCACTTTTTTCTCTCCTGCACAAGTTCCAAGACAAGTCAGCATGGCATGGACCCAGGAACTTGCTGAAGTTAATACGAAGACCTCATATCATATGAAGAACCCATGAACATTTTGAAGTTTAGAATGTTGTTCGAGAACTTAATGAAAAAGTTGCTAAGCACCAGGACACATGACAAATGGTTGTTGGACAGGTCCTACCAACTACATGAGGTCAAAAAACTCTATAGAAGGAGCTATCAAGCATACTTAAACGACTTATCAAAAGTGTTTAAATCTCTTCAAGCTACCGATTACACAAATATGCTCTTAATATTCATAAAATCTTAGAGTGTGTAACAGTTCTCTCTTATCTTTTCAAATATAACCTTCTTGTCCTCATTCTCATAAACTTTCAAAATCATCGTGTAGAAATTCTCAACTAGCTTTAAGTTTTTAAAGTGTTAGTTGAGTGAAAGAAAAGTGTAGAGTCATGCGTGACTTAGCAAGAAAAGTTGTAAGCTTGCTGAGACTTAGAGAATACATGTTGTAATTGTTCCAAGGGAAAAACTGTAAGGTGCTTGAGTTGAGAATGTTGTCTCAAGCATCATAGTGGAAAATCTCACCTAATGTGGGGACTGAAGTAGCCTACATTGGATGAACCAGTATAATTTTTGCGTGTTCCATTCTTCTATCCCTATACTCTTTACTTGCAGTATTCACTTCACACACAAAATTATTTAGCTTTCATATTTTGTTTTATACTAACCCTTCAAAACGTTCTGAAGTCTCCTATAACATTGTTCTTCGAAGTTTCAACTTGAGAAATATTTTTAAAGTGTAGGATTAAAATTAAAAAGGGTAACAATTCAAACCACTATTTTCTAGCGACTATTATATCAACTTCATATGCTTGTATGATGAAAATTTAGGTTTAGTTTTGAGTTTGATGAATTTTTTATGAGTTTTTTTATGAAATTTTTTATTTTGTTTTGATAAAAAAATTAAAAACAATGTTGACATTTCATAACATAAATGATTAAATCAAAATTAATATATAAAGGAGGAAAATGTTACATAACTATAACATACAAGATTAAATCAGGAAAAAAAGATGAAAATGTTACCCGAAATTAAATTAAATTAAGGAACGAAATTGTGTAATTTTTTCTAACTATTGTTAAATTAAATTCATTGGTCATTCCTCCATATCCTCCAAACTGAATGGGAAGTAAAATGAGAGTAAGTGATTTTTTTTTTTAAGGAAAAATGAGAGTAAGTGATGGAATGTGGTAGAATGGATACCGACAAGTTCCAACTCATTTCATTATGCTTTTTTTAATATCCAAATAATGAAACACGATGTCATTCCATGACATACCACTCTATTTCATCTAATATACCATCAATTAAAAAAAAAAACTAATAGAATGTTTGTATCCTCAAATCTATCAACTAAGAATGCTTTAAGGATCTAACTTGAATTATGGATTGAACTTCCGAATTCATTTGTTTGAAGAAAAGATTTTCACGCCATTGAAACCATGGATGGTTATTGTTATTGAATAAAAAGAACTTAGTAATTTTTAATTGGTACAAAGAATTTATCTACTGGATTCGACGAATAAAGGAAACAGTTTATCATACACGAAGGAAGGATAATACACAAACTTATATTTATGAGGTTAGAAAAGTAACTTTACATCCCATAACTTCATTTAAATTTCCTTTTTTCCGTCATCTTTATTTATTTTTCCTTTCCTTTATCTAATATGAAAAACTCTTCTATAGACACAGCCACAAATAATAAATATTTAGACACATTCACATCAAATATAAAAATTATTGTTGATTTAATTTTTTTCATTTGATGTGAGTGTACCCAAATATTTATCATTTGTGTTTGCATCCATAAAAGAGTTTCTCATTGAATATATGTTTGATTTACTATTGTCCCAAAAAGACTATTATTATCTTACACAAAACACAATTGAAAGTACCAAGACCTGGAAAAGTTGGTCCAAATTTTGATCACAACTTCAATGAATGGTATATGCACAACTCATGATATATTAACCAGTTCATGAGATGAGACTTGCATATGGGAACCAGCGTGTTATTGTTTTCTTTTGAAGAAAATAAAATCTTAGAAAGGTTTCTACATGAGTATCTTAATAACAATATACACTACTCAACTTTGTTCAATATTTGAGCCTGTTTAATGTGTTCATTCATATTATTGTTGTGTTTGGAAATGCGGCACAAACTTGCTACCACACGGACGTGGTTGCTCAACATCAAAGTTGTCACATTCAATGCGGAAATCAAGGTTTCCAAACTCAAAATTAAAAGGGAATTGAAAGTAAGAAGTAAAAGGAATTGAAGTAGTTAATGTAAAGAAGGACAAACACTTTCAAAAGTTTGTATTATATTAAAATCTTAGGACTGCAAAAGTGGGGAGTGAGGTTTCTTTTCCTTTGTACAGCAAGTTTAGAGATTCATCTCTATAATAACCTACAAAAGGAAGAGGAACATAGCTAAATCTCAAGTCCTATCCAGAAACTTAGTCACTAAAGATAAACAAAAAACAACAACGAACAACAAAAGTATATCTATAGACCTATGATAGCGAGTCAAGTCGGCCAGGGCATCAGACAAGTCTTTGCTTTAAGCCGCTCGTTTCACCCTATTCAACTCCTACATAGTCTATTTATTATACGATTTTACCTACATTTTGGTATCGAACAAAAATTGCACATACGAATGTGCTCTCATGATTTCAATCCTTGTCTAACTTTAAGCCTCATCTTGTCTTGAGTCGGCTCTATCAATAACATCTCCAGGCAGAAGATGTGCACATAACTGTACTCTTCCACGCTAAATTGATAGCAACATCTGTTTGTTCAATCCTAAAATTTGTATTGAAATCTTTCAAGAGAGTTCTAACTGAATCAATCACCGAGGGACTCAGTGGTAACGGTACAAAACCCGCCATTGAAAATCTTGCCCTCCACTTTCCAAACAGTTCATGTCTTTCGACTCTCTCATCTCCCTCACAAGCTATGATGTTAACGATATCGCGAGCCACACAGTATTGTTCTGCATTAATTCTCTTCTTATCATCTCTAGGAAGAGCCACATCAATTGATTCAAACATTGCAGTGTAATAACTCAAAGTCTCGGTAAACCTTGGTAAAAATGGAGATGTGTTTGTGTTTGACTCTTGCTCCACAAATAACACAACCTTAGGCCACAAATTCTTCACCAGTCTCAAAAGCCTGTCTCTATGATTCCCCATGCTCACGCTCTCGTCCGGTATGTGATGCAAAGCAAAAGGAAAATTCACAGCAAGAACTTCATCATGTTGAACTACAAAATCTTCCAGTTGAACCTCACATCCATACATTGCAACACTATTGAACTCAAATGGAACTCTACAAGTTTTTGCATAATCTTCTAGCCTTTTTCCTACAATATCAAGTCTTCCACCTCTAGCATGAAACGATTGCGAGTCATCGATACCTGTTACACGAACAAATGGAGGTCCGCCGGGTTTATGCTTGAGAGCATGCAAAAGTAACATCCACTGTGTTCCTTGTGCAATTTGGAAGTCAATTATGTGAATTCTTGATTCATTTTGCATTGCTTCACAAATGACAGCATTGGAAGATATGTAAGCAAACTGAAAATATGGGCAAATCTGATACAAAATGTGCATAGAACTCATCAATTCTTTGCTTGTTGGTTCTTCACATTTCAACGCTTTATAAATTGCACTCCCTGATGATTCCAACCTTGCTCTTAATCCCTCCAACATGTAAGCACCTAACCTTTGGATTGGAGAACCGCCAACAGATACCATCTTTCCCAACACATTATTCATGAATCCTATTGCTTTTTGAATATCACCATCAGATACATCCTGTGCACATCTAATAAGTTCTTCTTTCAAGTCTAGGTTTGGAATCATTTCTTCAATTTGAGACCAATCATATTGAGATGTACCTTGGTGGAGGCTACCATTTAAGTTGGACTGGCAGCTGTCGACGATATCTGAATTGGGACCTAACAATGAAATCTCCGATTCCTTAAAGCCTAGCTCTGAAATCATTTCTTCAATTTGAGACTCATTATATTGAGATGTACCTTGGTGAAGGCTACTGTTTGAGTTGGACTGACAGCTGTCGAATATTTCTGTATCGGTACCTAACAATGAAATCTCAATTTCTTTCATTTTGCGCTTCAATTCAAAGCTATCATTGTCCGCACTAGAGTAAACACCTAACGGCGATCCATTTGTGGTGTTGTCAGAGGAGTAATAGTGAGAAAATTGTGGTGAAAAAGGACTTCTGATGTTGAATGGATTGCCACTAGCAGATGAAGGAGAATCAAAAGCTATGAAATCATTGGCTACTTGAGAAGATTCCAAGGTATAGAATTGCTTCTCCCTGTTGCTTGTTTCCAAAGAAACATTGGTTCTTTGACTGCTACTACCATTATTTGAATTGATTTGCAATGTTTTGAAACGAGTGTTGTTTGAATCAATCTGTCTCACAGACTGGTTCTGGTAGTATAAAGGTATACCAGCTGAATTTGGTTTCTTTTGAGAAGTATGCATCTAAAATTTAGTTGTTTACTCAGCAGAAATAAAGTGATTAATTATCACAATAATTAGAAGTATTCCAACTTAGTAAAATATGCTTCCCAACTGTTTCAGCTAATTATTATTGCCAACCACTAGCCAAAACCTGCAAGCACAACAAGATAGTAGAAAATCATTAAGCATTAATTGGAGCTTCAATGCATAATTAGATGACAATCTATACAAAAATATAGGTCACTGAGTTTTTTTCATCTAAAAGTTTATAGATAGAAATTAAATTCAATAATGTTAGGATCCACCAGCACCAACCCTTATTTAAAGCTAAATTTGAACATTAAAAATGAGAGTAAGTACAAGTAGTCGTCAAGGACTTCATCAATGTGATCTATATAGTAATTTTGGGTTTAAATGCTCTTTTGTCTTTTAAAGCTAAATCAGACAACACAAGGATATGTTTGTTTGTCAAGAATCATAAACCAAACAGAGCAATTACAGTGATAAAAAGCTTTTAGTGTGGCACAATTACTAGAGGTGCAAAAAAATATGAGAAAATTTATTTAGTGTGTGATTGGTTGAGTATTAATAACTAAAAGTGAGCACGATGATAGCCGCAGGCTCGCAGCAGTGCCAGAATAGTGTCGTGGCAGCTGAAATCAGTACTATATTTTTTTCCCGTGTATGTGAGGTGTACATGTTATTTAGACACACAAAAGTTCGGAGACCTTACCACCGTATAAAATATAACTCAGAAGTTTGTGGTGTCAAAACCGAGGAGAGGAAAAAAAACAATATAAAACAATACGGTATTGTTGTTGGATTTTGTGTCCGACAAACATTTTCGCTCATGAAATGGGGCAAAAAAAAAAGGAAAGAAAAGGGCAAACAAATGCACCTGAACTTAAATCAAGATTCTCTCTTATTGGGAAAGATAGTTGGAATGATTATTAAGGGTTAAAAACATTAAATCTCTAGTACGTTATAATAGATTTGAATTAGTAATAACTTCTAAAAATTCATCCACTAGTAATAAAATTTCACATAATTAGAGATAAGAAAAGATGGCAACCGAAAGCACATATTATGAAGAAAGGAGCAAAAACAAGTCTTTATTCCATATTCCCTAGAAATAACTTTTAAGCAGATTTAGCACACAATTGATCACTTTACAACAGCTGCATTAGTAACATAATCTCAAGCTAAATAAAGCACAATCACTCTAAAAATTGAAAGTCAACCAGTAAAAGAAAAAGAAGAAAACGTGTGACAAGCATGAACATTTCAGAATAAGGTATGAGTTTACCGCAAAAATAAAATAAAAAATTCATATGTTGCACAAAAATTGTAAATTCTACAACATTTCAAAAGAGATAAATAGCTTTTATTTACCACATAACACAAATGAAGAGCCCAAATATATTGGTATCAAGAGTACAAAGGATTCTCTACCTTGTTACATCAATGTTTTGAAGTTAAGTGTCAAAGAGATATTAATTTCAATAGGCACCTACACTAGTTGAAAAAAAAATTGTTATCAATAAACCACCCAAGACAATGTTAAGAGGAAAGTTAACGTAGTTCAAATCCCAGTTAAGAAAAGATCTCGTGTTTAGTGTCCATGACTCGTGTTTAGTGTCTATGATGTCTCAAATGAAATCGATTCGTTGTTGGAGGGAACTTACCGAAAAACAAAAGAAGTAAAGTGAAAATAATAATTTTCTCACTTAATTTTTTCTAGGTTTTTTTTATTGCTTACAAAACCGTCAAAAAAGTGATAAAAAAACATAACACCAAAACATAGGTAACTATGTTTTAATTTAATTAATGTAAATAGTTTTTATATTATCAATCAATTATAATGATTAAAAATGTTTGACTTTTATCGTAAAAAGTCACACACAACATTGATGATTGTGATGTATGTAAGTTTTTACACTTTAAAATCATAATATTTTAAAACCAGATATTAAATTAAATTTATACAAAGACAAATCCAAACATAAACTTCCACGAAAAAGTGGTTTGTTTATAGTTTGAATAAAAAACAAAAACAAAAGCTTCCACTACAAAATGAAACAAAAACAATATTCTGAAAACACTACCTTGACACAAAATGTTTGAGCATATAACATAAGAATTCAAACATTAATAGAGTGAAAAGAAAAAACAACACATGCTATATATTCAGGGCCCACAGACAACAACAACAACAAAACAAATTCATTCGATCAACCAGAAAGAGACCTTAAACAAACCAAAGTGTTGGAACAGAACATACCTCAGGCTCAGACTCTGAACACAGGTGAGAGGTTGTGTTCTGTGGCAGAGATTCCTAAGACAGAATATTTGTTTTGTTTAGAGAGAGAGGGAAAGGGAGAGGGAGAGGGAGGGTAAGTAACTGTATAGGCTGTTTCAAGAGTCTGGGAGAAAACGATGGATTGGTGGTAATCTGTGAGCGTTGATGTGATTATATATAATTTACATTTACTTTATTATAATATAAAATATAAATCATAGTATCATAAATCATAATCATAATTCCATACATGAATATTATTTTTTAGTTATAGTATAACAGTAAAGAAATGCATATCTTCAAAAAAGTTCATATTATTTAGTCAAAAAATAAAAGTTCATGGTATATATATATATCAATTATCCTGTTAATATATGATAATTACAGTTCTTGTCAAAAAAACAAAATGATAATTACATTATGACACTGAGTGGGCCCTCCATGCTACAAGGATATTCCCTATGTATATATTTTTATAAATAAATAAATTGGAATGTTCTAGAACGAGTAAAATAATCTTTGTTCCATAAGTAAAAAAAAAATACTGATATTTGACATATTTTAGTGCAGGTTTAAATCATGGCTTAATTGCACTTTTGCCACCTATCTTTTGTCAATTGTGCGATTTTGCACCCCATCCTTTTTTTGAGTGATTTTGCACCCTATCATTTACCTCCTTTCTGATTTTGTAGCCCCCTCGTGTGTTTTTTTGCCTTCGTCTTGACTTCGCTCTGCGATAGGGTGCAAAACAACACACGAGGGGCTACAAAATCAGAAAGGGGGTAAATGATAGGGTGCAAAATCACTCAAAAAAAGGATGGGGTGCAAAATCGCACAATTGACAAAAGATAGGGGGCAAAAGTGCAATTAAGCCTTAAATCAACGACTTCTAATATTTGAGTATAAGAAATGATATTTGTACAGTTATTTTGGTACAACTTTCTCTCTCATACTTATATTATGTTCTTATTCACTCTTTTTATTTTTTCTCTCTATTATTTTTGACCAATAATAAAATAGAACAACAAGGTTGTCTCAAAAGTTGTATCAAAATAGTTATTCAAATATAATTACTCTTTGAGTATTTGGTGTTGTGAAATCCATAAGTATGATGAGTTTGATACATCAACCTTTACGAAATCATGTTAGTAAGACCTGGATTACCCAACATTTATTTATTTACAATAATGCTAAATATCGCGAGAGATGTCTCATGAATGCATCGCGAATTGAACACAACTACGTACCTTTTATCCCACTAAATCCGGAACTAATTGGGATAATGTGGTTTTGTTTCACTTTTAACATAATAACACCGTCGTGAAATTTTTGGAAAAATAGAATTCACCGCGTATAGCAACGCTCATTTATTTATTTATTGATGAGAAACTACCTAACACTTTGTTTTTAAAGAGAAATAACCTAGCACTTTAAAACATATTTTTTTGATCTTATCTCATCGAGTATGAGACACTTGAAAAGTGTAATATGAGTCGTTCGACAATTGGTGTCTAAATTGGAGTTGGAACTAGCTCAACTCGTATAAAAAATAATGTGAATTAAGCTTTGACTAAAAATTAATGTAAACTACCTCAACCGGTGTCCGCATTATCAAGTTTTATCTAATTAAATTTATAGTTAATTAGGTAACTAGATCTCTATAAATATTTAGAATTTTGTTTTTAGTCATTAAAACAAAATTACACCTTTTAGTTCATGTAAATTTTCCGTCAATATTTTTAGTCTCTATAAAATTTACCGTCAATATTTTTGAATTATCTACTTATTCACCTTATGGGTGAAATTCTAGTCAATATACTATTTGACTAAAAAATATATAAAAAGAAACATACTCTTACTTGTTGTACAAAATTGCAAGAAAAATCTGTGATTATTGCTTTGTTTGATATAAAAAAAAAATGTAAGAGGAAAGAACAATAAAATAAAGTGGAAGATTAAAAATAACAGAAATTATTCTTAAAACAAAAAATAACAGAAAGTAGATTATTATTTGATTGTTTATTATCATAGAAAGTGAAAAGGAAAGAATGATAAAACGTATCTTTCTTTTGACGGGGACGTATCTCTTCCCTTTTTTTTATTTGTTTTTAGTAAATATCTCTTCCCTTATTTGGTTAGATATAAAAAATGGGAGAAAGGAAAAGTATCTGTGAAATAATAAAAATAACCGTAAATAACACAATTTAAAATATTAGTTTTTTTTCCTTCAAAAAAATATTAATTTTTATTAGGTAAAAATAGACCGGGGTGGGGGGGTGGGGGACATAACCTGACCTAGGAAAAAAAGATTATTATTTTTCTAATTTGTTAATTTTTGGCTATTGAAAAAGAGTTTCAAATTAATTAATAATATTACCTTTTCTTCAAAAAAAATATTACATTTGAAAAAGGTAAATTTGCAATTTGGTCATGACACTTCCCCCGTCGCCACTTTTCTTTATAAGTATTTTCTTTAAAAAGTTTTTTTCTTTATAAGTATATTATTAGCTATAAAATAATCTTTTCTTTATAAGTAAAGGCATAAATTTTCAAAAATACCGTAACATTAGCAAATAGGGTCTATTCTTTGTCAAAAAAAATGGTACTTTATTCTTACTTTATATACATATAAAAATAATTATCTCACATGTAATTAAAACAAATCAAGATTTATGTTGTTTGATAAAAATACTTTTTTTTAGTTACCACGTTATAGATAAAAAAAGTTTTTACCGTCATTTAATAGTGACTGATCTCCACTAAGGATCCGAGTCATGAATCAAACTAATGATCACTTACTTAAGAGACTCAAATCTCTCGTCACTTGAACTAATTCATTATTGATGTTTAATAAAAATATTTCACAAAATAATATATATATATATATACGATAATAAACTGGTTAGTTAGAAATTGCAGATTGATATAATACATGTAGGTTATTGTGACGTATGCAAAGGGTAACCATCACAAAGGGACAAAAACAGTTAGGCCTCCAGGACAGATGACAACTGATCCCAATGATCAGGGGAATAGAGTAAGCAGCAGGGTACGCATGCCAAACACACTATTGAGGGATTTTGTGGTATAAATAGGAGAAGGGAAGAGAAAATGAGTAGGCAATGAATGATTATTCTGCATTCTGTCTCTCAATACCTTTCTTCTGTTGCCTCGAGCTTTCACTCACTATATTCCATTGTATTTCCTTATTTCATTTCACATTTGAATCCTTGGTGTAATTTTCAATTATTCCATCAATAAAGTGAGTTTATATTTGCATCAATTCTTTGTATTGTTGTTGCTTTTGCTGATCATAACAAATTGGTGCTTTCATCTCGAACTCCAATGGCAGAAAACACCCGTTTGAAGGATATTCAGTCAAATCTGAAACACATTCTTGACCGCTTGGATAGACTGAGACGCAGAATACGACCACAATTGTGCTCTAGATATGGAGTGCTTGAACCATTTAGAAGACAACATCACCCTTATACAATCATCAGGTTCCTTTGTTTCTTCACAGCTATCACCACCGCCTGCCGGCACCGTTTCAGGTTCGCAATGTTAAACTGGATTTTCCTCGTTTTGATGGTACTGATGTGTTACAGTGGATCTTTAAGGCGGAACAGTTCTTCAACTACTATTCGACACCGGACGAACAACGCCTCACCATCGCTTTGATCCATCTCGACAAAGGGGTTGTTCCGTGGTATCAGATGTTGGTTCGGAACCAACCCTTCCACTCATGGATAGCTTTCACTGCGAGCATTGGAACTGGAATTTGGTCTGTCGTCGATCTTTGCTCTTCAAGTTGATTCAGACACAATCTGTTGGTGAGTTTACACTGAATTCACGGCGCTTACTAACCGTGTTCATGGTATTAGCTCTGATGCACTTCTGGACTGCTTCATTAGTGGGCTCAAGCCTGAAATTTGCCGTGATGTTCTGGCCCATTCACCCATCAACATTACCAAAGCCGTTTCACTGGCAAAATTGTTTGAGGAACGATACCAGCCCAAACCCAAACCAGTCACCACAACCAACCCTACCCGACCCAACTTCACTTTTACCCCGAATCGAAATACCTACCTACCCCCCCCCCCTTTTACCCACCCCAAATACCTGATCCACACCACCTCCTTCACGAAACCCTAACATCAAACAAATCTCAGCTGCGGAAATGCAGCTCCGCCGTGAAAAAGGACTGTGTTATACTTGTGATGCCAAATTCTCACACTCTCACCATTGTCCCAATAAGCAATACTTACTTCTTCTGAGTGATGAAGATTTCCAGCCTTCACCCGAATCCGATCCACCGAACCTATCATCCCTCACAATCGACACACACTTCATTCCCTGATACTACTGAAAACACACAATCTGACCCAGGCCACCACTTGTCCTTCAACGCCTTGCGTGGTGCTCCAGGAGTGGGCACGATGCGCTTTCAAGGCAAGATTCAAGAACTCACTGTTCAAATCGTACTTGATAGTGGAAGCTCATATAACTTTATTCAACCACGGGTGGTCAACTTTCTCAAATTACCAGTTCAACATGCATCCAATTTTAGAGTTCTTGTGGGAAATGGTAACTCACTGACAGCAGAAGGTTTTTTTGGAAAACCTTCAAGTTCAAATTCAGGGACATTCCATCACTATTCCGGTGTACTTGTTACCCATTGCTGGAGCAGATTTGGTATTAGGTGCAGCTTGGCTCGCGACATTGGTCCCTTATATTGCAGATTACAGCTCTCTTTCTATCAAGTTTTACATGGAAAATCAATTTGTGACTCTATTTGGGGAGAAACCTGCAACACCAAGCCCTGCCCAATTTATCAATTACGCAGGTTGCAAAACACAAAGGCCATTGATGAGGTGTATTCTGTCCAGCTTCAGTGTAAGGAGGATGTTACTAGTGATGTACATGGAACCTCTGAGCTACATCCAGAACTGACACAATTGCTGCTTACTTTTTTCGATGTGTTCGCAACACCCACATGATTACCACCGACTCGTGCTCAGGACCACTTCATTCCGCTACTAGAGGGAAGTAATCCAGTGAAGGTCCACCCGTATCGTTATCCACATATCCAAAAAGCTCAGATTGAATTAATGGTGACTGAAATGCTTAATCAATGTATCATCCAACCCAGCACTAGCACGTTCTCCTCTCCGGTGTTATTAGTAAAGAAGAAGGACGACACATGGCGTTTCTGCACAGATTATAGGGCGTTGAATACTATCACTATCAAGGATAGTTTTCCTATCCCCACTGTAGATGAGTTGTTGGACGAATTGCACGGTGCGAGCCATTTCTCCAAGCTGGACTTACGATCAGGATATCATCAAATCCTTTTGACACCATATGACAGACACAAGACTGCTTTTCGCATGCACCATGGGTTGTATGAATGGTTAGTGATGCCATTCGGCCTTACAAATGCACCAGCTACGTTCCAAAGTCTCATGAACTAGATTTTCAAACACCTTTTGCACAAATCTTGTCCTAGTGTTCTTTGACGATATACTAGTCTATAGCCCATCATGGTCTACTCATTTGCTTCACTTACATGAAGTGTTACAATTGCTGTGTGCGCACTGTTTGTATGCTAAACTATCAAAGTGTTCCTTTGGCCTCACCAAGGTTGATTACTTAGGTCATACCATGTCTGGTAGTGGAGTTGAAATGGATACATCAAAGGTACAAGCAGTTCTTGAATGGCCACTTCCTACGAATATCAAGCAGTTAAGAGGTTTTCTCGGGTTAACTGGATATTACAGGTGATTTGTGAAGCACTATGCTGCCATTGCTTTACCTCTTACTACATTACTAAAAAAGGATCAATTTCATTGGAATGAGGAAGCATATGCTGCATTCCAGAGGTTGAAACAAGCTATTATAGAAGCACCAGGTTTTGGCTTTACCCGATTTTTCACAAGTTTTGTGTTGGAAACTAGACGCTTCAGGGTCTGGTGTAGGAGCTGTGCTAAGCCAAAATCATCATCCTATCGCCTTTTCTTCAAAAAAAAAAAACTGAATCCAAGGATGCAACGACAATCAGCTTACGTGAGAGAACTTTTTGCTATCACAGATGCTATGGCAAAATTCCGCCACTATTTGTTGGGTCACAAATTTATCATCCGCACTGATCAAAAAAGTCTCAAAGCTCTCATGGATCAGACCATACAAACACCGGAATAGCAAGGATGGCTCCATAAGTTTATGGGATTCGACTTTGTGATTGAATACAAACCTGGGCGCGATAATATAGCTGCAGATGCACTGTCCCGTTCTTATATGATGACTTCTTCAAGCCAACAGTCCCTATTGCTTCAGCAAATTCACAAAGCTATCCAAACAGATGCAACACTATCAACTATTAAGGAGCAATGTGTAGTTGGTAAACCTCCTGATCCTAACTACAAGGTTCAACATGATTTACTTTTCTGGAACAACCGCTAGGTGATCCCTAATAATACACATATCATTCAGCAAATTTTGCTTGAATACCACGCTTCCCCCATTGGTGGTCTGTTAAAGCACAAAAGTAAGTATAAGTTTTATATCGTTCCACAGGGATTATTGCGATATCATAAACCGTTCAACGTCGATTATCGTCTTAAGTTAGGGTTTAATCTTTTTCATTTTACTAACGCTACTCGACTTTAAAAATATAAATAAAACGCTACGACTAATAGGGCATAAAAGCGTTGGTATCAAAGTCATAAATCAAGCATCGATAATGGTCTAATGATCATGATAAAAAGGATTCTAGTTTTAACCTCGTTTTAACGATATTATCACACATCACTCGACAATCTTATTCGTGTCCAAATAAAGTTGTGAGATCGATTGTATCGTTTAATGGACGATTTCTCAATCTATTAAACGATCCAAAAGCATTAAGCATTGATGTATTAAGTGATTATCAAAACATAGTTTTATGTCTAAAACACTTGTTTTAATAGAAAGGAATTCTAAACTTAGATTTAAATGTATTTGTCAATAGCACTAAACCATAAATAATATTGAATATCAAGAATAACTTTCAATATATTATAAAAGACTAGAATCAAATATTTACATGATCAAATAGACTATATCTAGCTAGATTTATTACCTCTAATCCCAACAAAGGATGTTTAGTTGATCATTCTCATGTCAACTGTACAAAAGTAGGATTAAAGATGAAGATCAATGATGGTTTTGATTTCTCAAAAACCCTTGAATGATCCAAACTTTGATTCCTTATTTGTCCCTTGAAGTGCTCTTCTTTTAGCCCTATTCTCTGGTAATAATCTCTAGAATTTCGTTCAAAATGAAAGCAATACAATAGTAAGTTCTTAACCTAAAAGCTGTAAAAAGCTTTAAATACTAAGACTGAAAATTACAATTTCGCCTAGCGATGCGTAACGTCGCTCAGCGAACATTCAAAACTGCCCAATGGAATTCTGCCACGTCATCTTCAGCATTAAACCGCCTTGATGATTTCGCTGAGCGATCCATATTTCGCTGGGCGAAAACAGCTTCCCCTGTTTCAGAAATTCTCTGCCTCACTTCGCCAACCTTTCGCCAAGCAATCACTGAGCGAAAGTGTCTTCCACTGTTCCTGATGAACTCTCTGCCTACCTTCGCCAAGATCTCGCCAAGGCTTCGCTGAGCGAAAGTGCTCTTCAGAAACTCCTTAAAATCTCTGCCTGACTTCGCTGAGCGAAAATACTCTGGTCAAAACTGGTCAAACTGACCTATAAATGTCGCTTAGCGAACATCTGTTTCGCTCAACTCAATTGGTAGTGGGAATGCATTGGCCATGTACTTATAGCCTCCAGGGTACGTGGTTCGATTCCCACGGAAGGCATGAAACTCCACATGGGGGGTGGAGAAGTCCATGAGTACATCGCGGGGGATCGCGGGGGCCGTTAGTTGCCGAATCCCGGATCCGAATCCCGGATGTTACATCATCCATCAACTTAAGACTAATTTGGCAAAGGCTCAAGCTTTCATGAAGAAGTTTGCTGATAGAAAGCGAAGCATGTTGGAATTCAAGGTGGGAGATTCCGTGCTAGTTATGCTACAACCTTATCGTCAACACTCTGTCGTGCAACGTTAGAATCAGAAATTGGGACTCAAATATTTTGGGCCTTTCACTGTGCTTGACAAGGTTGGTACTGTCGCCTATATGCTTCAATTGCCTCCCGATGCAAAGATACACCCAGTCTTCCACGTATCTCTTCTCAAGCCTTGTAAGGGAGATCACTCTGTACCTTATCTGCCTTTACCACTGCTGCAGATTGAACAAGGCCCTTTGTTGGTTCCTCTGAAGGTGTTGCAGACACATATTTTTAATAGCAATGGTTAGGAAATTCAGCAAGCACTAGTGCAATGGGAAGACCTTACAGAAGTTGAAGCTACATGGGAGGATTATGGAACACTGGAGACTAATTATCCATTCCTTTACCTCTGAGGACAATGTGAATTTTAATGGGGGAGGTAATGTGACGTATGCAAAGGGTAACCATCACAAAGGGACAAAAACAGTTAGGCCTCCAGGACAGATGGCAGCTGATCCCAATGATCAGGGAAATAGAGTAAGCAGCAGGGTACTGCATGCCAAACACACTATTGAGGGATTTTGTGGTATAAATAGGAGAAGGGAAGAGAAAATGAGTAGGCAATGATTGATTATTCTGAATTCTCTCTCTCTCTCTCTCAGTACCTTTCTTCTGTTGCCTCGAGCTTTCACTCACTATATTCCATTGTATTTCCTTATTCCATTTCACATTTGAATCCTTGGTGTACTTTTCATTATTCCATCAATAAAGTGAGTTTATATTTGCAACAATTCTCTGTACTGTTGTTGCTTTTGCTGATCATAACAGTTACCCAAAAAAAATTTACATGCATATGTACATAGGATGGATATTTCAACTAAATCATTTTTTAAAAAAAGAAAAACAATTAGCGTTAGTAAATGTGACTCATATCAGTTAGGTTGGCACCACTCATCCAAACAAACAAACAAATATATATATATATATATATATATATATAGGGGAATGTTTACTTACTCCCACATAAAAACATGAAGGAGTAAGTAAGCAAGCCTACTTCCACTTGCTTTTTACTAAAAACTACATTGTGTCTTTGATAAACACCATTCAAGTAAAAGTAATTTGCTTTTTGTTATTGTTTTTTTTTTGAAACATTGATTTTTTTAACATCAATGTTTTTTAACGTGACCAATGACCATCATCAACTTGTTTTTTTAACATTGTTTTTTGTTGAAACTTTTCTTTTTAACGTGACTTCATATAAAATTTACAATTTTTTTTTATCAACGTGACTTCTTAGGCTAATTTTTAAGCAATAATAAAACCTTTTTTAACACTATTTTTTTTATAAACGTGATTTCGTAGGCCAATTTTTGTAATTATTCTATCGTAATAAACTTCAGTTTTTTTTGTGATCTTCAGGAGTAACGGATCCAAGAATTTTATGTAGTGTAGGCCACATAAATATAAATTTGTTGAAACAAAACATATATATATATATATATATATATGTGTGTGTGTGTGTGTGTGTGGGATTTGCTAATATAAACCCACTAGTTTTTATGTGGGAGTATTTTAGCAACATGCATCTTTAGGTGTATTTAGCCACTTTTTAGTTATCACTTGCTAAAATACTCCTTCTAAAAAATAAGTGGGTTTATTCTAGCAAATGCCTATAGGAGTTGCTAACACACACCCACTTATTTTATAGAAGGTGTGTTATAGCAACATACACCTCAAGGTGTATTTATCAACTTTTTAGCTATAACTTGCTAAAATACTCCCACATAAAAACTAGTGAGTGTATATTAGCAAATCTCTCTCTCTCTCTCTCTCTCTCTCTCTATATATATATATATATATATATATAACTTTATTTTTAAACTCGAAAATATACATCATAATTGTTCTTTACGACTTTTCATACTCATACATTGAATGATTTTCTCATTTTCAATGTCAATAAAAATATATCTCTCAATATAAGTAAACAAATATTTAACCATTCATCTTCCATGCAATTTTGCATCCAATTCTTGTAAATACTCATAACAAAGAAAACTATTTCATTAGGTTGAAATTGCCATGTTTTCTGGTGGAATGGGGTTTGCAATTTGGGAATTGAGATATATTTGGTTTTTAGTTTATAGCAAAATTACATAATTTTTCTTTTAACTTAATTTCAGTTAACACTTCCGTCCTTCATTTTTTTTGTCTCGATTTAGTCCTTTATGTTATAAAATGACAACACCTTATCGTTTTTTGAGATTTTTTCAATGAAATCTGATTTTCTAGGTTTGTATGATGAAGATTTGGATTTATTTATGAGTTTGATGAATTTTTTGAGTTTTTGATTATTTTTTTAATAAAAAAGGATAATTATGTTGACATTTTACAACATAAAGAATTAAATCGGGACAAAAAAAGATAAAAAACAAAAGTGTTACCTAAAATTAAATTAAGAGACGACTTACTTTGTTAAATATAGGCCTTTTATCATTCATCTCTTTATTCATCAATGGTGTAATATATATAGGTATTGTTATTAATTTTTTTTTTGAAAAAGTAGTGAGGGCCTTGACACTCAATGTGCTAGACGTGGGGCCGCCCCCAATCTTCGGTGTTTTTTTGTTGGTCAAGCGATAAACTTCAGTTATATTATTAAGTTAATAAAACTTCAATTTCCGTTTCAACAAAAAAAAAAACTTCAGTTGCTTTATTAGTTAAAAAATCACTTCAGTGGCTTTAATTAAGAAAAAGATATTTCTCCAGATAAAAAAAGATTGTGATATTTTTGAAATAAATTTATAAAATTACCCTTTAGTTGATAGTAGTTTAAATTAGATCAAGGTTTTTTTTGTTAAAAGCAAGTGGGAGTAAACTTGCTAACTTACTTCTTCATGTTTTTAGGTGGGAGTAAGTTAGCAAACCCTATATATATGGACATAACCCAAACCCAAAGATAAAGAAAATTGCAAGAGATGTTGGTCATCATTTCATTCATTTGATCAATGATATATACACACAAAATAATCTCTTAACCATCTCCTACTGATTTTCATACATTCATGAGTAATCATTCATTCATAATAAATATTAATAATATACTTGTCTATTCAAAATTATTTTTAATAATATACACATCAATACAAAAAGATATTTACATATTCTAATACGCCCCCACAGTCGAAACTGAATGTTGAATCTCTAAAATCACTAAAGAGTAGCAACGAAAGTCCCTTTGAGAAGATGTTAACAAATCGATATCGAGAGGAAATATATAACACTCACACTTGACTGTGAGAAACTTTTTCACGCATGAAGTGTATATCCATCTCAAAGTGTTTGGTGTGTTTTTGTTGAACTGAATTGTTAGATAGATACATTGCCCTTTGTGAAGATGTTAACAAATCGATATCGAGAGGGAATATATAACACTCACACTTGACTGTGAGAAACTTTTTCACGCATGAAGTCTATATCCATCTCAATGTGTTTGGTGTGTTATTGTTGAACTGAATTGTCGGGTAGACACATTGCGCTTACATTAACATAATATACCAAAGTAGCTTTTGTAACAGGACAATGTAGTTCTAAAAGTAAGTTTCTAATCCAATATGATTCATACACAACATTAGCTACTCCTCGGTACTTTACACTTGATCGAGGCATGGTATAATGTCTTTTTGGGGAATAGGAGATCAAATTATCACCAAGATATACTCAATAATCAGAGGTAGATCTTCTTATGTCAGTACATTCAGCCCAATCCGCGTTTGTATAAGAGAATGGTTTGTCGAGGGAGGATAGAGAGATACATGTTGAGGCTGAACTTGATAGTGCCATGAATGTAACGAATAATCCTTTTCATACAGACATGTGTTGTGTTTCTGGGCCATCTATAAACAAGCACACCTGTTGAACTTCATAAGAGATATTTGATCTTGTAGCTGTCAAATATTGCAATGCTCCGGTAAGACTACGATATTATGTTGGATCTTGATAGGGGTTTCTTGAAGAACCAATGAGTTTTGCCTTTGTGTCCACTAGTGTAGGTGATGGCTTGCAAGAGGACATACATGTGCGCTTAATAACTTCTCTGCATATTTCTTTTGAGAAATAAAAATAATTGAGAGGACCTCGATCCTTCATGGAAAATTAAGAGCTAAGCTTAGACATAATAAATTCACAAAGAGAGTCAGAATAAGCGACAAGAATAATGTCATCGACATGCAAAAGAGTATAGGCGATGTCATTGCCATGTTGATAAATAAATAAAAAATGGTCAAAAATAATGTGAGAGAATCCCATTGTAGTGACATAGTCGGTAAAACGTTGGTACGAGGAGTGAGGTGCTTGTTTAAGTCCATGGAGAGAATTCTTTAGAAGACATACATGGTCATGGAATTGAGTATGGCTTAAACCAAGAGGTTGGTGCATGTACACAATTTCATCAATGTTGCCATGCAAAAAGTCATTTTGACATCTAATTGATGATGACACCATGATTTAGATAACGCAACACTTAGTATCGTGTGAATCGTCGACATCTTGACTACGGGGTTGAAGGCTTCACCATAATCAATACAAGTTTGTTGATCTGCATTACCGACAAGATGAGCTTTGTATAGCTCAAAAGATCCATCATAATTCTTCTAATACCTGAAAAGCTACAATCTTTGAATAACATTAGCATTTGACAAACGAGGAACCAAGTCACACATCTTATTTTTAATAAAGTATCATATTTCTAGAGCTTTGTAACTTATTCTTAACTCGAAGATGAAAATATGAAGGATATTTTTGGTAGAGTATTTTGGTGGGTGATTGCAAGACAAGCTTTTTATTTGGAAGGATGTTGTGGAGGGCGAGCTTTTGGTGGGTCATTTGTAGTGCATGGTGCTGAAAATGGTGGGGTTATATAGGCATGTGCAAGAAGGGTTTTGATAATGTTATTTATGGTACGAATTTTTCTTTCGCCTTTTTCCATTTTGTAGGGATGTGTGATGACAAGAAAATCTCAAGGACATTTCACTGAGTTCACAAAATTTATTAAAAAGAAAGTTATAATATTATTTTCCATTATGACATTGAAAACTTTTAATTGCTTTTTTAAATTGTGTTTTAATGTGAGATAGAAATTAAAGAAAAATAGAATGAACTTAAGATTTGCTTTGAAGAGGAAAACTCCATAATTTTTTTGTGAAATCATCAAGAAACAATGCATAATAACGATGTCCTCCTGAACTAAGGACGAGTGATTTACATATATCACTATACATAATATCAGTAGGCAGTAAATTATAATACAAAGATTCATAAAATGGTAGCTCTGTTTGTCTCCCAAGTGGACAAGAATAAAAAAAAGAAATTTTTCCGAAACTTATTACATAGAAAAAAATTGTTTCAGTGAAGTGAGCTTAAGATAGGAGCTCCCGAATGTCCTAAATGATTGTGTCATAATTCAGTGGATAAAGCAACATAGATGGATGGTGGCAAGGTTATAGTGTGTCATCTTATGATAATTGGATAGAGGTCACCAACATTGTTTCGTCTCGTTAAAGGCGTCATTGTATGAAGATCATTCATAAAGAAACCAAATGGATCAAGTTGAACAGAGACCTTGGTATCAATGGTAATTTTTCTTACAGAGATAAGTTTTTTGATTAATTTGATGCATGTAAAACATTGTTTAAAATTAATGAAGGGTTAGGTAATGATGCATGTACACAACCAATAATAAGAATATTACAACTACTACCAACAGTAATATTATTGGTCATATTTGAGTAAAAAGCGAGATAACCTCCATTCGGCGTCATATAAGAAATGGCTCCGATGTCAATGTACCATTGTTCGTATGGAGGAGAGATAGAGAAGATATGCGTATCAACTTCAATATTTGTTGGAGCATATGAATATGATATGTGCTGACCAGCACTATGCGATGTTGCAGTTGCGACATGAGCCTGTTGAGATTTTGGTCTAAGGATTACAAGTTGTATTTTTTACTTGACCACTATTGGATATGGACATGGAGGAGTGGCCCTTGGTTGCCATGGCAGAAGCCCACTGTCGATGCTGGTTCGAGTACGGTGGTGAAGTCCATTACTACTGTTGGTTCAGGTATGATGACCATTGTTGTTGCTGATAATGAGAACAATCACCAACATGGACATTTCTTTTGCTCCTTCTGTGACCACAATGGTCATTGCTTCTGCCACTGCAATTACTATTATTCTCGACACGGTTGTTACTGCAGGATGAATTCTAATTCGAGGTTTCATCATGAGAGGTGATGAAGACAAAGTTGTTTGCCAAATTTGACGCCTTTTTGCTCTTTCCGTTTCCTCCAAAATGATCATCGAATGAGACTTGTAAAAAGGGGAAGTGAGTCTCTGGGATAGATTTGTGAATGAGTTGGAGAACAAGCCTTTCATTTGATACATGAGAACCAATATTAGAGTTGATTGGAGATGTTGACAATAGGATAAAGCATCAGTAAATTGCACCTTGTGGAATCGTGAGAACTCTTGTTCTAGGTAGAGTGTCATATATTTTTTGTTATCATAGAAGATGTCAAAGAATGTTTTCCATGCGAGTTCTATTGTTGAATCTGGGTCGATGATGGTGTTGAAAAGATTGCAGAGATGGTGCCATATATTCACTGTAATATGACAACATCAATATTACAATGGATGAGGGAGGAATTATATTATCAATAGTTTGATGAACCCTTTCATGAATTTTGAAGAGTTCAGACCACGTATTATATTGACCATTTTCAAAACTTAACATAACCTTGATGAAATTGGCGATGTTGAGTACGGTGAGAGTGAGATGGATAGGTGTAACGTGAGTATGGGTTGAAATTATGTGTTGAGTGGTGGTGCTTTTGGGGGAGGAGTCGGTCATCCATGATGATGATTGAAGGAGAAGAAAGAGCGACACCAGTTATGGTTTGGATGATGGGGTGGTGTTGTATTAAGTTTAGGAGAGAATGATCAATACAAATGCTTACTAATATCATGTAAGAAATATTGTTCGTCCTTTCATTCATTTGATCAATGATATATACGCAAAATAACCTCCTAACTATCTCCTACTGGAGTAAGTCTTAGTTGGCCACTAATAAAAAAACTTAGACACATACACATAGCTAAGAAAATTTAAAAGATAAAAGTAAAAAATGATGTGACTAATTTTTTTCTTTTCAATTTGTGTGTGTACACCCAAATATTTTTTTATTCTGGGTTGTGACTAAAGTAAGATTTGCCCCTCTTACTAATTTTCACCCATTCATGAGTAATCATTCATAATTAATACTAATAATATTAGGGCTGGACATCGGTCGGTTTGGGTCGGTAGTCGGGCCCAAAACCTCAATCCAGCCAAGCCCACGGTTGAGATCATGTGGCCCAATTCCGACTGTTATAACTGTCGGTTTGTTCGATTAAGACAGATTAACGGGTGGGTTGACTCGGTTAACCATGTGGCCCATACTACTTAAAATTACATAAAATTTAACAAAAAACATTACAATTTTGATTTAGACCTGCTGATATTTTAAGAAATCATAACCATTATTTTTCCCTATAAAGAGACTTGAGAGTCCATTTTTATTATAAAGTCCAGTCATTAAGTAAATATAATCTTAGGGTCATTCATGGCAAGGTCATTTAAAGTATCTATGCCCTTTTTTCATTAGGCCCTTCAATATAATTCAAGAAACCATGACCATAAATAAGAAACCTTTAAACCCATGGTCAAGGCTCTACATAGTGCATACTGCAGAATTAAGTTTAATAGTTTACAAATAGAAATCATAACCATAATTGTCATTGCACTAGGCAAGGCATAGACTAGCACAACACAACCAGCAATTTAAACTTCACAATGCCATAGATTACAGTTATCTAGAATTCTACATAATTTACATTGGCAGGAGATGTTTGCAGTTGCTGATGCTGCAACATGGTCACACAAATACTGTAGCTGCACAACAAGAGATACAATATAACATCAAATATAATTTTTTTATAGATTGAGTTCAAATCAAGATTGAATTCAATAAATAAACTAAAACTAACCTTGATTAAGTTCAAATTAATATCACAACCCATCATTTCAGCAAGTACATGAGTAGCCACACCCAAATTAATATCAATAATCTGATTGAATAATTGAAATAAAAAACAATGTGTTACCAACACATTTCATCATAGTAAAATCATCAACAATAAACATATTTTGTATCCTACATTATTGTACCTTTGTGCCACAGTTTGGGATAAAAACAGTGAACTCTCCTCCATTACTATCACTAGAGCTGGCCTCTAGATTTATAACTGCATCCCTGACTTGAAAAAAGAATAAAACAAACAATAAGGGATTTAATACCACAATAACTACAAGCACTATCAAGCAGCACTTACTGAGCCTAACATACCTTAGCATAAGCATTAAACATAGTTTAAACAACAGTGTATAGGCTAGCAATCAAGCCGCAATGTGAGAGACCATGGAGCCAAGCAAGCAAGCATTTACATTTCAAAATGGTTTCAAACATATATGTTGTGTCGTGTAGTTTGAGTCATATGTGACTCCAAAAAATCAAAAAACTTGATTGTTGCATGCAAATTAAATAAAACTAAATTAGTGTATATTAAAATACTTAAACATAATGAGATATCCAAATAAATTATTCAAATTTGTACCAAAAAGCAATCAGACAATCGGCACAGTTGCTGGTGGTGCTCCACCTACAACTGCTTCCCAACGCCAAATGGTCGATCCTTGATTAACTTCTGTTATCAAATCAAAACAAAAAAAAATATTAAATACCAATCAGCAACAATAAATAAATAAAAAATGATAGAGAAAGAAATTTAAAGCACCTGAAACAACACCCTCGTTAACCTCAAACTCTTCTGCTGGCTTCAACCAATTTTGGGAGCATATCAAAGCTTCTGCAATTCTCGGTCTCAAGGAACTTCTATAACTGTCTAACATCATAACTCTCTTGCTGAAAATGCTCTCTAAAGATGTTGTAGTTGGAATGACCAAAATATCTTTAACCATTGCAGCCACATCATTGGATGATGCATTGTCAATGGTGACTGCAGACACATTCCTAAGACCCCAATCCCTCAATGACTCTTCAACTTTCCGACCTATTGTGTCACTTGTGTGGTTTGGAACCAAACTAAAGCTAAGGAGCCTTTTTTGGTATTTCAATTCATTATCAATGAAGTGGGCAGTTAGGGAAATATAGCTAAAGTTTTGAATAGAAGTCCATACTTTGGGAGTAAGTGCTAGCCTACTACAGTCAGATTTAAAATAAGCTTTGAGCTTCAATTTTTCATCTTGATACATCCTAAAACAATCCCTAGCCACGGTCCTTCTAGTCGGGATATTCAAATGGGGCTGCAAATACTTACAAAAGCGCTTGAAGCTGTCAGACTCAACTACTCCAAAGGGCAACTTAGAAAGGATAACAAATATAGCAATTGCCTTCCTACAAGCATCATTTGGCAAGAGGGCAGCAGCTGCTCTAGTTTCAACAATTGCAGTTGCACCATAATTATATTCAGCAGACATACAAAGCATACATATTCAAAAACAAGATTACGAAACAAGAAAACACAATTAGAGAAAACACATTTAGAGGTATACACATATTCAGAATACAAACATCACTCATGTTAACTCAAAACATACACATATATGTAGATAATCAAACTAAAAAAAAGACACATATGTTGTTTGCATACACTTTTAAAAAGAAAAGAGAAAAAAAAGAGAAAAAGTAAATTACACTCAATATCAAACAAATGACCTGTGTACTAACATGCACTTGAAAAAAGCAAAGAGAAAGACAAAACAAACCAAAGCCATACACATACAATGAAAATGTGAAACTTTTTAATATAAACATAATGTAGAATTTAATAGTGGTAAACAGAATGCATATCAACATTACAACCAAAAGCTAGATTCAATCTTCATAGTACTAAACCTCATTAAACTCATAATGAACATGTTATCAAACACATATACACAAATAACTCTACACATATATGCATACACTTTTAAAAAGAAAAGAGAAAAAAAAAGGAAAAAATAAGCATGTTCAAAACATATCATAAATAGATAAGAAGCATGTTTAACAGTTATATACATATAGTTTCATATTCAAAATCATATCAGAAACAGGTTTAAAAGTTAAGAGAGAAAAAAGAAAAAAGAAGGATGTTTATAACGATACCAGAATCACATCAAAATCATGTTTATCACTCACATATATAAACTTATATAATATCGGAATCATGTTTAGAAACAAAAAGAGGAAAAAGAGAAAAGAAACATGTTTAAAAACAAGCAAAACATGTATAACATCAAACTTAAAACTCATCGCATTCATAAAAAATAATACAAATCATCACAAAACTTACAATTGTCCAAAGGTTCCCCAGCCAAAGCTACTCCGACCATAGCTTCTCCAGCCAAATCTTCTTCAGTTACTACTGCCTCCATTTTTCAAGCCACATACAAACACACAAAAAAAAGGAAAAAAAAAAGGTTAGGAGTTACTCTAGAATCAAAAAACACTCAAAAAATTAAGGGCCTGTTTGATTCAGTTTTACAAAACAGTTTTTTAGTTTTTAAAAATTTCAACACAAAAAACCTGTTTGATAATACAATTTTGCAAAAGTATTTTTCAAAACTGTTTGCTAAATATCAGTTTTAAAAACTAAAAAAGTAAAACAGCTAATAGAAGTTTTGCTTTTCAATTTTCCCTTTTAGTTCTCGAAAGTGAAAAAATGAAAACACACGGAGAAGAGACACTTTTTATTAATGGCAATCATGTAAATACTTGTAACTTTTTCTTATTTTTTTTCCTCAGTCATTCTTGTTTAGAATTGCATAACACAGTACCTGTAAAATTATTTTACCAAACAAGTTTTTTCCTTCACACTTCTCCAAAACCGTTTTTTAAATTGAGATTACCAAGCAGATTTTTTTTTAGTTTCTTCTTCAAAACAGTTTGCTAAAACTAATTTAAAAACTAAAAATCAAAACTCTTTCAAACAAGCCCTAAATTTATTGAAATCCAAATTAAAACATTCACTTTGAGCTTCAAAAGTAATATGATTGTTATGTGGAACCTAAAACATAATGAAAATATTTGTTAGTAAAACACAACTATAACAAGTATTAGATGAGATAAAAACACATTTATAGCATCAAAATCCAGGAAACAGAGAATAGAAATTTGAGAAATTAAATCTTACCCGGTGACAAAACAAGAAACGAATTTCTGAAACCCAGTGATGAAACAGCAGGAACCAAAGTTTAAGCAACATAAAGGGTGAAGAATCGAGTTTATGTGACAAAAAGGAACCGAAAGAGGACCATGGTTTTGGATCGAGCAGACGAAAATAAGGTTTTTTAGGGTTTGGTGTTCAAATTGCTTCTCACTTCTGAGGTGAGGCGTAAGAGAACGAGAGACAAACTAAGAGAGAGAAACCAAATCTGAAATGAAACGGCGCTAGGGTTTCAATCAGTGACTTTTTCAGTTTTGTGTGTTGTGTTTGGGCCTTCTCAACTTGGATACAGGTAGCCCAATACTAGTATATCATCGAGCGGGTCGGTTTTCGCTGGTCCATTTTCCACAAAAATTACTTTTCCCACATTAAACAAGGCTAAAACACACCAGTAAATGACGGTTTTACCCCGGCGGCAGTTAATTGCCGTTGGGATGGTGCATCAGCAGTTAATTGACGCCGGATGCATCAGCAGTTAATTGTCACCGTCCCCATCGGCAATTAACTGTCGCTGCGATCTGGATGCCATACGAGGATCATAGGGAGATCCAGGAATTTGTGGAGATATTCTGGTATTCAGGCTGGATCATGTGTGGTCGTGACATCATCTACCGTTACTTGCCTGAGTGGGTTAAAAGGCAATACGGGTACGTGCAGGACATCCCCCGAGCTCCGATGTATGTGCTTCCTCTCCCTTTTCAGGCCGTTGCACAGGCTTTCCTAGACTTTCGTGTGCGCATCATTCCTCAGGCTGCGTGGGGTAGGGAGGTTGATCAGCTATGGAAGTACGAGGAGGGATACATGAGGTGGTACGGACATGTGTCTCACCCAAAGATTCTGCCACCTATTGATGGATCTCCTCCGAGGCCAGCAAATGAGGAGCAGATCATTGCACACCATCAGTAGGGGCACCAGGAGAGAGGCTCGCCTGATACCATTGACATGGTTGGTGGCGTTGTGAGTCAGGCTGATGACTACTTGGGTCAGGAGGCGATGAGCAGTGAGCAGCTATATCAGGCGATGCGCCATATCAGGGACATGATGGCACCGATACTGTCCAGGAGGCGGCAGCAGCAGCAAAATGATGACCAGGATTAGGACATTTTGTTAGTTTTTTTGTTGACATTTGTTAGATTTTTTTTTGTAAATTTATGGCACATTCACATTATCGTAGTTTTTTGGGTACAATTTTAACACGATTTTGGGTTTATTTTGCTTTATTTTGATTATTATGATTACTTCGAAACAACAATAACAACAATTCATTCATGATCCGAACTAAATCATAACTAAAAATTCACAAAATAATCGTTACATTACATTATCCCTAAATATGTTGTATCATCATGAATGATGTTGGATTTTAATTTAATTCTTGAAAGTTTGCGGAAAACATATATATGCTCTCGTGTCTTATACTTAGTGTAAAAATTTGCAAGTCTTTTTGAAAACTCAAAAGCATGAAGAGAACACAACACATGTATTCTACGAAATTAGTTATATATGTTTTCACATCGAATTCCCTCATATAAGATGAGTCATGACAAAAAGGAATGCATTCCAATATATTATTTTGAACTTAATCCTACTGCCATGCCAACTAACAAAGTTTCAATTGACAGAGGAGCATGATCAAGTACAAAACATCTTAGAACTGCATTCCCTTTTGTCACACTCATCCTATACGAAGGAATTCGATGTGAGAACCTATATAGCTGATTCCGCAGAATACATGATGTGTTCTCTTCATTCTTTTGAGTTTCCAAAAAGACTTGCAAACATTTACACTAAGTATAAGACACTTCAATGCCAACATCTTCAACAAACTAACAAGAATTAAACTAAAATCCAACAAAATAATGACACAACATAATAATACTACCTAAACATCTTCATCTGGCCGAATCAAACTCATGAGAATATCTTCAGGCGACCTCAGCAACGTAACATCCATCTCGAGGGGGATCATGTTCGGCTCAGCAAATATCGAGAACATGCTCCTCACGTCGTCGTCGTTCGTTAACTCCGACCGAGTGAACGACAAATTCCCGTCTGAGTCGAACGATGGACGGTGATACCAAACGTATTCCACCCTCCTCACGTCTCCGTGGTTGATTCGTTGGTTGATTTCATGAAGTAGATCCTTCAATTCTTTTAACGTCACATCGTCGCGAACCTTGAAAAAATGTTGGTTACCACCGTTGAAGGATACATGAAAGTATACTTGAGCCATTTTTTCAGATCTACACCATAAGAAATTAAAAACAATCCAATTAAAAACTCATTCAAACATTTCATCAAACACTTGTAGTGCAAATTATACATAAACTCTAAAGCTAAAAATTACAACATAAACATGCAAATATCTAAACATTTAAGCAACATAAGTCATTTCCATGTAAACAATCTATCATTTCTTGCAAAAAAATAAAAAATTAAACAAAGTCTAAAACTAAAAAAAATTTAAATTAAGATAATAAATGTAACATATAAACATTAAATGACAATGAACTTGATTATGGAAACTTATTTGTTATTGGAGTGCTGGTTGATTTGAGGTTGAAAATTTTGAGATTTTTGGAAGATTTGAGATAGTTTTTAGAGATTGAAGAGATGAAGTTGGAGGTTTTGGGTGCTGAGCTTCATAAGTACTGATCGCAGCGGCATTTAGCTGCCGATGGGGACGGCGGCAACTAACTGCCGCTGGTTTCCTTCCAATCGGCAGTTAATTGCCGCCGGATCCTTCCCATCGGCAACAAACTGCCGCCGGGGTAAAAACGTAAATTACTGGTGTGTTTTAGCTTTCTTTGAAGTGGGAAAAGCAATTTTCATTTTCCACCATCCACATCCGTCCATTGATATCCAGCTATGTCCATAAATGGGTTACCCGAGTAACCCGGTTTATCCGCCTTAACCAACCGCGAGTTAACGTGCCTTCCGAGTCGGCCGGATTGGACCAGTTTACTCATTTCTGTCCAGCCCTAAATAATATACTTGTCTTCTAATTATCCTCATACAATTATGAGTAATCATTCACAATTATTTATAATAATATACACATTAATACAAAAAGATATTTATATATTCTAATAAATATGAAGTAAATACTAGACCAAAAAAAAAATGAAGTAAATATGTAAAAGTAATAAAGCATAATTATTAGAGGCTACTATAACCGGCCATAAGCTTTAGATTTTTCAATCTTTTATTTTTGGATCTAGTCACAAGTTCAGCAAATCTTTTATTTTTCAATCATTCATAATTACCGATACATTTGATCACACAAATTTTCATAAAAAATTACTACATCCGTTCTTTTTTAATTGTCACTTTTTGACATTTTACACACAATCAATAAATGTTACTACTTTTGATACAATAATTTATACTTTTACTATAATAGCCTTATTCATTTAATATCTAATTTCATATATTTCTCTCTCCTCAATAAATAACTAAAGGTAATATTGGTAAAACAACATTTAATGTTACATTGAACTTTGTAAGTGACAATTAAATTAGAACAAAATTTTTCTTCAAAAGAGACACTTAAAAAGAAACGGAGGGAGTACTACTTAAGATTTTTAATTAGTGTTTCAGGACATTAGTTAACATTTCTCAAACTTTTATGAGTCTTGCTAATGAGTGTCCTAAGGGCATTGGTTAAAGAATCCACTAATATAAACTTTGAGTCTGTTTGGTAAGACACAAAAACAAGCTTATGTCTTATAGCTTATAGCTTATAAGCTTGTCTTGCAAAAAAAGACCTGTTTGGTAACAATCTTTTCGTCAGGAGCTTATAGCTTATTTCAGGAGCTTATAGCTTATTTTTCAGACACTATTTCAAGTAGCGTTTGAGCTTATAGCTTATAGCTTATTGTTTTTTCTTCCTCTTTTACCCTTATTATTTTATTTAAAATCTTTTTTTACCCTTTACAATTTATTAATATAACTGCATCATAAATATCAATGTCTCTTGTGCTAATAAATATCCACTTCTTTTTCAAAAAAAAAAAAAAAATCATTTCCTTTCTTTGCTTTATACGACATACCTTCAGTTTTTTTTTCACAAATCAATATGTTTTTTTTACATGCAAATCAATATACCTTCAGTTGTGTTTAGATTTGATGAAAATATACCTTTTGTTATTTTGAACTAAATAAAATTAATTTATATATGTACAATATACTTTATTATTATTATTATTATTATTATTATTATTATTATTATTATTAATGTATATTGTTCTTGTCTTCATAAAAAAATGATAAAAATGTCCTTTTATGTCATTTTACATCTATCAGCTAGTTGAACCGCTAATTTTCCCAAACACTTCAATTAGCTTATCAGTCATAAGTCATCTGTCATCAGCTATAAGCCATCAGCCATCAGTCATCAGTTATAAGCTATCAGCTATCAGCTAGCTTATCAGTTATCCGCTATTTTTGCCAAACAGACCCTTTGTCTTAGAAATATAAGCTTTTACTTTTGTCTTAGCAATAATCGCATCACTTTTTAATACAAACTTACTGATTTTAACATCTTAACCACTATCACTCATTAGCATTCTCCAACTTTTATTATAAAGGATCAACTCCGATATTCTCATGATTTATGTACAATAGAATTACAGACCTGTTCATAAGAAGTTTGATGAATTCTCGTTTGACGGTGTATCACTCCAAAGATAAAAATAATACGCATATCAAGAAAATTCACATGCTCTCTCTCTCTCTCTCTCTTATTTGTTGGCTATAAATAAATTTATTTCTTTTTTATTTTGTTTACATTTCATTAATCTATTGAAGATTAATTTATCTAAACACACTTGATTTTTTTTCTTAAATTCAACTTAGATTTCATTGTTGAATAGCAACTTAAATTAAACATATTTGTTTATTTTTTATAGTATTAATTTTATTTTTTGTGTTAACCCTTTAGTTTATAGAAATAATGACCTTAGTAATCTGAAGTTCGGCTAAAAAATAAGTAAAATATGACTAAAAATTGCTCTATCCAAAAATTTAACTCAAATTCTTTCAAACAATTTACTCCCTCTGTCCCTATTTATATGAGTAGTTTACAAAAAAAAAAATTGTTCCTAAATATAAAATCATATACAAATTCCTAGATGCATTGATTACTATTTTTCCAAATATACCCTTTATTAATACTATTAATTTATCTTGGTATATGAAAAGTTAACATTAAATATATTTAATTAAGGGTAATCTAGTAATAGTCACACACATTTGAGACAACTTTATTACTCCAACAACTTTTCTTAATACACGTGATTTTTGTAAACTACTCCTATAAAAATGGACAGAAGGAGTATTCGAAGCTCATCAACCACCCAATTTGAGTCACTTAATTTACTAATATAAACTACTCCATACTCCTACTTTAGTAGAATGTTTTTACATATTTTCAATGCTGCCTCCACAACTTTAATGTTTTTTAGAGGACCTAAAAAGGTGTCAAATGTGCTGAAATTGATGAAATCTACACTACTTCGTGTATGCCTAAAAAAAGTTTTTTTTCTTCATGTATCTTGATTCTTGAGTCTAAAACTTCACCAACTATGAAAGCAAAATTGTCTTAATAGATAATATTCGAAAAAATATTTTACGGATCAGTTTAAAAATATTTTACACATCCAGTTTTTAAAAGTTAAAACCGGTGGCGGAGGTAATGGGGGCATATAAAGGCCATGGTCCCCACATTTTCAATAAAAAATTTATACACTACGACTAAAGTATATTAAAATGTTTCATCAAGTATAATTAAGTCATAGTCCCCCCCAATTAATCTAATTAAAATGTTTATTTTTTTGTCAAAAAAATATTTATTTATTTTTACCATATTACTAGATTAATTGGCAACTAATATCATTAATTTTATACTTCATATTATTTTAAATTATCTCATATTTCGTAAAATATATCGATATGGTCATTTTCACAACACATTTTAAATAAAATTAACCATACTGATATATCTCATTTATTTTTTGTGTTAACCCTCCAGTTCACATGGTAAAGGGGTCATGATGATCTGGTGTCCGATCAGGAGGTAAGTAAAGACTAGACAAGATTTGTTCCACTCAAGAATCAAACTCAGGTTCTCCTGAACAATTTATCCTTTGGTGGTACTCGTTAACCACTTGAGCTCATCTGTTTGGTTAGTCGATTGTCGTTTTTGTGTGTCCATAGAAATACACTTTTCATTTCCAAATTCTCTTTTTGAAATAAATTTCAAAGTTACATACAAAATATATGGTTAAATATGTTTTTAGTTTTTATAAAATTATGAGTTTTTAAGTTTAGTCTCTATTAAATTTTAAGTGTAAGTTTAATCCTCCATAATATTGCACTTTATAGGAATAGTCAAACAAATTAATTTTAGTCCTCAAAATAGTCCATATAAATGCAAATAAGGACTAAAATTGAACAAATTTTTTTGAGGGACTAAACTTGAAAATGTATGATTTTGTAGAGATTAAAAACATATTTAACCCTAGAACATATGCACTACTATTTTTTATATTTTTTTGTATGTTAAATATATTTACCGATTAATGTCTTTCATACTAAATATAGTTATAAATTTCTTTAACAAACAAGAAAATATTAGTTTAGGGTTTCTTATATACCTTTTATATCTAAACAATTATTCTTTTAATCAAATTATGTTCCTTGTATTCGGTCCCCCTAACTTTAAGTTTTTGGCTCTGTCCATGGTTAAAACTAACACCTTTTACAATTTCCTTGGAGAGATTAAAATATATATTTTAAACTATTTTTTATTTTACATGTTAAAGTTTCACATTTGAGATGTTAGCTTAATGATAAGAGTTTAGGTTTGTAAATATGACCAATTAATAAAAATTCCACCTTCCCCCACCAAAAAAAAAAGTTTACATTGCTGTTAGGATTCATGATGCTCATACACTTTGTAATGCGATAAGGATATGAGAAATTTTTTAAATTCAACGTATGGTAGAACTTAGATATGTCTATAACATTTTTGTGTAAAAAAAGTTGTATGAATGTAGAATACTTGTAAATCAATGATCCTTTGTTTGTAACCATGTTATTGGTGCTAAGAATTTACAGATTTTGTTGATGACTAATCTCCATTGACACAGGAAACTAGGTTGACTATCTTTAGTGGAGCTCTCTTCCCAACATTTACAATACTTAACTTGTATTCCCTCCGTTCCTTGTTAATTGTAATTTTAGAAGAAAAATTTTGTTCATTTTTAACTGTCACTTTCAAAATTCAATGCAACTTTAAATATTGTTTTACCAATATTATCCTTAGTTATTTATTATGGAGAGAGAAATATATGAGATTGTATATTAAATGAATAATGCTATTATAATATAGATATAAATTATTGTATCAAAAACAGTAACATTTATTAATTGTCTTGATTTGTGTAAAATACCAAAAAGTGACACATAAAATGGAACGAAGGTAGTAGTAAAATAGGCATCGATCATTTGTCTATTACAATTATAGAAATCCTTTATCTCGTAAAGAGAAATATCAATAAGATTCTCTTTTCAACAATTTCTCTTACACTCACTCTCCTAGTAAAATGAAACTTACTGAGGGTCTCACCACTTTATGTGGAACCCATTTTCAAAATGTGGTAGCTACATATATTTCATCCAATAAAAAAGTGATGTTTGAAAAAAGTTAGAAAGAGAATTTCCATAACACTATTCATCTCGGTAAAATATACAAATGATCAATGTCTATTTTATTTCAAGTAATCTAAAATTTGGGATGAGAGGCTCCACTAAAGACGTAAATCCCACAAATGATCAATGTGTATTTCATTACAAGGATTCTAAAAGTTGGGAGGAGAGACTCCACCAAAGATAACCGGTCAAGTTCCCCGGTGCAAGATGAGTGGCAAAACTGGTAAACTCTTAACTCCAATGGTTTTAAAAAAATGTCTATTGCTATTACTACATGCATTGAACATTTTTTTATAAAAAAATTTATTGACATACCAATGGTAAACTCTTGAATAACAAAATTTTGCCAGTCCTTATCTCACGATAACTTATCCAAGCATCATAGACCCTAATTGCAAATTATTGACACATTAACAACAACTGAGACCTAAAAAAATTATCCCACTAAATAGTATTTGCTACATGAATCAAAGTACGTCATAATGTTCTATAATAAACCATATTTAGATTCAACTCATTAATCTCTAAATCTTTCTTAATAGTTTCTCTTATAGTTTTTATAGGTCTTTCTCCACATCAAGTGGTCTACTATCATTCGTCTGATCTACCCTCCTTAATACAAAATTTATAGGCCTTCTCTCTACATGTCCAAACCACTTAAATCTATTTTACATCATCTTTTCTACTATAGGTTTCACCCCAACTCCCTCTAATGTTGTCATTTCTAATTCTATCATGTCTAACCTTACCACACATCCAACACAACATCTTTATCTCCCTACGCTTATTTCATTCTTGTGATGATTCTTAACCACCCAACACTCCTCCAATGTCCGGTTCATTTTGGTATTAACAAATTGAAACTGTAATAAACTAACAATATGACACATCATTCATTACGAAATGCTAGATTCAAGTTAAGCATTACAAAATCCAAAATGCAAGACAATAAACCTTAAGTTCAAACTCTAAGCTGACTTATTGAACAAAACAACTTTGGCGGTTTAATGCCCTAGTAATGACAAATATGAAGATATTGAAGGAAGCCAGGTAAACAAAGATAGTCGGTGATTATCCCGGTTTCGGTACACCGATAGAGGGAATGCAAGGGCCAAGGAGGGAAAGGGATAAGAAATGGGCCACAACAAACATTTCTAACTTGGCAACATATTTTCATACCATGCCATCACAAATTGGAATGAAAGGTAAAAAGTATGATACAAGAAGCTTATGATTAAACACAATCACATTATTCCAGCAAGGGCACACAAAATTTAAGAACTTAGACTCAATTATTTCTGCAATGCACAGCTCTGATAACAAAAACCAGTAACTCCTAGACTACCATTATACCCATCAGTCGAATGACACAATAAGTGTGTGCTTGAAAATCATAGTTTCCACGATATCACCTTGAGTTAAGCTCGAAGCAACAACTGGAAGCTTTGGTTTTGGTGACTTCACATTGAAAGTTATCCTATTCCTACACATTTCCAAACACACCCTAAGTTGACAGCAACGTTGGCGTTGTTACCATGCGACTACACACTCAACTTGTGGAACTAACCTTTTGCAAATGCAAGGTAAGACTATTTACAATAAATCAGAGATGAAGTCACCCTTTCCTTATGACATCTATACATGGTTATCAACTACACAGTAAATGAAGTTCCATTTAGTATTGCAGTATAACACTGCAAAAAACAAAGTGCTTTAAGATTCAATATCCCTAAACTAGGTGACACAACTCATTACCAAGACACCAAACTTTAATGCATAGAGCATATCACAAATTTATTATTCCTATAAACAAAATATAGACTTGTATTGCATCTATTTTGAAATAGAATGCAAATAGTAGAGTACTTATATAGTAATTCTTGTAATTCTATTTGTCAATAGTACTCAGCAAACGTGAAGCTGCAACTCATCACAAATATCACAAAGACGTTAAATTGCACATTTGATGCTGTAAGAAATCTCAGTAATAGATAGTTAAATATCTACACATGTTACTCACTAGTACTTAAAGTAACTCTTCAAAAAACCTCATCACAAAGACGTAAATTCGCCTGTTTTCAGCGATGAGAAACCCCGATAATAGATAGCTATATATCTACAAATGTCACTCATCAGTCACTCCACCAAACCAAAAACAACATGGTCCAACTCAAGATTTGTTCCATTACTAATAAGTAGCAAACAACATAGAATTCATGAAGTTGCATTCAAAGGGAGTCATTTATTTAAAAACATACACACATTTACCCTAAAACTTTATCAGGAAAATGCAAAACTCCACAAAACAAAACACAGAAATCTACTAACTTGTTAACCAAATTGATACACATAATCCCTCAAAATTAATTCATGACAATAACAACAACATAGGGAAATCTGATTATTCAACAACTCATTAAAGAGGGTTTTTTTTTCTTCATTGAATATGAACCAAAAAAAGATCATTTTTTGTTGTGACGAGCTACCTCAGCATCATTAGGAAAGAAACCCATGATTCTACCAGCAGAATTCTGATAAGCATACATGAATCCACCCATAACACCAATCAATCCACCAGTCACCATTGAAGGTCCTCTAATTCCAGGCTTAATCCCTAAAACACAAAATTCCCAATTTCGAAATTTACATTTTTTTCAATTTACAATTCAATTTAATTCAATTGAAGAAAGATGGTTACCGGAAAGATAGCCGAAAGTGACGGAAATGCCGGCGATGGTGGTGAAACGGAGGTAGTCGAGAGTGTTGAAGTTTCCGACGACGGTAGTGAATGGTGGGTTGCGATCAATGACAGGGTATTCTGGTTTTGTTGATGCTGTTATGTCTGTGTTCATCTTTTCGATTTTCGATTTTCGATTTTCTCTGTGGATCGATTCTGCTACAACAAGAACAAGAATCAGTGAGTTTCTTTGTTTCACTTTCTCTTTCACTCATTCATTTGTGCTTTCTCTGGGCCTTCGATTTTTAGTTTTTTCTATGGGCTTGGGCTTGGGCCATGGAAATGTCTTTGTGATACTATTTACACACTCATTCTTTGCTAATAATTTTAGAGATTATATTAATTTTAAAATTTATAAATAGATGATCAAGATCAAATGTCTTTGTTGACTCTTGTACCATCCTCATAAAAACTGCACAACAGTATTGGGAATGGTATGAATGGTCACCAATAACTGGTATCATAACCTCCTCCAAAGAAAAAGTAAGAAAGAAAAGAGAAGGAAAGAACATGGGAATTGAAATGAAAACGGAGAAGAATGCAAAGCTATTTATAGCCACAACGCAGTTCTAGATCATAACTACATGTAAAGGAAACGTGTAAAATAAATCAAACCTGCCAAAAATGCATTAAGCACACCGCAAATCGTCCAAACATTGCTTGTAACGTCACAGTCTAAATTCTGGACCATTTTGTATTATATAATATGAACACATGTCCATTATTAGTTTGGACTATATAATCTAAAACGCAATCAAATTGTGTTAAAATTTGTGATTTGGGGGGATTGGAAACCATGTTCAAACACAGAAAATAGAAAAACTATCATTTAATCAGGTTTTACAACAACAACAACATAAATTAAATTTAACAACGTAAAACAACATAATTAAACACAAATAAGATCATGGATCAGACAAACTAAATTCTTCATATGATATATCCATGCAAGCCTTGATTTATTCGGAGGTCCTGGGCCGAATCAAACTTTCCTTAATATCATGAAAAAATACGACCAAGGAAGCATCTAACTTTTGTGTATGAAAGTCATTAGCAATTAACTAATTAATATTTTACAATTAATTTTTGTTTTCCATTCAGGCTCTAGTTGATAAGGCTACACTGGGTCTTATGATTTATAATATCAAAGATCCTGTCGACCAAGTTAGATGCTTCCTACCAAGGAAGCATCTAACTTTTGTGTATGAAAGTCATTAGCAATTAACTAATTAATATTTTACAATTAATTTTTGTTTTCCATTCAGGCTCTAGTTGATAAGGCTACACTGGGTCTTATGATTTATAATATCAAAGATCCTGTCGATAATAATCGAAATATCAATAAATAATTTATAAATTGTTTTAATGTCTAGAAGTAGACTAATATTTAAGATTTTTTTTTACTTAATTGATTATTGTCAATTGCTTTATATACACACAAATTCAAGCCCACTCATATAGAAAATTCAAAAGCTCCTCCCTATATTTAAGATGGAAAGATTCTTGTTACGCGAATTAAGGTTTTTTGTTTTTTGTTTTTTTACTGTTCTTTGTTTATTTTTTATTGTATTCTTACTCAAATCCAGTAATAATTGTGTGCTTGAATATCTAGATATATTATTGTGTTTGTATGAACTTGTAACATTTTTAACATACATATCATTGATCTGTTTCCACCATTCTTAAAAGGAGGAAATATTGAAGGTTTTTGCTTGTGTTGGTGTAGGAAAAAGCATGTTCATATGGAAAAAAAGTTACTAAGGCTCATGTGTTAGTTTAGTGAACTCAAATTATTATTTTTCTGGCAATACATTTAATCTTTTTTTTTGAACAAGCCAAAATGAGATATATTAAACAAAAAGAGAGTTTCACCTCCCTAGCACAAGATGTGCCAAAGGGAAGAGAAACTTAATACAAAGAGTTCCGAAAAGTAACCAAAAATCAAATTACATCAGCCAATCCCCAAACAATCAAAAGGATGCTGCCACCACAACTGAAAACCATATGGAAAAGTAAATTTTTTTGCCTTGAGCCACCCTAAAGAAGTAATTTTCACCCTCTCTAGAAGCTGCGGAATAGGAGTAGAATTAGAACTGAATAGCCTACAGTTCCGTTCATTCCATAATATCCAGACCGTGCATAACCAGACCAAATGTAAGAAGCGGCATCTAGGTTTGTAACCCCCAGAAGAGAAAATAAACTGAGTGAAATGATCCGACAAATGTTGAGGATCCACTGAATACACACCTAGCCAATTTTTAACCTGCTGCCACAGAGAGCCAAAAATGGGACAATGAATAATAAGATGCGCTGCAGATTCCGGATGACCACAATCAGACACACACAAAAGAGAGTTAGTAGAAATAATGCCACGATGTGCCAAATTGTCCTTAGTTGGCCATCTGTTACGAAGCAGACGCCACACACAAATTGAGACCTTCAAAGGAACACATTTATGCCAAACAGCCTTTGTAACCACACCATCTGTGTGCACCTCCTGCCGCGTAAGCATTTGGTACACACCACGCACCGTGTAGCCGTCACCCACAGAGTGGCGCCACTGCCAAACATCAGGCTTTGAATCCTGCAAGACAACATTAGAAAGCAGAGCTATACACTCCCCCAACAAATCCTCCTCCCACACAAACAAACCACGACGCCACTCCCACGCTCCCCCACCAACCCCCCAACCTAAAGAATGCATATCACCCACTGACAAATCCTGATGAACAGACAAAGCAAATAACCTACTAAACCTCTCCTTCAACGAGACCGTCCCCACCCAAACATCAGTCCAAAAATAAGTATCGAGCCCGTCCCCGATGTTCTTTTGGATGCTCTCTTCAAACCACTTCCACCCATCACCCCCAACTCCGTCACGAATTTTAGCAATTTCCTTCCACCAAGACGAACCCTTCCTCCCCCCTCCTAAAATCCGCCCCCTCTCCACACCGTACCGAGAGGCCAAGACCCGAAACCACAAACCCTCCCTATCCACCAAACTCCGCCAACACCATTTACCTAAAAGGGCTATATTAAATTCACGCAACCGCCGAACCCCCAAACCACCCGACTCCTTAGTGGAACAAATAGACCTCCAATCAACCCACGGAATTTTCCTATTATCCTCACACCCTCCCCAAAAGAAATTAAGAAGAATAGAATCAATGGAAGAGATTATACCTGAGGGAGCTCTGAAAAAAGAGGGCGTAGACAGGCAGAGAGGACAGGACAGATTTTAGAAGAATCAAGCGGCCTCCAAAAGATAAGTGTCTACTCTTCCACCTCGATAGCCTGGATTTAATGCTATCAATTACCGGTTCCCAAAAGCTTAAACGTCTAGCATCCCCACCAATAGGAAGACCCAGATACAAAAAAGGAATCCTCCCAATTCTACAAGATAAAACCGAAGCCGCCTCCACTAACCAAGACTCTTCAATATTGATACCAACCAATAAACTCTTATGATAGTTCACTTTCAAACCAGACATAGCT
Source organism: Medicago ruthenica (assembly GCA_018208015.1). NCBI lineage: Eukaryota > Viridiplantae > Streptophyta > Magnoliopsida > Fabales > Fabaceae > Medicago > Medicago ruthenica. Next base: position 18,856,326 of record CM031372.1, read on the forward strand.
TCAAAAAGGGCCAGAACAGCTCGTAAGGCTCTGACATTCGACCAGCTCTTAACGCCTAACAGAAGAGTGTCATCAGCAAATTGTAGATGAGAAAGAACCGTAGGATCTTGCGCCCCCATGGTGTACCCAGTAAACAAGTTAGACTCCACAGCAGAAGACATCATAACATTCAGCCCCTCAGCAGCAAGGAGAAAGAGAAAAGGAGAGAGGGGATCACCTTGCCGCAAACCTCGCTGCATAACAAACTCATCAGTAGGGCTCCCATTGACCAGAACGGATGCAGTAGCCGATGTAACACATGCCTTCATCCATTTTCTCCACAAAGTTGGAAAAGCCATGCGCCCCATCACCTCATCTAGATAACTCCAATCCACCGAATCATAAGCTTTCTCAAAATCAACCTTAAATAACAGTAAATCATTTTTCAACTTGCGAGCCTCATCTACTACCTCATTAGCAATAAGAATTCCATCGAGAATCTGCCTACCCTTCACGAACGCAGTCTGAGTTTCAGAGACAACAGTACTCATGACTTTCCTTAAACGATTTGCCAACACTTTAGCCAAAATTTTGTACAAACTCCCCACAAGAGCTATAGGGCGAAAATCATGCAAACGCTGAGGATTATCCACCTTGGGAATAAGAGCTATACAAGTGCTGTTAATACCTTTAGAAAGACGTCCATTTCGATGAAAATCAGTGATGAACCTCATAATATCCGACTGTAACTCAGGCCAAAAATCTTTGAAGAATCCAAGATGAATACCATCCGGGCCAGGACTCTTATAACTATCACAGTCCCAAACAGCAGCCTTCACTTCGTCCACAGCAAACGGTAAAGTCAGAAGAATGCCATCAGAAGATGACAGCCTACGAAAATGCAAATTGTTCACTGATGGTCTGGTAATACCCACAGACTGAAAATGGTTCCGAAAATGAGTAAAAACTGCCTCCCGAACATTGGGAACTCCCGTCACAAGGTTGCCATCAACTAAAATAGAGGAAACTGAATTTCTGCGACGCCTTCCGGACATAATAGCATGAAAATATTTGGTGTTAGCGTCTCCCTCCCGAAGCCAACGCATCCGAGATTGCTGCCAAGAAATGCTAGCATCAATCCTGGATAAAGAATGCAGGTCGGTGGTCATAGTGTGTAAGGCGTCAACCTCCTCCTCGAGTAGCTCCTCCAATTCGGCCTTAGACTCCAAAAGAGCAATATTATTATTCAACATATTTATCCGACCCTGGCGATTATGAGCATGAGTAAGATGCCATTCTTTCAATGCTGCTTTTAACAACTTCAATTTTTCACGCAAAACAAATCCGCCCCAACCTTGAACCTGAAAAGTCTGCAATTTGGTACGCACAAATTCATGATAACCAGGTATCTCTGACCAACACTTCAACATACGCACCGGACGCGGTCCCCAATTTTCCTCATCTATAGACAACACCACAGGGCAATGATCAGACAACCCCCGCAAAGAGGCAACTTGCAAACAGTTCGGCCACATACTACCCCAATCCTCGGATAGCAAGAATCGATCAAGACGGCTCATCGCATTCCCGTCCCCCTTATACCATGTGAAATTACGGCCATGGAGAGGGAGGTCAAGTAAAATATTGTCATCAATAAAAGAATTAAAGGGCTCACAATCAAGAGAACGAACTGCAACCCCCTTCGACTTTCTTTCTTCCATACTACGGACCGCGTTAAAATCACCACACAAACAAAAGTTTTTGCCCACCAACCGGTGAAGATAAGCTGATAAAGAGTTCCATAATCTCATCTTGGCGCCATTGTCACAAGGGGCATAGACATTTAGAAGATAGAATTCCGCAGAAGATTGAAGGAAACAACCATGGATAATTAAAACATGATCCAAAGTAAATGACGACCAAACCTCAACAACAGAAGGATCCCACATAGTTAATAAACCACCAGACGCCTCCACAGATGGCATAAAAGAGTAGGAGGAAGTCGATTGACCCCAAAGAGCTGCACACAAAGAGTCACTGATAACCGCCAATTTCGTCTCTTGAAGACAAACGATCGACGGACCCTTCTCCAAAATTAATTTCCGCACTTCTGGCCTCTTCTCAAACCCACCCAGACCCCTCACATTCCACGTGATAATCTTCATCCCAACCAAACAACCCCTCACCACTCCACTAATCTTGTTTAAATTTTAATTTATTTCTTAATCTATGCTCACTATTTTCATTTATTAGATGGTTTATATGTTTTCACTGGTGTTGAAAAACACCCCCAAGATGATAATAACTTGTCCATTAACATGGTTAAGAGTGATTTAATTAAAATGGTGATATAAGTTGGTGAACATAATGTTGTTCATGATAAACATTTAACAATTCAAGTTTATAATTAAATGTTAGATTGACCATGTGGTTGAATGTATTAATCAACGTAAATTTTTACTTTAGTTCTAGGTAAAATTACTACTACCTCCGTTCCTTTTTAATTGTCACTTTTTGACATTTTACACAAACCAAGATAATTAATAAATGCCACTACTTTTGATACAATAATTTATACTTTTACTATAATAACCTTATTCATTTAATATATCATCTCATATATTTCTCTCTCCGTAATAAATAATTAAGGATAAAATTGGTAAAACATTATTTAAAGTTGCATTGAACTTTGAAAGTGACAGTTAAAAAGAAACAAATTTTTTCTTCAAAAGTGACAATTAAAAAGGAACGGAGGGAGTATAAAATAGAGATTATTGAAATATTAAGTTGTATACTTATTGTGACTCTACATAATTATATAAATATTTCATACCTCATTTAAGATATGTCCAATTAGAAAGCCTCCTTGATCCTTCTTTCAAATTGTGAATCTCGATGAAGAATTTTGATGGTGGTGTTGTTTTTTTTGTCTTTATAAACTTGCGTATGGTTTTGATAAAAGGATAAACGAAGGAAATGCATAAATATCCAAGCTATTTATAGTCAAATCATATTTCAAGCTTCATATTATAAGATAGGTGAAAACGTGTGTGATATTATTGGAAATAATAGATTGATTAACAAAGGGTTTTGGATGTTAATTTTGATATTTAAATATATATGAGTTGGAAAAAATCATACAATCATTGAACACTTGATTTAATTGAGTGACTATGAAAATGAGCATATGTTTTTATACTTTCAAAGACATTCATATATGATATAATTGTTCACTATAACGATAGTTGGATACCAAAATAATGAACAAAATGAAAATTTAATTTAATTGAGAAAAAAAATAATCCTTAATAAACAAAAATGTACATAATATAATTACCAAAACTTTGTTTGATCTCATTGTTGGACTTAACAATCTCTAACATTCATAGGTATCAATAATATGATATGTAGCCTCAACATGATATATCGAATTTAATCAAAAAATCATCTCACCGTTGTTTCTCGTCTTCTCGAACCTAGGAGTGTTGTTTCTCATCTTCTTGACCAACATTTTATACAAACTAGATCGTTTACCCGTGCTACCGCACAAGTCATATACAATGAAAAAGTACACATGAAAATAGAAGAGTTTCAAAACTTTGTGTCATCCAAAAGTTCTTTCAAAATATTGTACGGTTCTTACAAAATATTTCACTTTAAAAGAATGCATTTGTATACCAAGGAATGAATAGCTATACTCTAAATAATAAATAGGTTGCAAAAAGGATATGAAAGGGCAAATTAAAATAAAAATGTGAACTCCAACCACTCATTCCTTGTTTAAAAACAGCAAACAATGTTTAATAAAAAATGAGATTTTAAAGTGAAAATCATTCACTCCATTTTGATGAAGGGAAATAATAGGAATTAAAATTAACTAAGCAAATGCTTCAATAGCGATCACTAAACTACATTCTACAAAGACTAATGAGCTTAGTGTGTCTTATGTAATTCCTCCGTTAATGAAACTTTATTAAGCAAGAAAGAAAAATTAAATTGAATATAAAGGGGTTTGAGGGGCATCTCATAAAATTACACTACAATATAAAAACAGTCTCAAACCGTGTTTTCAATCTCAAACACCAATTAACGGAACGCCCCTAGTAAAATTCAAAAAACTTTGATTTAGTTATTGATTCCAAGCAATAAATCATAAACATTTCAGTATGACTCTGTCCACAAAAACAACCAAACAGTGGGTGGGAAAAAGTAAACCTTGGTCATCTATAAAATAAAACTGCATTTCAAGTACCTTGAATGAATCACGACATTCTTTCAAAAATCAGGAAACAATAACTTTATTAACCATCAAACATGAACAAATGTCTTTTGCTCCAAAACACACCTATAAACATAGATCCAACCTGGTATACAAAAAATAGTTTATCATCACAATTAAAGTTGCAGCATTAGAACTTTTGAGAAATTTGACTTTAACAATTGATAGCTTATGGAATTCATGTATCTTTTACTATTTGTGAAGAAATCAAATTGATTAAAAAAAAAACATTTATTAGCTTATATGCCACTATTAGTATAAATGAAAAAAATTGTGTACCAACTCAAATTTGATCACCAACATGGCATTAGAGCTATTTATCAAAACATCCTGTCACTGAGTGAATTCATCAAAGCAATAGTTTGAAACTCTAAAAACAATAATATATACTTCATCCGTCCCTTTTTATAGGAGTAGTTTACAAAAAAAAATTGTCTCTAAATATAAGATCATATACAAATTTCTAGATGCATTGATTACTCTTTTTCCAAATATATATTTAATTAAGGGTAATCTAGTAATAATCACACATTTGTGACGACTTTATTACTCCAACAATTTTTCTTAATACACGTGATTTTTGTAAGGGTCGGAGGGAGTATAAGTCTCCATCATAGCATATTTTGTCCAATTATATAAACATTATCTCTCATTGAAGGATTTACCTCCTCTTTGCCTGTCAGTTGTTGATAATGCATATTCTTTTCTTGATAAACTATCTCTTATTTAGGATCAATTTGAACACTGAACATTTTAAATGAAACACAAATCAAACTTTTTTAAAAATTCAAATAGTAGAGATACATGAATGCTTACTTCATATAAGTTGAGAGTTAAACATAGCAAATAAACGTAGCAATATATTTTATTATATTTTATTAGACATTGAAAAAAGATAAAAATATCTAATGTCATAACCATAGCACCAAGGATAAAAGATAAAACACTTAGGAAATTGCTTTTCTCACATCAAACAAAGTTAAGACACACTAGAAAATGACATTTTTACCCCGGCGGCAGTTAACTGCCGCTGGAATGGTGCATCAACAGTTAACTGCCGTCGGGTCCATCGACAGCTAACTGCCGATGCGATATGTACTTATGAAGCTCAACAACCAGAACCTGAAACTTCATCTCTTCAATCTCTAAAAACTCTCTCAAAATCTTCCAAAAATCTCAAATTTTTCAACTTCAAATCAACCAACACTCCAATAACAAGTAAGTTTCCATAATCAAGTTCATTGTCATTTTATGTTTATATGTTACATTTATTATCTTAAATTAATTTTTTTTAGTTTTAGACTTTGTTTAATTTTTTTTTTTTTTGCAAGAAATGATAGAATGTTTACATGGAAATGACTTATGTTGCTTAAATGTTTAGATCTTTGCATGTTTATGTTGTAATTTTTAGCTTTAGGGTTTATGCATAATTTGCACTACAAGTGCTTGATGAAATGTTTGAATGAGTTTTTAATTGGATTGTTTTTACTTTCTTATGGTGTAGATCTGAAAAAATGGCTCAAGTATACTTTCATGTATCCTTCAACGGTGATAACCAACATTTTTTCAAGGTTCGCGACGATGTGACGTTAAAAGAATTGAAGGATCTACTTCATGAAATCAACCAACGAATCAACCACGGAGACGCGAGGAGGGTGGAATACGTTTGGTATCACCGTCCATCGTTCGACTCAGACGGGAATTTGTCGTTCATTCGGTCGGATTTAACGAACGACGACGACGTGAGGAGCATGTTCTTGATATTTGCTGAGCCGAACATGATCCCCCCTCGAGATGGATGTTACATTGCTGAGGTCGCCTGAAGATATTCTCAAGAGTTTGATTTGGCCGGATGAAGATGTTTAGGTAGTATTATTATGTTGTGTCGTTGTTTTGTTGGATTTTTTTTTTAATTCTTGAAAGTTTGCGGAAAATCTTGGCATTGAAGTGTCTTATACTTAGTGTAAATGTTTGCAAGTTTTTTTGAAAACTCAAAAGAATGAACAGAACACAATGCATTCTGCCGAATCAGCTATATAGGTTCTCACATCGAATTCCTTCGTATAGGATGAGTGTGACAAAAGGGAATGCAGTTCTAAGATGTTGTTTTGTACTTGATCATGCTCCTCTGTCAATTGAGACTTTGTCAGTTGGCAGGGCAGTAGAATTAAGTTCAAAATAATATACTAGAATGCATTCCTTTTTGTCATGACTCATCTTATATGGGGGAATTCGATGTGAAAACATATATAACTGATTTCGTAGAATACATGTGTTGTGTTCTCTTAATTCTTTTGAGTTTTCAAAAAGACTTGCAAATTTTTACACTAAGATAAGACACTTCAATGTCAAGATTTTCCGCAAACTTTCAAGAATTAAATTTAAATCCAACATCAAGATGATACAACATATTTAGGGATAATGTAATGTAATGTAACGCTTATTTTGTGTATTTTTAGTTATGATTTAGTTCGGACCATTAATGAATTGTTGTTATTGTTGTTTTGAAGTAATCAAAATAATCAAACTAAAGCAAAATAAACCCGAAATCATGTTAAAATTGTACCAAAAAAACTACGATAATGTGCCATAAATTTAACAAAAAAATCTAACAAATGTAAAAAAAAAAAAAACGAACAAAAGTTCTAAAAAAATGCCCTAAACCTGATCCTGGTCATGTTGTTGCTGCTGCCGCCTCCTCGACCTCCTATGTCTCCTAGACATTATCGGTGCCATCATGTCCCTAATATGGCACATCGCCTGATACAGCTCCTCATTGCTCATCGCCTCTGTTGTCGCAGTATTTCAACCAACAAAAGTAAGTATTTTCAATTATCGTCTCCTCAGGGATTAGGTGCGTTACTTCGAACCGTTCCACAATCGGTATTGTCTTGAGTTAAGGGTTTTAAAACTTGTTTGTACATAAACTATTGGAAGCTAAAAAGGGAAAATAAAGACGACAAAAACTAGGGAATAAAAGCGTTGAGATTGGATTTCCTCAATCGGGCGTCGAATATAATCCAAAGATCGTGCATATGAGTTTTAGCGTTTTAGCGAAATTACCACGTATCGCTCGACAACGTCATTGATTTCCCAAATGACATCGTGAGATCGATCGTATCGTTTAATCGACGATTTCCCAATCAATCAAACGATCCGAAAGCATTACGATCCGAAACTTAGTGCGATTATCAAAACCCAAATCCATTTCTAGATTTTCTTATATTGATAGAAGTTATTCTCGCCAAAGATTTAAAAGTATTCGTCAATATCATTTTAAATCAAAACATGACAATGAATGGCAAGAGCAACTCAAATTCACATAAATTGTTAAAACCATATATATTTCACAATCTATTATTACTTCCTAAGCTAGAAAGAGTGCATCCAATCCCAACAAAGGGAAAGTTAGCTGGTCATTCTCATGACAGCTGTACAAAAGTGTAGAGAAAAGATGAAAATACAAACCTAAATTCTTGATTTCCCAAAGCCTTTGGTTGATTCCACAATCCAATCATCTTTGCTCCTTGAAGATCAAAGCTTCTAGCCCTTGTTTTCTGTCTAAAAAGCTAACCTAAAATATTCTAAAAAAGAACTCTGGAACTATTTTAATAAACTGTGCTGAAAAGCTATATAAATTCTGAATTTTAACACGCTCGCTACAAGCGACGAGCCTGTCGCTGTAGCGACGACCGACTTCTTGGCCTATGGGAAAGCTCCACGTCAGCATAGAGCATTAAACCGCCCTTGGTCGCTTGAAGCGACCGATCCATCTCTTGTAGCGATGAACTTTCCAAAAGGATCGCTTGAAGCGATGCATCCTGCGCTTCTAGCGATGAAGTTCTGATTTTCCCTGCCTATCCTCGCTAGTAGCGACCAATCCTGCGCTTGTAGCGATGGCTTAAACAAAACTTCAAAATTCTTTGCTCAGCTTATGTCCTGGCTTGTATTTTCCTGCACAATTGGATGGGGAAAGTAGTAAAAGCATAATTGGGCATTTAATCATAAATTCTATGCTTTTCCTATGATAACTTGCAAAACAAGCTACCTAAGTGCCTAAATTAAATATGCATTTTAACTACTTTCTAGCACTTATCACACTCCCCAACTTAAATCTTTGTTTGTCCTCAAACAAAGGACTCAAAAGAAATGGAAAAAAAACATGGCTTAAGGACAAAAGTACAATACATGCAAAGAAATGAAAAGTTTTCAGATGACAATATTCAATTGTGGATTGCGCGGACAAGTATGAAGTTTCTCCTTAATCTAGATATATACTATGAATGCGGCATAAGTCCTAAACACAAAATTCATATCATACAATTCAAGTCAATAACATAGTTAACAATGAACCACACCTAACACACTTATTTGAAAGTAAAGAAACATATTGAACTCAATTGTGAGGGTATTGAACACTCATCCGGCAAATATGCTAACATTCCAATCAAATTATGTGTTTATCTAATTATCATTTCTAAAAGCATAAAAGCAAATGATCACAAGGTCTTTAAGGGTTGTAATTTGGCTTGGTTTCAAAAGAAACGTCATATGTGGGATATATGAATTCAAAAGGCCAAGCAAAAGGAACATTCATTCTCATTATACACTTCCTCCTTTCTCAAATACAACTCTTGGTGATTTACAAATTTTTCTTTGATTGATTGATCTTGACAACTTTTTCTTTGATTTATTGCAAACCTTTTCTAATTTTCTCTTTTCTTTTTCTTGGTTTGCTTTTCTTTCTTTTTTTTTTCTTTCTTTTTTTCTTGTTGTCAAGATCAATAATAACAATTCACCATTACTTGACATAAATACATCCTCCCTTTTCTCCCCAACTTAATCACAATGATACCCTAATCGAATGTTCCTTTATCATTTTGGCAAAGGTCAATAATCACGAAGGATAAGGGTTCAAAAGAAATCAAATATCAGAATCTAATAGTGATTTAACTATGAACTGGATTTTGAAAAACTTGGGCAAATTCACTAAGCATTGTGCTTATGAATATTGACAGTTCATAGTTAAAGATTCTGATTCATTAGGCTCAGAGGGGTTAACAGATACTCACTTCTCACAGGGTAGGTTTATTTGGTCAAGTGTTTCACTCATTCAAAAATTGCCTTGATCATTTCAATGCTTTTATACAATTTAAAACAACATTTAGATTTAACATAAAACAATCGAGTTAAACATGAAATGCCGGTCTCCTGCATATATATACAATGGTTGAGGATACCTCACATTTTTGGCTAGTTCTAAGTGGTTCACATAATAAGCATGTTATCGCGTAAAACTGTATGAGATAAATGGTGTGTAAAATACTCATTTCAAGTTCAAATACACACCTAGAAAAGCAAGAAATAATTAACTTGGCTTTGCACAATACCCCAATTTCTATCATTATCAATCATGCATCTGATAGCGATTCACAAATTTAAAGCTCATTCAACATTATTGAACATAAATAAAAATGCATAATTAAACATAAGTTTATCACATGAAGTTAATGGGAGTTAGTGGAATTAAAAATCTCTAATGACAGGTTTTACTGTCGTCGCTACAGCGAGCCACCTGTCGCTATAGCGATGAAAAGTCTGAAGCTCGTCGCTACAGCGATGGCATTCATCGCTGTAGCGACCTTGACAGATAACAGATTTTCTGAAAATTGAAATGCGCCACATTCCTTTCATGTGAAAACTATTATGAGAATTAAAATAAAGCATAAATACTTACAAAGTTGGGTTGCCTCCCAACAAGCGCTTGTTTTACGTCGTTAGCTCGACGCCTGATTCGTTAGGGTGGCCAAAACGAGACGGAGCGCACATCAGCTCTAGTATCCCTTAGCTGTGGGAGGAATTCCATGAACTTGCAGAACAGCTGATGTGAAGTCCATAACCTCCCTATCCAGAATAAGCTGAGCAAGGTGCACATGTAGTTTACCAATTCCAATCCGTCCTTGCTCACTTTCATCCCCTCTTTTCCACAAGTTTCTTCCTTGCTAAGAAACGGTTCCGGCTTCTCAAAATCGATCATTTCTTCACTATCAACAACACTGGCCTCATCAGAATTTGACCATTCTTGAGGAAGTTCTAAGTTGTGTGGTATTTCTAATTCTTCCACTAAGTTCCTTATACCACATCCTTCAAACATCGGCTCTTCCTCACTCTCATCAACATCGTCTTCAACAATCTCTCCACATTCCAAAGTGGATTGATTGTTGGTCCGAACATCCATGATTCTTGGTAGAAAGTTGAATTGCATTTGCAAAATCTCCAATTGACATGATAAGGCCCTCAATCTATGGTTGGTATTTTGCATGTTGATCATGGATTGTTGCATGAACAAATTCAGAATATTTTCTGTTCTTGCCATTTGTTCGTCTTCAGACAGATATTGTTGATGTTGTTGATATGATTCATGCTCGTATGGATCATAGAAGTTGAAATAATCATGATGATCAGCCATGATTTGTTCCAATGTTGAGAATCTGAAACAAGTGTAACTAACAAGAAAATTTTCTTTGCTTTGCAAAGAGGGTTAATGCTCAAACAATTGATAATGTACAAAAAGAAAATGAAAGAATATTAACAAGGTATATACAAAAGCTCAAAACACTATCAATTATTGCGATGCTCAAAGTAACTTAACACTATTCCCCGGCAGCGGCGCCATTTTGTTGTCGCAGTATTTCAACCAACAAAAGTAAGTATTTTCAATTATCGTCTCCTCAGGGATTAGGTGCGTTACTTCGAACCGTTCCACAATCGGTATTGTCTTGAGTTAAGGGTTTTAAAACTTGTTTGTACATAAACTATTGGAAGCTAAAAAGGGAAAATAAAGACGACAAAAACTAGGGAATAAAAGCGTTGAGATTGGATTTCCTCAATCGGGCGTCGAATATAATCCAAAGATCGTGCATATGAGTTTTAGCGTTTTAGCGAAATTACCACGTATCGCTCGACAACGTCATTGATTTCCCAAATGACATCGTGAGATCGATCGTATCGTTTAATCGACGATTTCCCAATCAATCAAACGATCCGAAAGCATTACGATCCGAAACTTAGTGCGATTATCAAAACCCAAATCCATTTCTAGATTTTCTTATATTGATAGAAGTTATTCTCGCCAAAGATTTAAAAGTATTCGTCAATATCATTTTAAATCAAAACATGACAATGAATGGCAAGAGCAACTCAAATTCACATAAATTGTTAAAACCATATATATTTCACAATCTATTATTACATCCTAAGCTAGAAAGAGTGCATCCAATCCCAACAAAGGGAAAGTTAGCTGGTCATTCTCATGACAGCTTTACAAAAGTGTAGAGAAAAGATGAAAATACAAACCTAAATTCTTGATTTCCCAAAGCCTTTGGTTGATTCCACAATCCAATCACCTTTGCTCCTTGAAGATCAAAGCTTCTAGCCCTTGTTTTCTGTCTAAAAAGCTAACCTAAAATATTCTAAAAAAGAACTCTGGAACTATTTTACAAAACTGTGCTGAAAAGCTATATAAATTCTGAATTTTAACACGCTCGCTACAAGCGACGAGCCTGTCGCTGTAGCGACGACCGACTTCTTGGCCTATGGGAAAGCTCCACGTCAGCATAGAGCATTAAACCGCCCTTGGTCGCTTGAAGCGACCGATCCATCTCTTGTAGCGATGAACTTTCCAAAAGGATCGCTTGAAGCGATGCATCCTGCGCTTCTAGCGATGAAGTTCTGATTTTCCCTGCCTATCCTCGCTAGTAGCGACCAATCCTGCGCTTGTAGCGATGGCTTAAACAAAACTTCAAAATTCTTTGCTCAGCTTATGTCCTGGCTTGTATTTTCCTGCACAATTGGATGGGGAAAGTAGTAAAAGCATAATTGGGCATTTAATCATAAATTCTATGCTTTTCCTATGATAACTTGCAAAACAAGCTACCTAAGTGCCTAAATTAAATATGCATTTTAACTACTTTCTAGCACTTATCAGCCTCCTGACCCAAGTAGTCATCAGTCTGGCTTACAATGCCACCAACCTTGTCAATAGTATCAGGCGAGCCTCTCTCCTGGTGCCGTTGCTGATGGTGTGCAATGATCTGCTCCTCATTTGCTGACCTCAGAGGAGATCCACGTATAGGTGGCATAATCGTTGGGTGAGACACATGTTTGTACCACCTCATGTATCCCTCCTCGTACTCCCATGGCTGATCAACCTCCCTACCCCACGTAGCCTGAGGAATGATATGCACACGGAAGTCTAGGAAAGCATGTGCAACGACCTGAAAAGGGAGAGGAAGCATAGACGTCGGAGCTCTAGGTATGTTCTGCACGTACCTGTATTTCCTTTTAAACCGCTCAGGCAAGTGACGGTAGATGATGTCACGACCGCACATGATCCAACCTGAATACCAACATATCTTCACAAACTCCTAGATCTCCATATGATCCTCGTATGGCATCCAGGTAATATCATCCATCTCCAAACGATCCAGCGCCAGACGGTAGGGCTTCAGATTCGCATGACCCCTGTATGGAATCCATCTGGAAGCGCAAGGAATGTTTTGTCGGTATTCATCATTATCGTTATGTGGGTAGACTCCTGGTAAATGTGCCAAAAACCATCCCTGCACAAACCAAACACATTTATAAGTTATTAGTAAACATAGTAAATTAAAAAGCATAGTAAATTAAAAGGCATAGTAAATTAAAATTATTACCATCAAAAGTGTTGTGCTTCCCCCGATGAGGCCTCAGATAAACTGTGGTAAATGTATGCCAATGCCATTCCTCCCCACGAGTAGTCCCTCATCCCAGCAAAGGTCTCCATCGTTTGCAGGAATGCTAGGTCGATGTGTTTGTTGCTCTTATCACCAAACAACGTACATCCAAGCAGGTATAGGAGGAAACACCTCACACATGCAAGCCTACGCATGGCTAGCTCCTGGACCTGCTCCTGCGTCTCAGCATGTGCTAATCTTGTGGCCTCACTCAGGCGATCCTCATAAAGCTCCTTCAGCGCCTTATAGCTAATGTAGCCACCATACTCAGTCTTGCAATTTTTCACCGCATAATTCTGGGTGACACCTAAGTACCTCACCATCAAGCCCACCCCATCAACCTGAGACACCTTCTTTTGATGGCTCAGCAACACCCCTTCAATAGGAATATGGAGAAGACACGCCACATCATCTAAAGTGATGGTCATCTCCCCCACAATCATATGAAAACTGTTGGTCTCGGAGTGCCACCTCTCCCTAAGCGCCTGGAGCAGAGCATGATTAACAGTAGAATACCCTGTGTACAGCAAATCATGCAACCCACTCGCCCTTATAGGATCCCAAAACCAAATTTAATTCTTATGCGGACGCTGGAGATCTGCCACCTTCGCCCCGTGATTTATGCATCTAATTTTACGAGTGTTACGAATCTAAAATAATAAAAAAAAAACACCACATAAATAAAAAACATACAAAAAAATCCATATACTTCATATATAAAAAATTACGCGCGAACAATAATTGAAGACAAAAAAAATAATCAGACAACGACATGTGTTCATGTCATTTTTTTTAAAGTTATCATACAGAAAAAAAGCATATACTTCGTATATAAAAAATTACGCGCGAACAATAATTGAAGACAAAAAAATAATAATCAGACATCGGCATGTGTTCATGTCATTTTTTTTAAAAGTTATCATACAAAAAAAAGAATATACTTCATATATAAAAAATTACGCGCGAACAATAATTGAAGACAAAAAACTACGATAATGTGCCATAAATTTAACAAAAAAATCTAACAAATGTAAAAAAAAAAAAACTAACAAAAGTTCTAAAAAAATGCCTTAATCCTGATCTTGGTCATGTTGTTGTTGATGCCGCCTCCTCGACCTCTTATGTCTCCTGGACATTATCGGTGCCATCATGTCCCTGATATGGCGCATCGCCTGATATAGCTCCTCATTGCTCATCGCCTCCTGACCCAAGTAGTCATCAGCCTGGCTCACAACGCCACCAACCATGTCAATAGTATCAGGCGAGCCTCTCTCCTGGTGTCGTTGCTGATGGTATGCAATGATCTGCTCCTCATTTGCTGACCTCGGAGAAGATCCAGGTATAGGTGGCATAATATTTGGGTGAGACACATGTCTGTACCACCTCATGTATCCCTCCTCGTACTCTAATGGCTGATCAACCTCCCTACCCCACGCAGCCTGAGGAATGATGTGCAAACTGAAGTCTAGGAAAACCTGTGCAACAACCTGAAAATGGAGAGGAAGTATAGACGTCGGAGCTCTAGGTATGTTCTGCACGTACCTGTGTTGCCTTTTAAACCGCTCAGGCAAGTGACGGTAGATGATGTCACGACCACACATGATCCAGCTTTGTTGGTTATTTTGTGTTGGCTACATTGTTTGGTAAAATCAAAGTGCTCAAGCGTTGCGTCTCTATGTGTTAAAGAAGCCTTCAGAAGCAAGAAATTGGATTTGAGGAGGTTCAGAAGCTAAAATGGCCTTCAGAAGCAGATTGGGTCTTCAGACGCAGTTTTGGCCTTCCGACGCAGAAATGGCCTTCAGACGCTGAACAGTACTTCAGAAGCACTGTTCAGATGTTGACCAACGTTGACCTTCATAAGCTGAACTTCAGAAGCTGGATTTCTGCATTCTTTGTGTTTAATCCTATGCATATCTTTGGAAGATTTATCAAGGATTTATTCAGGCATTTGGTTTCTAGAAGGCTGATTGATTTGTTGAAGATCTTCTTGAAGATTGGCGTCGTTTTTATGATTGAATTAATTTGCTGAAGGATCTTTACATTATTTGATTCAGAAATATTTGTTTCCTTTTCAAGCCTTTCATAATTCAGAATCATATCAAGTGAAGAAGATTGGATTCAGAATTATGCTGCTTGCTGAAGCCTGTTTAAAGAGACGTGGTGCTGCTTATTGAAGAGTTAATAAAAAACCAGAAATTGAGTCTTAGAGTTTTTAAGAGTTTTTGAGTTTTAAGCTTAGGCTTTATTTGTACACCACTCATATGTTCTGAGTTGGTTTAGATTGTTTGAGTTGTAATTCACTCTAAGCCTTTAGGTACGAGTGATGTCTTTGTTATTTTGAAGTTCTCTTCATAAACTGAGTTGTTATTCAGAAGCTGTTAGTAACTAGGTTGTTACTTGAATAGGAAGTAAGAAGGGGGTTTCTTATACTCAGGTGTTGGGTAGAAATCAGACTAGTGGAGATTAAGTCAGAAGACTAGGAACAGGGGGTATGTGTCTTGAGTCTTAGGATTAATTCCTCATAGTGGATTTCCTTCCTGGATTGGTATCCTCCAGATGTAGGTGGTGTTTACACCGAACTGGGTTAACAAATTCTGTGTGTTCTTTATATTTCTGCACTTTTAATTACTGCTTCTGAACTTGTTTGATTGTACTCTGTTTTACAAAAATCATGCTCTGTTTTCTAGTTCTGATCATTAACTGCCAAAATTTCAATTGGCATCAGAGCAGGCACCCTTCCTGTTATTGGGTGAGCTCCAGGGATGACTTTTCTGGCAATTATGGACAAGGAGGGAGGATATGTCAACAGACCACCTTTGCTGAATGACACAAATTATGAATATTGGAAGTCTAGAATGTGTGCCTTTCTGAAATCCATTGACAGCAGAACCTGGAAAGCCGTGTTAAAAGGTTGGGATCATCCAGTTGTTTTAGACAAAGATGGAAATAAAACTGAAGTGCTGAAACCTGAGGAAGAATGGACAAAGGCTGAAGATGATCTGGCTCTTGGAAACTCCAAAGCCTTGAATGCACTATTCAATGAAGTGGACAAGAACATGTTCAGACTGATCAAGCAGTGTACCATTGCAAAGGATGCCTGGGAGATACTGAAGACCACTCATGAAGGAACCTCAAAGGTAAAGATGTCCAGACTCCAATTACTGACCACTAAATTTGAAAACTTGAAGATGATGGAGGATGAAAACATTCAAGATTTCTATAGGAATGTCCTGGATATGGCAAATTCTTTTGAGTCTCTTGGAGAGAAGATGTCAGATGAGAAGATAGTCAGAAAAATACTCAGGTCACTCCCTAGAAGATTTGATATGAAAATGACTGCTATAGAAGAAGCTCATGAAATCTCTACTATGAAGGTTGAGGAGCTGATTGGATCTTTGCTGAATTTTGAAACTGCTTTCTGTAAACAAACTGAGAAGAAAGGGAAAGGAATTGCTTTTGCAGTTAATACTGAAGATGAGGATCAACAAGAGTTTGATGAGGATGATGATAGCTTATCAGAAGCACTTGTGTTGGTGGGGAAACAGTTCAACATCTGAAACATGTTGACAGGAAATCCAAATCCAAAGGTCAGAACTTCAGACTCAACAACAATAAGCAACAAAGTGATGAGAAGAGCAATCAAACAAAGGGTGTGCAGTGCTTTGAGTGTGAAGACTATGGACATATCAAGTCAGAATGTCCTACTTTTCTCAAGAAGCAGAAGAAAAGCCTAGCTGTTTCTTGGTCAGATGAAGACTCAGAAGGAGAGGTAGAGAGTAAGTCAGCTAAGCATGTTGCTGCTTTTGTGGTTTCAGAAGGTCTATCAGAGTCTGAAGCATCATCAGAGACTGAAACTTCATCAAAGTCTGAAGTCAGTGATGAAGAATTGGTTTTTGAGGAACCAACTGTCTCTTATGAAGAATTATATCTCAGAAATCAAGAACTGTGCAAGTTATTAGAGAATCAGAAGGAGACTGTCTGTCAACTGCAGTCTGAAAGATGTGATCATTTAGGACAGATTTCTGATCTTAAAGATGAAGTAACTCAACTCAATTCCCAGCTTGAGAACATGAAAAAGCATGTCAGGATGATGAATACTGCTACTGATGTGTTGGAGGAGATTTTGGAAAATCAGAACCAAGGGAAGCAAAAGGGCTTAGGATTTGTGAATGAGAGTCTGAACCTCAAACAGAAGAATCCTGCTAAAAGGTTTGTTCCTGCTACTCAAACTTATGATCCTATGATTGGAACATCTAAGATGAAACCTCAGAAGCAACCTCAGAAGTTCAAGAACAAGAGGAGGAATCATCCATGGGTTTGTCATCATTGTGGAAAGAAGGGGCACATTAAACCATTTTGTTTCAAACTATGTGGTTATCCTGAGCATTTTCAGTACAGAAGAGTTGAGCCTGCTGCAAATAGAATCAATGTTCAGAAGGTATGGAAACCCAAATGTCAAGAACTTGTTGGTCTAATGGCTCACACTTCTCAGAAAGCATCATCTAGGAAAGACTGGTACTTTGACAGTGGCTGCTCTAGACACATGACTGGAGTTCGTAAATTTCTTAAGAATATAAGGCCTCATACCAGTGGATATGTGACTTTTGGTGATGGAGCTAAAGGAGAGATTCTTGGTATAGGTGACTTAATCAGTGATGGATTACCAAGACTGAATGATGTGTTATTAGTTAAAAGATTAACTTCAAATCTGATCAGTATCAGCCAGTTTTGTGATCAAGACTTGAAGGTGAATTTCAACAAGAAAGAATGTTTGGTAACTGGTCAAGAAGGTGAGGTTCTGATGAGGGGCTGCAGATCAAAAGATAATTGCTATTTGTGGATGTCTGAAGAAGAAGACAGAATCTGTCATCAGAAGCCTGAGCACTTAAACTTGAAGGGTGTGAAGAAAGTCAAGCCTGTGAAACCCAAAGTTAAGGTCAATGAAGACAAAGTTTACAAGGAGCTGAAACATCTTGAACTTCAAATGAATCACTGGATGTCTATGCTAGAAGAGAGCCTTGATGTGAAGAGGAATGTTTCTGTTTGTAATCCTTCAAAAGTTTGTCTGCATGAGGAGTTATAGCAATTACAACAAGCTGGAAGTGAGGAAGATGAAGTACCTGCCAGATTTGCAAATGCTGAGTGTGATCCTGAGTCTGAGTCTGATATTCATTCAGTTTTGAGGATCTGTGTTACATATTTAGTTTTTGTTCCCTATATGAAGTCTGAGGTTTGTCAAAATTTTGTAGCTAAAAAGGGGGAGAAAAACTTGTGTTTGAGTTTAGAATGGAGCTGGTCAGAATGTGTTCAGAGTTTGAATTCAGAAGTTATTTTTCAAATGACAGTTTTATTCAGAGTTCAGAGTTTCAACAAGAGTTGTGCAGTTTTGTTTGAGGGGGAGTTTGTGTCTCAGGGGGAGTGCATAAAAATCAAGTTCCTGAGTTATGAAGTGTTACAGTTTCATAAGCTTATTCTCATTATGTACTGCTGTTCAGAATTAAGGGGGAGTGTTGTTTGTGTGCTGAGTTGCAGGGGGAGTGTTGTTTGTTTTCTGGGAGAGCTGTTTTGAAGCTGGTGTGTGGTGCTGGTATGTTTGTGTGTTGTGCATGTGAAGTCTGTTACTGTGAAGCTGGGTTGTTCATGTGGTTGTGTGTTTGTGAAGCTTCAGGGGGAGTGTTCATGTGATGATCAGAGACTGAGAAGTATCAGAAGATCAGAAGTTGGTGTATGTGCTTCAGGATGACAGGATGTGGTTGTGTGCTTCAGAAATGTTGTGGAGTTCAAAGCTGAAGCTGTTGTTTGTTTAAACATAGAATTTATCCGCTGCTTACTCTGTGCTATGTTTGAATAATGTGGGAGTTCTTCATGGTTGTTTTGTTTGTGTTGAGTGAAGGACTTGTATTTGTGTTGCATTTGATTTTAGCCAAAAAATTTGCCAAAGGGGGAGATTGTTGGTTATTTTGTGTTGGCTACATTGTTTGGTAAAATCAAAGTGCTCAAGCGTTGCGTCTCTATGTGTTAAAGAAGTCTTCAGAAGCAAGAAATTGGATTTGAGGAGGTTCAGAAGCTGAAATGGCCTTCAGAAGCAGATTGGGTCTTCAGACGCAGTTTTGGCCTTCAGACGCAGAAATGGCCTTCAGACGCTAAACAGTACTTCAGACGCACTGTTCAGACGTTGACTAGCGTTGACCTTCAGAAGCTGAACTTCAGAAGCTGGATTTCTGCATTCTTTGTGTTTAATCCTATGCGTATCTTTGGAGGATTTATCAAGGATTTATTCAGGCATTTGGTTTCTAGAAGGCTGATTGATTTGTTGAAGATCTTCTTGAAGATTGGCGTCGTTTTTATGATTGAATTAATTTGCTGAAGGATCTTTACATTATTTGATTCAGAAATATTTGTTTCCTTTTCAAGCCTTTCATAATTCAGAATCATATCAAGTGAAGAAGATTGGATTCAGAATTATGTTGCTTGCTGAAGCCTATTTAAAGAGACGTGGTGCTGCTTATTGAAGAGTTAATAAAAAACCATAAATTGAGTCTTAGAGTTTTTAAGAGTTTTTGAGTTTTAAGCTTAGGCTTTATTTGTACACCACTCATATGTTCTGAGTTGGTTTAGATTGTTTGAGTTGTAATTCAGTCTAAGCCTTTAGGTACGAGTGATGTCTTTGTTATTTTGAAGTTGTCTTCATAAACTGGGTTATTATTCATAAGCTGTTAGTAACTGGGTTGTTACTTGAATAGGAAGTAAGAAGGGGGTTTCTTATACTCAGGTGTTGGGTAGAAATCAGACTAGTGGAGATTAAGTCAGAAGACTAGGAACAGGGGGTCTGTGTCTTGAGTCTTAGGATTAATTCCTCATAGTGGATTTCCTTCCTGGATTGGTATCCTCCAGATGTAGGTGGTGTTTACACCGAACTGGGTTAACAAATTATGTGTGTTCTTTATATTTCTGCACTTTTAATTGCTGCTTCTGAACTTGTTTGATTGTACTATGTTTTGCAAAAATCGTGCTCTGTTTTCTAGTTTTGATCATTAACTGCCAGAATTTCAAGCCTGAATACCAACATATCTTCACAAACTATTGAATCTCCCTATGATCCTCATATGGCATCCAGGTAATATCATCCATCTCCAAACGATCCAGCGCCAAACAGTAGTGCTTCAGATTCGCATGACCCCTGTGTGGAATCCATCTGGAAGCGCAAGGAAAGTTTTGTCGGTATTCATCATTATCGTCATGTGGGTAGACTCCTGGTAAATGTGCCAAAGACCATCCCTGCACAAACCAAACACATTTATAAGTTATTAGTAAACATAGTAAATTAAAAAGCATAGTAAATTAAAAGGCATAGTAAATTAAAATTATTACCATCAAAAGTGTTGTGCTTCCCCCGATGAGGCCTCAGATAAACTGTGGTAAAGGTAGGCCAATGCCATTCCTCCCCACGAGTAGTCCCTCATCCCAGCAAAGGTCTCCATCGTTTGCAGGAATTCTAGGTCGATGTGTTTGTTGCTCTTATCACCGAACAACGTACATCCAAGCAGGTATAGGAGGAAACACCTTACACATGCAAGCCTAAGCATGGCTAGCTCCTGGAGCTGCTCCTGCGTCTCAGCATGCGCTAATCTGGTGGCCTCACTCAGGCGATCCTCATAAAGCTCCTTCAGTGCCTTATAGCTAATGCAGCCACCATACTCAGTCTTGCAATTTTTCACCGCATAATCCTGGGTGACACCTAAGTACCTCACCATCAAGCCCACCCCATCAACCTGAGACACCTTCTTTTGATGGCTCAGCAGCACCCCTTCAATAGGAATATGGAGAAGACATGTCACATCATCTAAAGTGATGGTCATCTCCCCCACAGTCATATGAAAACTGCTAGTCTCAGAGTGCCACCTCTCGCTAAGCGCCTGGAGCAGAGCATGATTAACAGTAGAATACCCTGTGTAGAACAAATCATGCAACCCACTCGCCCTTATAGGATCCCAAAACCAGATTTAATTCCTATGCGGACGCTGGAGATCTGCCACCTTCGCCCCGTGATTTATGCATCTAATCTTACGGGTGTTACGAATCTAAAATAATAAAAAAACACCACATAAATCAAAAACATACAAAAAAAGCCATATACTTCATATATAAAAAATTACGCGCGAACAATAATTGAAGACAAAAAAAATAATCAGACAACGACATGTGTTCATGTCATTTTTTTTAAAGTTATCATACAAAAAAAAGCATATACTTCATATATAAAAAATTACGCGCGAACAATAATTGACGACAAAAAAAAAATAATCAGACATCGGCATGTGTTCATGTCATTTTTTTTAAAAGTTATCATACAAAAAAAAAGAATATACTTCGTATATTAAAAATTACGCGCGAACAATAATTGAAGACAAAAAAAATAATCAGACAACGGCATGTGTTCATGTCATTTTTTTTAAAAGTTATCATACAAATAAAATATATCGACTTCATATATAAAAGTTAAAAAAGAAAAAAGAAAACTTACATTGTTTGCATTATACCACAACGGTAATGCAACGTGTGAAGCGTATGAAGACAACAATGAGTCATCATAAGGCCCTCTAGGAAATGGAGCCACATTAGGTAACTGCTCGGGGGCTGTCGCAGCTGCAAAGTCGTCCTCATCTTGCTCACCCGCAACGTCCTCACCCTCGTCCGCAACACCCTCTTCCCCAACATGTTGGACGTCATAGCCACCATATGTGGCATCATGTAGCTGCTCCTGATACACCATGTACTGTGTGGGGTCTACCACCTGCGAAGGCTGAGAACTACCCTCGCCCGCAACAGGCATCCAACCTCTTCCCCTCTTAGGCACATGAGGGTTTGCAACCTGCCTCTCCCGTCGGTAGCTACTAGTCATGGGCTGCTTACCAGCTCTAGTCGTCCTATCTTGGTTCTGATCCGACATATCTACACAAAAACAAAACTAAAAAATTTAGTCATAATAAAAACATCATTCTATCACAATTCCAACATTCTCACAATTCTATCACAATCTAAACAACATTCATCAACATACTCATTTAGGCATTTTAACAAACACTTTGAGTGCAACATTCACATTGTGTTAATTGGACAACATTCACAACCACATTATACTTAAACATAATCTAAACAACATTCACAACAACTACATTCATCTATAACATCATAAACTACACATGCAATCTACCAAAATTTCAATTTAATCATAAAACCTAACCACATGCAATCTACCAAAATTAACAAAAATAAACTATCTAAACTAACATTAACATTAAAAATGATTAATACTACTTACTTGTTGCTGATGAGTATGAAATTGCTTGAATTTAGTGGAATGGAATTGGAGAGGATTGGAGAGAAACTGAGAGAATTTGGGAGAAATTGTATTGTTAACCTGGAAAACAGGTTCTGTTCTGATTCTGTTTAAGTACAGACCGCAGCTGCAGTTAGCTGCCGATGGACCCGGCGGCAACTAACTGCCGATGGTAGCCGGCGGCAGTTAACTGCCGATGCACCATCCCAGCAGCAGTTAACTGCCGCCGGGGTAAAAATATCATTTTCTCGTGTGTTTTAACTTTGTTTGATGTGAGAAAAGCAATTTTCTAACACTTATGCATAAACTTGATTATAAACCATTAACCTGCACAAAATAAACATAAGAATAAATCTGCTTAAAAACCATTTATAATACTTAGTTTTTGATTAAGCATACCTATTTCTCATTCATACACGATTTCTTTTGCTTAAGCCGCTTCATCAAAAGGTTTCATTCACATAGGATTTCCCCTTTCAATGTGATTATGAAAAGAGTGTCGATCCCCATTCACATAGGATCCCTACATAACAAAAATACAACAATACAATTATGAAAAGAGTGTCGATCTCTTAAGTAAAAAAGATAATAACTATGAGATTTGGAATATTATTTAGCAAGTGAATTTGGCCTCTGAAGAGCAAATGATTCTAAAAAATATTTAAAACATATAAAGATTTAGCAACATTATTGGTTTAAAGCATATATATATATATTTTAAGCATTCTTGAAAATGCGGCTAGTTAGTATCATTCGACGAACAAATTTGTTGTCAATCCAAGGTTGGGCAAACATAAAGGTTGGTATGGTTGTTTGTTGTTAAAGTGAACCATATTTAATAGCTCGTCAAGTTTTAGAATTTGTTGTGAATTTGAAATGTTAATTTTTAGAGTTTATTTGGAATTTAAATTAGATTACGTTCAAAAAATAATTGTAGTACCGTAATTTTGTCTGGGTAATTTTCAAAAATAAAAATAAAAAATAAATGACAATTTTAATTTTATCATTTTTTTCCTCAATGTTAATTAATGTTCTCGTAAAAAAAATACACATAAGCGAAAAATGCGTTCATTTCGCCTAAGCTCGTTTACGCAACCCATTAATTTGAGCTCACAATCTCTCTTACGGTGTTTCATTCATCAAAACAAAATAATAGACAACTAAAGTATGCTGTTTTTAACAAAATAGAATTGATAATAATAATAATAAATCAAGTAAAAAAGACCAAATCCTGAACAAGCTACATCGCAGGCACAAAACGGTTACTCCCTCTTTCTCGAACCGTTATGTTTCTATCCTCTTTTTATATATTTTACTTTTTTGTTTATTAAGATTTATTATTTTATATGTGGATCTAGACCGAAATATATTTCGAATCTAAACCATAATTCAACATTTTACTATCGAAACTCATATATCTAACGGTACTTAATACAATTAAGATTTTGTTCGATCTTATGACCTAAAAAAAATAGTATATATCAAAATTCTAAAAGGGGATTAATTGGATGTCATCTTTTTAATCCTTGAGTTTTTTTTAGAATACAAGTTGTACAACTTGATCGTTTTAAAAGCTCGTTTTTTAAAATAATTTTATTTATTCTTAGAACCAAAAATGTAAAAAAAGAGGATTAATTGGATGCACATCTCTTTAATCATTGAGTTTTTTTTAGGACACAAGTTGTACAACTTGATCGTTTTAAAAACTCGTTTTTTTAGAATAATTTTATTTAATCTTAGAACCAAATCTTTTTAATCCTTGAATCTTTAGAACACAAGTTGTACAACTTGATTGTTTAAAAGCTCATTTTTTAGAACTAATTTAATCAATAAATAATCAAATAAACTTACCACAATCAATTTTTCGCAATCAGCATTTTTCTTTTTTTACTCGCATTTATCACTACAAAAACATTTTCTTAAAATCAATCAACAAACAAATATTTTCTACCAAAGAACTAAGTAGCTTTGAATTCTTCATTAGACCGGAAGGTACAAAAGAGCAAGATCAAACACTTGTCAAAGCACAATAATAACAAAACTTTTTCTCATCTATTTAAACACTTTAAATTCTGAGTTCACATTTATATTTTAATTTGCATTTAACAATAAGAAGAAGTAAATATTTTTGAAGTTAACAAATTTTACACAATTAATTAGAGGTAACCGTTTAAAAAAACGGATGTTGTAGGGTGTTAATACCTTCCCTACGGATAATTGACTCTCGAACCCTAAAATCTGGTTTCAATGGTCTTTTTTTTTCATTTTAAAGGGTTTTTTCCGATGTTTTTCCTATTTTAATAAACTTTGATGGTGACTTCATTGTTTTCGAATTTTTAGGCCGCTTCAATAATGCTTGGTGATATTTTTTTTAAATATATTACATGAAAATAATTTGAAATAATTGATAAAAATTTGGTTGAATCAAATAAAATCTTGTGTTGTGGATTCAAATAGTTTGAAATGTATTGTATGGTGAATTCTTTTTAACATGTACTTTGAGGATAGTTTGAAATAAGTTGAATAACATTCTTATATTAAGATACCTAATAGGGTGCTTTCTTATTTTTTTTTTGTATCAAGTTTGGCTTCTGCAATGATGTAATTATGATTTCAAAGTCGAATAAATATAAGTAGGATGAAGATCTTGATTTTGTATTATCATAAAAACTTATGTTCCCCAATGAACAAACATTGGACTAAATAACATGATTGTACGATTAAAAGAATATAATTACAACAATATCAATGAAATATATCAAAATATGTATAGACATAACCCAACAAAATTTGATTCAAGTCTTTTCCAAGTTGATATGATTGTTTAATATTGTCGAGAGAATTGTCCAATATGTAAATCTTATCTAACTTAATTTTTTTCTTGGTAGAACAACTGCAATTCTCTTATTGTTTTCTAGGTGTTGGTGATGAAAATTATATGGATAGTTCTTAGAATTATTTGATGGGCCGTGATTGAAATAATAGTATGGTGTCAAATATAACTTGAATGTGATCAATCCGTTTGGTGCAAAATAAAATTGAAATCTTTTATGTGTAACATATATTGGGAGTAATAAATATGTAACTTGAATGTGATGATCCTATTTGATAAATTACATTTATAGAAAGACACACTTTCATCCACTAATATTTGATGTTATTGACGGACTTGATTTTTTTTTCACAAGGTGTTGAATTTTTCCAGTCAAATAACAAAAATTATCAACATGGAAGGACAACATCGTCATTATTAGCAAACATGTCGGAGCATCCAAGCATCATATTGGTAGCTTATTAAGTGAATAAATGACAAAACATCCAAAAAAAAAACTTATAAAGACGAAACAAAGGATATAATGCAATATGCAAGAAATTGTATCATACGACATGCATAAACAATCCTTAATTGAATATCATGAAACAAAGGAAGTAGTAAAATCAGTATGAATATTTAGTACATCTACTTATTTCTCTAGGTAGAATGATAATAAAAGATATCTTGAATCAAAAAGGAAGATGATAGAAATGGCAAAGAAAAAATTGAAATATAATAATAATGAAATGAAAAAATATAGTTTCAAATCTTTGAAATTTATCTAGGTAGATACATGAGAAAAGCAATCCTAAAAAGATAGATTATAATACAAATGATGAATAAAGAATTGAAATGCAATGTTAATGAAAATGAAAAATTTAGTAACTAAGCTTAAAAACTTCTTTATGGGTGATAGAGAGAAACTGTTTTATTTTTTATCAATATAGAAATGAGTAATGATGATGGAAGAAAGTAGAAGTAGGTTTATTTAAAATGTAACTTGTGTAAGATAAATATTGTACATTGGAAAGTTAAAAAAATTGATTTAATATAAATTGAGAAGTAACTATATTGATCAAAATAAATGGAAAGAGCAATTTGAATTGTTGAGAGGAAAACATTATAATGGTAATCGAGTGGGACACATGTCAAATAATGAGGAAGCACAGATGTTGGCATTTGGGAGCCATGATCAATGAAATAATTTCTATAGCATACTACTTTCTTATATTTATAGTAGACTAAACAATGGTTAACATTGTTTGTAGATTAGATTTTGATTTTGGACCTATGAACCAATATGCCTACCTTACCTTTTTCTGTCTATAAGGCCTAAGTAATGGAGGATCTTGACCACAAGAAAACTCATTTGGTAATATTCCAAAATATAGAAATAGAAAATTAAGTTGTAATAGATTTGATAAGTTTTATGGATTTTGTTTAATTCTTTTGTTATGTCATACGTACGAGGTTTTTACTGTCGTGTAACGGTAACTATTAAATATTTTATCTCTTCAACTAAACTATCGTTGGTGCCTTTTGTTTGATTTTACTCTTGCTCTTAGAATATTAAGTTATATTAGTTTGTTGACTTTGTTTTGCTACAACAACCTGTCAATATATATGTGGTTGTGTGTCTTGCAAGACATTGATCATACATATAACTAGACTTATGTTTGAACATGATTAAAGTAGATGTAATTTTGGACATGTTTGATGTATGTCATCACCCGAGCTTTATCTTCCTTGAAATTGAATATTTTTATGGATATTTATCGTCTTTCAATTCGGAGGGAAAGGAAGATATGACTTAGAAGATAAATGAATGAGTAAAAGGAAAATTAAGTAGCCACTCATTTTTCGTGGTGTCTTTTTACTATTGGATTAATATCCTCTAATACAAGGAACTCAAAAAATGCATGTCAGCATAGGTTCTATTTGAGAGATTTGAAGGGAGGAAAAGTTAGACAAATATTTCACCTTATTTGAAATAGTGTTTTTGTTGAGAATAATAAACCAATGTTTACGATCAATATATTTCTAATTTTAAGAGTATTATAAAAGCATGAAAATACTTTGATTTTTTTTTCTTAGTACTCCAATACTTTTTTTGAGACCATCATTGAATTTATTTCCTTTTTATTCCAAGTTAGGCTAAGACCTAATCCCTGAAGGTCCGTGACCCAACTAAGTAAATATTGTGCTCCGGTAATATGATAAGTCCGCAAGTATATGGGTATATCGTCGTAATAAAAAATTATCGATCTATATGGGCTTGTGATCATCAAGGTTACATTTTTCTTCTATGTATGCAACTAAAAAGTATTTTGGATTTTTGAAATATTGATGATTGATTTTTGGTTGAAAATATGCAATTGATAAAAGCACCTTGGAATCATTATAGTTCATCACTATGATGAATATTTCCAAGTCCTATTCTTTTCTAATGATTTGGAAACTCATTGCCTAAGGATGAGGTAATCTCTAAGGTATGTATTACTCTATTTCAAGTAACAAAAGAAGTGTCTTACCAACACAACCTCTCATTGTCATAGTTTCTATGTTGGTTCAATCCATTAAGCTCGATTTTCCATTTCATCCCAAAGATTTGTAGGTTATTCTCATGCTTCAAAACCTTTGTCTAGCCTTATATTTCAAGTATCCTCCTTGTCTTTCAACAAACTTGTTGCCTAATATTGTTTTGAATTCCCTCAACAAAAGAAAAAAAAAAGAGATTATGAAAAGTTTGTCATAGAACTACTTTCCATGATCTCAAGAAAGAAGGGAGACTACTCACTCATCATAAGAATGAGCTTTCTAATAAAAATAAAAGAAAACAAGAAATAAAAAACAAAGAAACTTTATTGAAAACAAGAGCACAATACAAGAGTTTTCTATGGTGTAATGCAGGGAGAAATCAAGTCTAGGCTTGTCCTATTTATAGCCTAATACTTTTGATTTCGTGCACCATCAAATATTCCAAAGCTTTAAGGATGATATAAAGACAAACCCCTCCAAATTCTACAAAGGAAAATCAATACATTCATAAGGTTGTTACGGTTGTGGCCTGGGGTTACGACTAACCATAACAACCACAATATTTATGGTCTTGATCATTTAACTTTCTTGCTTCTTTAGTGAAAGGTTTGGAACTAAATTACATGAATTTTGAATAGTTGCTGAGTGATTATCATCTTTCTTGCACCATATCTTCATATTTCTCTTCTATTATCTATTTATTCAAAATAAAAGAGAAATGCAATAAAATGCAAATAAAATATAAATAAAAGCATTAATTTATTAAATAAATCTTAGCTAAAAATATAGTAAAATATCACATTATGACAATACATTAGATAAGTTTGTGTGATTGAATCACTGTCCTCCGAGACCAATAGATGATTATTTGCAAAACACGTCGGGATTGTAGCAATAAAATAGTTGTCACATAATCTTGTGTTCCCTACACCTCACATATAAAAGTTATTCAACCATTTAGTGAAAGGTATGTCATCTACTCTAGTTAAACTCTTGATTGTTCTAAAACTCTCACTTACTTGAATTTTGGACTCCTTGTAGATACACTACCTTCACACAAAGTAGCAATGTCGTCCTCCATTGTCTTCAACGAACTTTGGTTGTCAACGTGGGTCCACTTTAGATCACCTTTTTTCCCTTATTTTTTCTTTCTAAATCCTCTCTTTTTCCTCTTCTTAAAGGTTTTGGAGGATTTTGAATACATTTTCAAATTTATTACTTCTTTTTATTATACTTTTAAAACACTTTTTTTTACTAAGGATGGTGTTTGCTTTCTATGATATATAAAACAATATCCACTTTCTTATTAACAAGAGAGTGTCTCCTTGACGCAACCCTCTTTCGAACTTAAATTCATCTATTGGACTGCTATTAACAAATGAAATTCTGGCACGGTAGTTTCCTGATGTTGTATGTAATGTTCCAACACTGAGACTCAGGTGGAATGTTTTAATGTTTCAACGTCAGGCTAACGATAAACAAACAGAACAAAATATAAAAGACAGAAACGGAAATGACACAGGTTATTTGTTAACCCAGTTCGGTGACAAACACACCTACTTTGGGGGCTACCAAGCCAGGAGGAAGTCCACTAGTGTAGTCCTAGTTCTAAGTTCTCAGCAAACTCCAAGTTTACAACTTATCACCTAGCTACTACTCGTACTGACTTCAGCCTAGGAAGTCATAGACCTGAGATCTCATCTCACATCCACTCAATCACACACCCTGTGATTACACAAATACAAACAGTATACCGTACTTCAAAGCTTAGGTGTAGTATACAATATTACAACTTAAAACAAACCAACTCTAAGCTTTTGATATTCAATAGCAGCAATAAAGTGGTATACAGAATAGAGAGCACACGGCTCAACGAAGACAACCTAAAGTCGAAACCCTAAAATATTATTTCAATGACGGCTTCGATTATTTTCTTCAAGAGTGGTGTCTTCTTTATATAGCCTTCAACATCAAGATATATTTGAATCAAATCTTCTTCTCAGAAATATGTTGAAACAAATAATTCTCCAGAAATATATTTTCAAGATTCCTTCTAGAAATATATTTGCACAATTAAATCTTCCTTCAGGCTAAACATATATTTGTATCAAATATTCTTTTCAGAAATATATTGAAACAAATATTTTTCAGAAATATATTTTCCAAAATCTCTTTTGAAAATATTTGCACAAATAAAAAATCCATCTGAAAAATATTATCCTTCTAGAAACACACGCAACTTGGAGAACAAGTAACATGAATGAATTCTTCAATCAAATCTTCAAAAGATCATATGCGATAATAAACAGCTCCAAGGCACAAAATCAGGGTACACTAAAGTCGTACCCTCGTGTTGGAACATTGGGACCAACATCTTACTTGTATATTTGATTTAGCAAAAATGAAGCCAACATACAAATATCCAACAACAAAAACAAAAGTTGATGCCGTAGTTACACACTCTAATATCCAATTTCTCCACAATGTCAGAAAATTCATCTTAATCACCACTTCTTCCAAATACCTTCAATCTACCGAATCATACGTTTTTTCAAAGTCAACCTTAAATAATATTAAATCTTTATTTAGACACCTAGCATCAGCCACCATCTCATCGACAATAAGGATGCCATCTATAATTTACCTACCTTTGATAAAAGTTGACTGTGATTCAGAAACAACACTTTCAACCACGCCCCTTAATCTATTAGACAGTACCTTCGCCAATTTTTTTTACAAACAATCCACCAATACAATAGGTCGATATTCTACCACTCGTTGATGACTTTCCACTTTAGGGATCAACACTATAATAGTACTATAATTTTTTTTTGACACGCCCCTTTATTTAGATTTTTTTTTTTTTTTGGACAAGAAAGTGTTTTAACCAACTTCACTCTTAAATATAATTTAGATGATTGTTTTTATGAGATTGTTTACAATATATTATTTATACTTTTTATATAGTATTAAAAACTGAATTTAAAACAAATGATAAGAAAACTAATGATATTTCTTTTACGAACATAAAGCCAACGGTATTTTATACCTCAATTAAAAATAAATTTTAATCTTTAAAAAAATTAATGTGTACAAAAACTTTATATATTTGAATTAAACCCCCACAAGGTGTGGTTAAGTGCAATATTAATGTTTCATTTAATATGATTAGAATTGGTCTCTCTTTCGGCGATAGTTATCGAAGATATCGATTAGTTATAAGTTAGTGCTAATGAGATAGTAGTATATATAGTTGCAACCATCTTATTAAAAGACTATCTTTATCATTTCTTGCATTCTCATTTACTATAGTACAGACTCTTTGAGCTTTCTCTCATTTTTTACCATGGATGTCATTATTGATGATTCGTCTAATAATGCTATGGTTAGGATTGGTATCTCTTTGAGAGATAGTGCTGGTAATTTGATTAAAGCTAGATATCATATTACTTCTTATCTCATGTTGGTTCATGAAGGAGAGGATTGTGGATCGAACCATTAGCTTGATTCGAAAATAGTGGTTGATTCTATCCATAGTTCAAACAAGGATGAGTCTGAGTTCGGTGCTATTATTAAGAGTGCTAGACACTTCCATCTTCTAAAATTAATTCTTTTGTTAGTTTTGTTAGATGACACCATTCCTCTTTGTATTGATGAAGTTTTATTTTTAGATAAGCAACAATTTTTAGATAAGCAAAAATTGGTCAACAAAAGTTAATGTATTTGGTTCAAAATTTGTACCAAATACATCAATTTATGTTGACTCATCTTTGCTTATATTTTGGAACGGAGTAGTACAAAAGTTCTTCAACCCATTACATAGCAAAGACATTTATCATTTTTAAATTCAATGGACATAAACACCACATTGAAAAGGACACTCCCACAATGCAGTCAAAATTTTGACGGTACCTTATTTCCATGTCAAAGATTTAGGGCCTGCTTGTTATACTTTTTTAAAAATATATTTATGTAGTGTAATATGTTTTTGTTATAATTTTTTGAACAAAGAAATTTTTAAAGAAAACTTTAAATGAAAAATCCGTTTGAATAGTTTATCTTAAAATGTTATTCTAAGTATTTCATTATTTTGTTATAATTTTTTTAGGATACTAAAATTTTGAAAAAATCTCTAAAAAAAAGCTATTTCAAATAGTTTTTCATAAAAATCATTTTTGAAAGATGTTATTTTGAAAAAAATATGTGATTTTTGCTATATAAAATCTCGAACAATGAATATTTAAGTTAGTGAATGTAAAAATCTCTTTTTTAACTTATACCAAATGAGTTTGAAATAACCTCTATTATTTTTGAGTAAATTTCCAAAAAATCCATTTTTAAAAATACAAAGAAAAATCCATTCTTTTTTACTCTAAAACAAACTAGCCCTTAATATGGGCAATGATTTCCTACTTCTGCGAGCTTTCACCTCTAAAAAACAGATGTTGCACGTCATCCTTAAAATAGAATACGCAACTTCTATTATGAATGACTAGCGAAAAGACGGGCACTCATCTGCCCGTCTTTCTGCTCTTTTTATTGCGCTAACATATGCAGATTATCAACGATATTTTATAAAAATTTGCGTGTAAATTACAAACGGTATTTTATATATATATATATATATATATATATATATATATATATATATATGTATATATATAAAGAAGATAACATGTTTTGACTCTTTTGGGTTAGCTTTTTCTCTTTCCAAAATTACCCTCAACTTTCAATACAAATAACACATATAACAAATAGATAAGAGTAAATTTAAATATCAAAATAAAAGTGTAACAAACAAGATATGAGTATATATATATTCAGTTTTTTTCTTTTATCCTTTAAAAAGTGTAACAAACTAGATGAGTATATTTATACTTACTTTTTCATTATCCCAATTATACTCTTAAACAATTTTTTCTATAATAAAGATTGTTGTTGGTGTCATTAAAAAAATTAGATTATATTTTTTTGTTATATTGTTGGTGTCATTGAAATAAATAATCATGGTTAATTTGGTTTGTTATAATTGAAAATCAACAAACATTTATATTTTTAGTTTTAATTAAAATCAAAATTTCATAAAAAAAAACACCGTTCATAATTTTCAAATGTTAGCGCAATAAAAAGAGCGGAAAGACGGCACGTGAGTGCACGTCTTTTCGCTAGTATATATATTAAAATTATAAGTATAGATATAGATATTTATGAATTTCAAATGTAACAAACTCAAACCATATTTATCTTTTTCAATGACAACAATAATATAACAATATAATAAAATTTTTATCTTTTTTAATAACATAAACAATATAACATTATTATAAGAAAATTTGTTTAAGGGTATAATTGGAATAACAAAAAAGTCATATCAAAATCCTCCCAAAAGGGGCTATTTTCTTTATATATAGTATATATATGAGTTAAGCATTTATTTTAAAAAGAAAACTTTATATCACCGGAGTTTTAAAATGGATGGAGTAGAATATTTAGTTGAACCACTTATGGTCCTAATAATTATTAGAACCAAAGTCCTGGTTCAACCAGTAAAATGTCGAAGTTGTTAGGTTGAACATGGTGATCGAGGTTCGAACTCTGACTTCTTGACTTGTGTGTATGAGTTTCTAAAGACATTTGTCGTTTCGTCTATCTAAAATTTTTTTATTTATTTATTTTGACAAAAAAAATTATTTATTAGATGAGTCACATTAATTAACTTTATTTTGGTAAATTAAAAAAGTCATTTCAATAAAAATGACTCAGACATGAACCTGAGCTCCATTCAAGTTATTAATAAGAAGTATATAATGTAATTAATCGAGTTAGAAAAATAAAGTTGCACAATTGACAATTCCACTTGTTGAGTAGGAGAAAGAAAGTACTCCAATTGAAGTACAGCGTTGTTAGCACGTTGTTACTTTGTACACATATTTTTTCAAAATAAACTTTGCTTGTTCTAAATATGATTTGGTATGAAGCACTCATGCAAGAGATACAACACTCACATCGATATATCAACACCCATAATAATTTAAGAAATAGAATATAATTGAACACAACTATGTGTCAATGTTGTGTTGGTGTTAGATAATGATATGTATTAGTAATCATCAGACATGTCTTTCATCTTAAGTATCAATAGTAGTGATACCACGTAGTTTCATAGTAATTTAAGATATTAGATGGAAGAGTGAGCACCATGCGGTTAAGAAAGTCAAGAGTTGTAATAATGGTAGATGAAATTTGCATGTTTTTCTACGTATTGTAACAATCTTGAATAAGTCCGCGCAAATGTAGAGATTAATCTCTCAAAGATCACGCAGACGACAAATTTTTTTTGCTAATAGTCATTAATAATTTATTTTTGATACTCCTATGTGATATGACTTTTTATTTTTATTTTTATTTGAAATCACCTAACCCCTTTTTTTGATGTTGCGCGCAATAAAGTCCTTTCAAACTAAGCTCCAAATTAATACCTGTTTCTTTATTGGACATAGCGCAGCACAAGTTATATGTATCTCTAACTAATCACACACTACTAACTGCTACAACAAAAAACTGCTACTGTTACAGATAATTTGACCTGTGAAATGTAGTCCCTTGACCCTTATTGCTTCATCAACTTTTTATGCTTGTATGTTGCTAAATTGGCCAAAATTACTCATATACTTCCACCAACATCATTCAATCTAATTTATTGACTAATGAAATTCAAATATA
This sequence comes from Medicago ruthenica, assembly GCA_018208015.1. Classification (NCBI taxonomy): domain Eukaryota; kingdom Viridiplantae; phylum Streptophyta; class Magnoliopsida; order Fabales; family Fabaceae; genus Medicago; species Medicago ruthenica. The sequence goes on from CM031372.1 coordinate 18,890,774, forward strand.
ATAAAATTTAGGGTCTTGTTAACGAGTGTCTCGGGACATTCTTTAAGCATTCTAAATTAAGTAATTATTTTTTAAAAATGTCAAAATTTTCAATTTCCAATACACTGATTACACAAATTTTCATAAAAAGTTACTTATTTAAGGTCCTTAACTAGTGTCCGGGGGCACTAGTTAACATTTCCCTAAAATTTACAATGCACGCCTTATCTAATCTTTGTGTCTTAATTTAATGTCTTCTATGTTTCAAATTTCAAATATATATCTAAAGAAAATAATACATGAGGTGGGGGCAGAGGCAGAGCCCTTCATGGGCTAGAGCCCACCCGAGAAAATTAAAAAATTAACGAATATAGATCTATTTTGCGAGATTTTATACAATTTTATGTCAGTTTTAGCTTTCGGCATATCCAAATTCTCGCAAAGTGGTGTAGTGCCCCATCCGAAAAAATTAAAAAAAATTAAATTATAAGTCTATTTTGTGAGACTTTAAACAATTTTTCATCGGTTTTAGTTTTCGGCGGTTTCAAAAGTGACATTCGTGATTTTGTCATATTTATACTTGGCTGGTCAGCGGAGGCTTATAAACCTTCTAATTTTCTTGGGTTTCAAATCCCCTGTATATTGTCATGTCAACTGAAAATTCTCTCAGTTAAAAGTTGAGCTATAAAAAAAAGTTTCATAATTTATAGCAGTTGTAAAATATGTAATTCGATTTTTTTAAAGTATTCACCCTAGCTTTTTAGTCAAACTCCGTCAGTTACAACTTTGTGTTTAATGCTTATTGCAATTTTAATTTTGTGTTTATATATTATAGTTTATTATAATGGTTCATCCGAACTTTTTTTTTCTGGCTCCACCGTTGGGTGGGGCTCTTTTGGTTCATAAAAGAAGCATCCAAACCAAGTAGTAATTAGTGGCATCTGCAGCTTTCATTTCTGCATGCCATTCACATCCAAACACTTGATGACAAAGAAGTTGCATAGAGATATTAAGAGAGAGAAAAGAATGTTGGTATGTTTGTCTTTGTCATACATAATTATTCAATCAAAGCATGATGACCTCCCAAGATTATTCCTCCTTCTAAGCCTTGTCTTTTTGCTACTATACTTCCCCCAATCCCTCAACTCCTCCCTCCTCCCAACAAAAGCAAAAAGTTAAGATCATATTGGAAAGAAATTATATAATTAATTACAAATTTAAACACTATGCACCGATAATGTATTTTTATGTTATCAATTCACAATGTTATACTCCTATATCAAAAACATTTTAACAAACATATATTGGAGAGTCTACGTGAGTGTCGAAAGTAACAACGAATCAATGATTCAGGATCACAAAAAGGAAAGACGTCAAATCTCCAACAAAAACCTAAAACATTAGGTATATATGAATCACCTATCTTATATATCCAACATTTCATTCATTTATAGTCGATGGAGAACTTAATCTCTCACACTTGAATCCAACAACATTTGCTAAGCAAAATGATATTTAAACAAGTGTTTTAAGAATCACATAAAAAAGACCTGATCTAGGAAACTTTTGGATCATAATTCAACTGGTTCAACTATAATTGAACTGAATGACAAATAAATAAATAAAAACAATGAAGCATTAAAACGGTTAAAAAAAATGAAAAAAATAAAAATAAGTTCAACCAGATCAATATCGTTTTAATCTGGTTCAATCAGACTATGGTATAATTGATATCAAACTAACCGGCGAACCAACTATTTCTCAATTGAACCAACTATTTCGGTCCCATTTTTTAGATATTGCTTTAAACTCAAGAACTAAATCTAAAAGGAAAAAGTAAATGAGTTTTACATCAAAACAAAAGCACACCAAAAAGACTCCACCACACACTATCTCCAAAGTTGAAGAGGGGTTAAGGGACATGTTGGCAGAGCATCACTCAGACTTATTATTCCTCCAAACACACCCTTCCATGTGCTACTTCCTACATTCCTTTGTCCATTTCTTCTAGTCCTTTTCTGCTTTAGGATTGCTTTAGCCTCTTAGTACATAAAAAATGCAGAGATATGCTCGTGCCTTCTTCCCCCACATACACTCCTTAGATATTGCCCAATCAACATCTTCTTTTTGGACTTTGCATCCTACCTGCCGATTCTCATTCCCTTATTTAAATCATTTAAAATTTCATCATGTTACTTAAAGTAATTGTTTTTTTTACATTAAACTATAAAATCTTAACCATATTCCATATTTACACTATTTTCCATCACCCTATAAATACTCAACTATATAATTCATGCTTTCTTAAAACTACCACAAACATAATGGGAAGGGAAAACCATGACCCTACTATTGTTGTTCACTCTTCCATTGCACTTCTACAAGAGAGGTTTAGACAATTGGAAAGAGTAAAAGAAATGAGAGAAGAGAGAGAGCTAAAGAAAATGCTCAATGAACCAAAACAATTCAATTCAAATACCATTCCTAGTTATGATTATGATCAATCAACAAGGTTGTTTTCTTCCAACCATGAATTGATCATACCATCAAGATCACCACCTCATGTTTCTCTTTCTCTTTGGCCAACAACATCACAGGTAAAACAACAAGAGGACTACTATACAAGTATGAAGAGTCCAGTTTCAATGAACTTATGCACCACAAATTATACGCAAAACCTGCAGGCTTCATGGAAGAATGGTTATGATGGTGACTCTGCCTCTGATTCTGGTGTTGACACTTCTCTTCACCTGTAAAAGAATCCATATATATAATTGTCTAATGATTTAGCTTCTTTAGTGAGTAGTGATTGTGACACAACAGCCTCTTTATGGTGGCTTGGCAGTGGCACAAATGTATCATCATATAGTCAAGTTAGCTATCCCTTTTTTTGTCTTAATCGCCGTCTTCTTCCCAAGGGAAGGGCTCTGGTAATCCGGAGCTCGTTGGGAGGCAAGTAAAGTCTTGTCAAATATTGTTCCAATTAATTTAGCTATCCATGGCCTTAAATGGCATGATCGAGAGGGTTGTTTAAAAAATTTGGTGTCACATAATATGTATGAACCATCTGTGTTATTTTATTGGTTATTTTATTTTGTTGGTTTGGTCTATAATCTATTTATAGTGTATTTTTTGTTAGAAATATTAGTCCTTTACAACTTGTCACCAATATACTTGGTAATTAATTATTTTATTTTTCCTAAAAAAGGGAAATGAAGTATAGGGTTTGTATAATTTTGGTAATCTAGTACTAGCGATAATGTGCCCTACCCCTATTGCAATTTTTTTTTGTTATAATATGGTAACCTTTTCATTAAGTTGAATGGACATGGAAATGGCTCATAAAGGAAATTTCCACAGGTGATGAGATGACTCCAAAAATAATGAAGGTAGAAGAAAGTTCAAATATAAAAACAAAAACAAAAAATAAAAAGAATGCATGCAAGAACAAATCCCTGTAAACAAGTAAACGGTTTTCATGCAACCTGATTTACAAAAAAAAATACAACAATGAAGATGTCTTCAAAGTGCAATGAGTCCAAAATTGTCTTTTCTGTCTGTTTGGACATGAGATAACCTCACAAAGTCCAACCACCTAAATTTTAATATGTTTGTGTTGCAAAACTAACGGATTTTTTTAATACTGCTTTAAAATATGTTAGACAAAATTATTTTTGTTATTCCTTCTGTCCTTAATTATTATAATATAATATTAAAACTCTCTTTTCATGTTTATTTGCCCTTTAATGTAAAGTCTGTTTTCAAACTTTCGCATTCATTAATAATTTCTTTGCAAAAATATTTCTATTTAATTTACAATTGTGAAACGTAAATTTATTTTCTATCTCGATATCAATAATTGTACATGTAATAATGGAAAGGTAAAACATTTTTTTTACAAATTTATCGTTAAAGCTTGTTATTTTAATACCTATGAATTTTGTAAAAGAGTTTTATAATTAGTAACGCAAAAAAAAAAGATTTTGATTATATGATAATACATTGGTATCATGTGCAATTTTGTAAATTTCACTGCAATATGTATGCAACCATCAAATTTCAATCATCAAGATATAGCACAAATAATGATGTACAATACATAAAACTAAGTGACAATAAAAAAATCAAAACAAAGTAATGATTTTATTTCAGATAGAGTTTGAAACAAGTAATAGAACATTCCTTTATGATATTGGAACATACATAATGTAATTAAATATATTTCTCAAGTATATATCAATCATATTCAATCAATGCATCAACTCCATGACATTTGATGATAGAGCTCAAACAAATATTAGCCGAAACAATTTGCGCATTATTAACAAAGAAATCTCCTCTACCACGGTTATGAATCCTCATCATTTTGGAGCTGATTCCTGAAGGAATAAGAGTACCAGTTGGAAAATGAGATAAATCATTGAAGAATAAAGGCATGGGAATTGCATGACTTAGTATGAAATCTTCAATTTCATCAGCTGAAATAGCTGTGGCAGATAATTCTCTATCACCTGGCATCAAAAAAGTTAACTCCCTAATTGGTTGTGATGTTCCATTTAGCATCTGCAAAAGCATTGCAAATCCATAGAAAGATTTTGCTCTCATGTCACCTATTGCTGCTTGTAAATCAGTATGGTTAAAAGGATGTATAGTAGTAGATTGTGATTGTGCAAATCCAAGGAGAAAAAGAAACATAAACAAATATTGTAGACCCATTTGGAGAAAAGGGAAGAAAAGAAATTTGATAGGTAAAGATAGGGATGTATGTGAATGATTAAATAGGAAGAGGTTTTTTGGTGTTTGTAGCTGCAGGGTAGAATGCATGAGGATTTTTTTTTAATCATAATATTATTTGACAAAAACTAATTGAGGGTAGGTTGTACATGAGGAAGTTCTTTCTTGGACACCATGCAAAGCTTGGTTGTGATATGAGTTGAATTTGGATCTGGAGCATTAAATGTGTCACACAATTTTCAATATTAATCGTCTGATCTAAAATTAATGGTTGAGATCGTTCTAATCTAATTTTGTTATTGTGTAATCGAAGTCGTCTATTTGATCGGTTTATATAATGTGCTTCTCAAATCTCACATGATGGGTTAATTAGAGTGGCATTGGTTGTGTTGGTTAATTAGGTTTTAATTAGGTTTATATAATGTGCTTCTCAAATCTCACATGATGGGTTAATTAGGTTTTAATGTTGTGAGGGAAAAATAGGTGTCTAGAAAAAGGGTTAATAGTGTTTTACCCCCTGTAATATTGGTCATTTCCGGTTTTCCCCCCTGTAATTTTTTTTGTTTAGATTTCATCCTTGTAATTTGAAGATTTTTTGGTTTTGGACCTTCATGGAAAATTTCGCCCCTTGTAATTTGAGCAAATTTCGGTTTACCCCCCTGTAATTTGAGCAAATTTCGGTTTATCCCCCTGTTAATTTGAGCAAATTTCGGTTTACCCCCATGTCATATCATCGATTTTGTACAGTCAAAAATCATCAAGGTCTAAAACCAAAAATCTTCAAATTACAAGGACGGAATCTAAAAAAAAAAATTATAGGGGGGAAAACCGGAAATGGTCAATATTACAGGGGGTAAAGCACTATTAACCCCTAGAAAAATAATTCTATATATTATTCATTGATTTGATTCGAATTAGTCGGACTTTAATAAGATTAATTTGACTCAACTTCAATAAGTCAAAGTTTAATTTAAAACATTGAGATAAGACTCTCCTGATTCGACTCGAATTTGTTTGAGTCTAACTTAAAGAGTCTTGGAAAAAAACATATTAAAAGCTATTGCTTAACCTTTTATGGATATATTTGAAGTCTAAAATCTATGATCAATGCATGCCTAAGATCTAGCTTTCTTTTTATTTTTCCATTTCACACAATTTATTTATTTATTTTGACAATTTCACACAAAAATCTTGGGGAAAAAAAGAAATGAGAGATTATATTTTCATCAAAAATGAGGAGGGCGATTACATGATTTAAAAGGATTAATTTCTTGGTAAACAACTACTCCTACTACTAATATCATATGAGCTTTTCATAATATGCTTTAAGTAGCATATGCACTTGATATATCAAGATATCAATCAATTATAAAATTAAAATAAAAAATCCGGGTGCGTTTGATTTGCTAAAAAATGAAGGACATGACAACTCTAGTTGCACAGTGTTTGATTTGTAAAACTGTTTTTGGTACAGGACAAACTGGAGGCAAGGTACAGGACAAAAACATAAATTTTTGTCCCTCAATAAACCACAACACAATTTTGTCTCACGTATAAGTTATCTAAAATACAAAAATAGTTTTTTGTCCACTAAAAATTGTATAAGACCAAAAATTACTCAATTGCATAAAAGTTTTCTCTGTGCTATTCTGCTTTTGTGTTGTGTTGTTCTGTTTTATATTGTTCAGTCAAATACATATTGTTTAGCAAATCAAACGCACCATAGATATCATAGTTTCGATCTACAACACAAGCAAAGCTAAAATTTAAAATCATGGACACCGTAAGAAATTAGCTAATTGAATGGTATAGCTTGTACGTGAAAGTCTCAATTTATCTTAGCTTTAATAAAATTAATTCAGAGAGCCACTACACTTTAAAAATATACTAATTGTCTTCCATGTTTGGGGGGTGCATGTTCATGACGTGCACTGTGACCATACATTTTTTCAGGTTTATACATTCTTACGTCATCCAGAGCGGTCAGAACACTACACTTTGAACCGGTTTTCGTACTGAACCTGATTTCTGCAGACTTGAACCACTTTTAAACCGGTTTTCTGCAGACTTGTTTTTTTTTTTTTTACGGACACAGTTTTGAGATCAAACTTATTAATCCAGTATAATTAAATAACTTATCCAAAAACAGTTTTATTTTATCTTAGAAATAGCTTATTTATCTGAGCTTGCTTATATGATTCCAACGTTCACGGTGAACCGAGTGATTCTTGCACCTCCGTTGATCGCTGTGTCCAATGAAGTTGACAAAAACGAACCTGCCGCGCCGGAGGAGGCCTGTTGTGGTGACGGCCGTGGTGAGGGAGAAGTGCGTAGGAATGAATAACAAGGGAGTGTGTTGGGGACATACTTCGGTGATTGGGAGGCGGAAAGAGATGGAAGACGCCGTCGCTGTTATTCCGGGATTCATGTCACTCACTTGCGATCACGTCGGCGGTTGTACGGCTCCTGGTTCTAGATCCTCCGGCGAGATCAGTCCTATTCATTTCTTCGGCGTTTACGACGGCCACGGTGGCGCTCAGGTACACATCTTTTTCCATTTTTTTAATTTATTATTATTTCGAAAAACAACAGTTTCTATTTTATTTATTATTGTCGTATATTGTGTGTTTGTAATAACTGCATATATTTACTTTGTTTGGATTATAATTTTATTTTGTTTTTATTTATTTGTTTATCTGGTGTTCAATTAATCTCAACATTAGTTCTTCGTTTTCATGTTACTGCTACTATCTCTTTGGAATTGGAATTGAGAAACGAAAAGTGTATATATATGCTATTTTGAACTCAAAAATCAATTCATATATAAACCGGTTTTGAACTGGTTTTAAACTGAATTTAAATTGGTTTGTAAAAAGTGGTTCAGTTCAAAACTGTATGAAGTGGTTCAGTTAAAATATGGTTCAGTGCAGTTCAGTTAGTAGTTTGGTTCAGTTAACTGAATATTTTGCACACCCCTAATGTTGGGAGGCAAAGTTCCAGGTTATATGACTTGGATACCGAGAAGCACATTTAAAAAACTATAGTCTATTTGTACCCCCAAAAAAAAACTGTAGCCTATAAGGTGAAAATATGATGTTCTCTATAACGCTCAAGATTTTGATGGCTATTTAGAGGAACAATTGATGGCTCTCCCACTTTTGACCCTACTCCTCCATAAAGTGAAAATGTACTTTTTTAAAGTGATTTTTTTCAATGTAAAGTGTCTTTTATGGTATGGTATGACTTTAATTGATATGTAAAGATAATGTAAATATTTTTAATATTGTCAATCTTTCATAATCGATTAATTGTATGTTAATTATTTTTTTACATTAATCATATTTGCTTAAAAAGATCTTTAGACGATATTCACCTTAAAGACAGTTTGTGATTGGCTGACAACGTAATTTTTTACATCGACAATGTATCTATTGTCATATATTATAATTTAATATTTTTTTAACAAGCCAAAATGAGATATATTAACAATAAAGATCATTCCTCATAGCACAAAATAAGAGGAACACAAGAGTCGTATAAATAGGGTATAAACTCCCCAACCAAATAAAAGGAACGAGGGTTATTAACCAATTCCCAAATATGAGAACGGGCTAAGCCATCAACCATGATAATCAAAAGCTAAATTTATGTGTTTTGTCTTTAGCCACCAGTAGGATAGAAGTCTGACTTTATCCACTAGATTAAGAATAAAGTCCTCCTTTTAGTTAAAAAAAATCATATTATTACGCTCTTTCCAAATTACCCAGACATATGAAAACTAAATAACACATGGTTAAAAATCCTTTTATTAAGATTTAATCCATTCATTTATTCATGCTAAGAAAAGAATAATAATAACTATGAGTACTTTTTCCTCTATAAAAAAAACTATGAGTATTTTTGTCAAAAAGAATCTATGAGTTCCATTGGTATGAGATAGTCAATATGAAAAAAATTAGGCATACATCGAACTATATATTAAATGTATGTAAATATTTGATCTATAAAAAGATTGTAAATATTTGTAGAAATATTTTAAAAATTAATAAGTGGTATAAACAAATAAGTATGTTTATAGCCAAGTGATTGATCTTAAGTGGTTAATGTCTTAATGAGCTTTATCATGGACGAATCGTTTGGAATAATTCGAGTTCAATTATTGGGTGAAACAATTCTTGATTAAACTTTACTTATCTTCCGATCGAACTCTAAATTATAAGGGTCCCTTTCCCTTAGAAATTGGAGGCTTGGACATCAAAAAATAAAAATAAGTATACTAATCAACTCCAAAGGCTTGGTCAAGTGGTAAAAAGGTAGACTTTGGACCCTAAAGTCAATGGTTCAAGCTCAGCCTATAGGTGGAGGGAAATGTAAATACATTTTTAAACACTCATTAAATCCAAAGGATTTTTTGTCTTTAACCGTGGCATCATCTCATCACCCTATATATTTTTTTATCAAAAAATTGAAATATACTTACACTTTATAAATTAGTAAAGTCCCTTTTGGACTGGGCCCTATAGTAAATAGGGGCATACCATGTTTACTTCTTTTGGACCAAGGGATGGAAAACCCCTTTCTTCTTTAAAAAAAGGAAAATTGCTCATTATAGCCCCTTCAATTTTTCATAGGCCCCTCAAACTTCCGAAATATCCTTATTGGTCTGTAATTCCCAAAGGGTTCGGGAGCTAACTTTCGATCGTTCAAGATTGAAAGTTACGACCCGATGCGCATTGATACATACTGAAATAAAATTAGAAACCACTATTTGTGTTTCAATACCATATTCTTAGACCTTTGTGAGGTGGATTCTCCGTCTATGTACGACGGGATAAGTGAGTGATGTAGGTAGAACACTGTTGGTAAGAACACTTCTTACAAAGTTAACAATCTCCAATCTTACTAAAGATAATGTAGGTTTCCTGTGACAATATTCATCGGTATAATTAGAATCTCTAAATTACTCATGTTTGAGGGTCTATACAAAGAGAGTAGAAATTAAATGATAGAAAGAAGACATTGTTTTAATAAAATTAGGTTTCGAATGATGTTTTAGCTCAAATGCAAAATTAAGTTTGTCATCCCCTTTTCGGAACTCATTGAGATGTAATCTCAACTCAATTTTTCCATTTTCTCTTTTCATGTGAGGACAAAATAAGCTTGGAACTGTGTCTAATTCTCACATTGCAATCATTAACCCGACTCTAATACCATGTTAAATAAGCTTAGATCTTATATCAAAAGCTAGCTCAAAGAATGAGGGTACTCAAACATATTTATACACTCAACAGCCCGGAAACTTGAGCAATGTGTGACAAATAACAAACTACAAACAATTTCAAAATCAACTTCAAACATTTCTAAAGTTCGGTTTAAGTTGTAAGTTTTTCTTCAAAGTATTTTAAATAGATTCCAAGTTTATTTCAATATTAGCTTCTACCTTGAACAAAATATTTTTAAATCTTTCTAAGATGAAATGGGGTGTTATAATTAGAGTGCTTTACTTCTAGATTTCAGTGCCTTCGAACATCGTATGTACACTTGATAAAACAAAGACAGATTGAATTAAGTGAATGATTATAAAACCTTTAAAATCATTTACTTAATTGCTTTTGAGTAAAAAAATTATCTACTTTATTAGATAAAGTGAATTACTAGTGCACCATAGGCGAAAAAGGACCACAAAATTGTAAAGCTCCTATTCACCTAAAATGGACAAGCATAGTGGGATTTTGAACAATGTGCATAGGATAAAGCAATGTACATTATGTATTGTGACATTTCAAACAATTCCCTTTCCACATGTAAAGACAATCTTACAACTTTTGAAGCTAAACTAAGCAAATGATGTGAGCATGTAGTTAGTGGAATGAAGTTGTTGATATTGTAGTGGATTGAGAATGAGATGAGATCACATTATCCTCATTTATAGATGGCATGATTTGCAACCAATTGGTGTATGATCTCTCAATTTTTTATTTAAGAGAGATTAATGATTCAGATTGTTTTTAATGATTAAGATTTTTTTGTTGATGGTTCACAACTCACAAACACGCTTCCACTTGCACTTTGCCCATCAAACGATCCATATAATCAATAATGTTGATGACCCTAATAAATAATTCTTCCATAAGCTTTTGTCTGGCGTAAGTTTTCAACTAGTACTAAATTTCCACTCTAGACCAAACAACACAGTTAATTTGCTTTTCATGCATGTTCTCTACAATAGTGTAGGTTTAGACCCCACCCTTGGAGAAAACTAGCAGTAACCGTGTTCCCACCCTTACTAAGTTTGGTTTCATTCATTTCCACATAAGTGAAAATGATTCTATAACATTCATTTTCAGTTGGTTGTGTTATTAAGTAAAATTGTTTTTTTTCTCTCTCTAAATTACTCCTTTTTTGTTCTTTCTAGGTGTATCTTTTTTTTTCCTAAGAAGTTTAGTTGATTTTGTCTTCATGAGTATAATTGATTTTGGCTTGATAGTTGATTCTAGAATTAACTTTTGCATACAAAGTTATTGTTCAACTCACTTATATTTCGTAAAAAGAAAAAAAAAAGACACTTATAAATGCAACGTATTCAAACATAAATGACTTTATATTCATCCCAGTTTTAACCATAATCAATTTTACATAATCAATTTGTGTCACCACAAAATCAAACACACGCTTACCCTATGTTTGGTTCCGTATTTCAAGTAGTCAGAATTGATTCCGGATTAGTTGTTCTCGAGTAGAATGAATTTTGCTTCCATAATTGATTCTATTTTGAAACTATGATTTGTAGCTTTTTAGCCTAGACATGATTTTTACAAGTTCATTGTTCAACTCACTTTTATGTAAATATATTCAAACATAAACCATCTTACATTAAACTCATATAAAATCAATTTATTCAAAATCAATTTTTATCAATGCAGAACCAAATATGCACTTAGTTTCTGTTTGGGACCATGATTAGGGTGGTCTATTCACACATTTCACAAAAGCTAGAAAGTGAAACTTCAGTTTGGACACACGTCTCTCGGTGTCACACGGCTACACCAAACATAAGTTTAAACATCTTAAAATCAATTTTACACATCTAAAATCAATTTCGACTCCTCTAAAAATAAAACGAAACGTAAATTTTAGAAAATCGACTCATTGGCAATAAATTTCAATCAGGGCAGGACCAAACACTTTTCATCTAGTATTTGGTACTAGTTATGGTCCTAAACAAAAGAAATGGGGCATAATAAATTGAACCACACTACCATTATATTACAGAAATTAAGACACTCCTATAATCACTTTCTTTCTAGGGATGAAGAAACTGCTTACTACTTCTTCCTAGACATACAATAAAGGAGCTCTAAAAACCACATTTTTTTCTTCTTTTCATTTATAAATCCTTAAATGCTAAACCAGATGTCAGAACAGACCTATTTAATGAGTCATGTAATTATAGGTTGAAATGAAAGTGCCTTTTTCTTACTTAACCTCTTTCTCTGTCCTAGAAGCCTCCATTTTTGACCACTTGTCACACTTTGCAGCATTGTATACTTGTATCTATGCTTCATCATCACTAGTTTGGAACTATAAAGCACAAAAGTTTGTTTAAGGAATTCTCTTGTATTTTGTCTTGTGTTTCTTGTTTGTGAGTGTTGTTTTTTAAGGAAAAATGAGTTACTTGGGTGTAGGTGTTAGTCCTGGAACTGTTCCTGTTTATCATAGCACAAACATGAAAGTATTGGATAGGAGGGTTAGAATAACTGAGTTGGTTTTGAGGTTTGTGAATCTTGGTTTAGGAGTTCTTGCTGTTGTTCTTATTGTGACTGATTCACAAGTTAGAGAGTTTTTCACCATTGAGAAGAAAGCTAAATTCACTGACATGAAGGCTTTAGTGTAAGATTTCTTCTTCTTTTTTTTGTCTATACCAATGTTTTAAATTTTATTAGACGTAAAAGTTAGTTAGTTGGTTATACTAGCTAACCAATCTACTAACTAGTTTAACTATTTGTTGTAACTAACTTTTACATCTAATATCGTAAGTCTTGATATTACAGTGAATCACGGTGAAATATGATTTATGTTGTCTAAATTGCGGTCACGTTGCAGTTACAAATTAATTTTAACCCTCCAAGAGCAATGGAGGTAATATTGTCCCAATTTTGATGGTTTTAATAAACTTTACAGATTCCTGGTTGTTGCTAATGCTTTAGCTGCTGGTTACTCCTTAATTCAAGGTTTGCGCTGTGTAGTGAGTATGATTAAAGGAAGTGTGCTCTTCAACAAGCCCTTAGCTTGGGCCATTTTTTCTGGTGATCAGGTAAATTTACATACAAGAAAATATTTTTGCATATTTTCTCTTGTTTAGTGTATGTTTGTGAATTGGACAAAATTATGACCGCACTGTAATTTTGTCGAAGCTACAAACCGTGATTTTTTCAAACTCACCCTAATAACATAGAAGCAATAAAGTTGAACTCAAGCTCAAGTGTCTGTCTGTTTTTAGTTTCTGAGTTAATTTCAACCATTTGTTAACTAATGCATCTAATTAGTTCTGTTTAGTCTGTCTAATTGAGCAATTAAATGCAATAGTGAAGTCATATCAATTCAAACATAAGATTTTTTTTTCTTGTAGCACATGCTCCTTGCACGTGACCTCAAGTTTGTCTTATCAAGCAATGTAACCAGTACTGTGGGACCTTTTAATCTCTAAAACTAACCGTTACACACCTAATTGATATCGATGTTAGGAATAAGAAATCATTCACCATAATTGAGGGGGGATCACAATTCTCAGCTACCTATTTAGTTTGTCGTTTGAAATGAACATGGCACTTATTAAAAAAAGTGGGTATGGTAGATGTGGTCTTTAACACCAACATAAAACATACATTTATTGAAGCAAGATTTTTTCAATAGATATAGTACCATAAAAAAATGCATCCAACACCAAAGATTTTTTTTGTAGGGAAACCCTAAAGATTTTTATAAGGCCATATTTTAATAAACATATTAATTAAGTGCTTATAATATAAAAAGCTTATCACATATAAATGCTTATATATAAAAATAAAGTCAAACTGTTTTTATATAAGCTATAGTTGTTTTCATAATCTTCCCTAAAGAAATGCTGGAAATAAGTTGAAAACAGTTTATGAAGATGTCATAAATTGTTTTCATAAATTATCCTAAAATGCTTATGAAAATAAGCTGAAAATAGTTTATTGACATGTCATGAGTTGTTTTTCATAAATTCTTTCAAATGGTCTTACAAGTGATTATTTTAGTAGATAAACTTAAATAAATCAATCCAAACATGTACTAGGATATAATTTTTGTATGTATGTATGCAGGTAATGGCATATATAACAGTGGCTGCAGTGTCAGCTGCAGCACAATCTGCTGTGTTTGCAAAGCTGGGCCAGGAAGAATTGCAATGGATGAAGATATGCAATATGTATGGAAAATTCTGCAACCAAGTTGGGGAAGGGTTAGCTAGTGCTTTTTTGGTTAGCCTTAGTATGGTGGTAGTATCATGTATTTCAGCTTTCAGTCTCTTCCGTTTGTATGGTGGTAGCAAAATTAAAAATGCGTATTGGTAAGGTTAGGATAAGTTAATATCATATATTGAAAGTGAATAAATAAGCTACCACTCAAATCCACTGTTTTCTTGGCTAATTTGATTGTTTTGCAATTCACAAGGTTTTATGTGTATACTATGTATGTAGTTGTAGTGAATGATGATTGTGATATGAATATGACTTATGAGAATGCAGTTATTGTAATGTTCTAATGCTTATTAATTGGTACCAGTAAAGTCGAAAGCTCTTTGATATATGTTTATTTATTTTAGTTGTATGGTAGGTTCAATCCTAACACATGCATTGTTTTTGAGTGTGACTGAGTGGGTTGCATGTTTTTCTCTTAACAATTTGGTTCTTAGAGGAAGTAGGTCATGACAAGTAATAATTGTTTTCTTTCGTCGTTAATTAAAATTCATTAACCAATTGTCTCCGTGAACATAACCGAGTTGACAAAGACGTTATAATATGCAAGGGTCAGGACTCGAACCCTAAATTTCTTACTTATTCATATTAAAAAATGAATTTCTAACCACTAAACTACTTAAAAAAAATATAAAAAAATCATCAACTAGTTTAATCATTTTGTTAGTTGGTTCATGGTTGCATAATTTGAGATTGTCAAATATAACCCGACTTCAATTTTGACGAGTGAAAGGTGGTAAAATGGGTAATTTAACATGTATTTTTTTTTTGTCAAGTAACTTATTGGTTATAACCTCGACTCCTACATATAACAATGTATTGTCCTTGTCAATTGAGATATGATCATGAGATGCCCAACATGTATTTTTTTTTCATTTGAATTCTTAATTGAAAATAATCATATGATGGTTGGTTATGTATTAAGAACTTAAGATAGGCAAAATGACTCTAGTAGTCCCTTAATTTAATTTTAGATAACAATTCTGTTCTTTATCTTTTTTTCATGTCATTTTCGTCTTTTTGGTCAATTTAATTGCATATGAATTTTCAAGCTTTGGATCATGATTTTATTTCAATATAAGCTCTTAGAGTTCAAATTTATGGTCTTTCCTTCATGTACTCTTATGAATTTTATAATTGATGCTTGAAAATTGATATACAAACGAACCAAAATGACGAAAACTACATGAAAAAAAGATAAAAAACAAAATTGTTATCTGAAATTAAGTTAAAGGATGTTAAGAATCATTTTACCCTTAAGATACAGATATAAATCCAGTGCATTTAAATCTTAAAATATAATTATTTATTTAACAGAATTAGGATATAACATGTTCCAGTAGATTTAGAAATTCCGTTTTGACTAAGGATTATAGTTTTTACTCTCTCTATCCAACAATTTATTTTGATGAATACTCTATTCAACAATAACCATCGTATTTGACTATTTCACATGGGATAAAAAATTATAAATGGGAGATAGACAATGGTCACATTATTAAATTATTCTTATTAATCATTGTTTTTTAGGGGAATCATTGATTTATTTTTATTATTATAGATTAGTGTTCTCGTCTGTCGCTCTTCTTATTGCGATAACGCGTATAAATTGCAAACAATAATTTTTATAAAATTTTGATTAAAATTATATATATAGAAATCGATATTTTGTACTTTTATATTTTAACAAACTATACTTATCTTTTTCAATGATACCAACAATATAACAAAAATAATATAAACTCTTATTTTTTTAAACGACACCAACAAAATGATATTTTTATAGTCAAATTTATTTAAGGGTATAATTAGAAGTGAAAAAATCAGCCCAAAATTATGTATTCTCTTTAAAAATAGTTATAGATGAAGAGTGAAAAATAATAACTTGAAAACGGTGTCCAATATTAGTAATATCCTTTAAAAAAAATATTAATATATAGTACGATTTGAAAAATCACAAAAATGCACCGAAAATTGAATGTGACATTTTTTTTTGAACATTTTTTTTATCGTAAACATCACGGTTATTATAAGACAAATAAAGTAGTATGTGTGTGAGTCAATTACTTTAAAGTCTTTCCCGAAATAATTATTGATAATTTGATTAAAACTTCTATCTATTGTATATTTATAATTATTTATAGCCAGTAGTTTAAATTTAACTCAGTCAAAAAAATTATTTATATTTACTATTTTATTTTTTAAAAAATTCTAATTTTATGCATTTTCTTAAAATTTTACCAAATATTATTGGGAACTTATACGGTACACCTCACAAATTGACGTGTACCGGTACTCTTGCTTCATAAATTTATAAATTAACGATCATTTTATGAAATAAAGAGTTATTTGTCAATATTTATATTTTAGAAAACATCATTTCATTGTTTATAAGAATCATATTAATTTTTTAACATTTTCTCATAAAAAATAATCAATATTCTTTGTTATGAGTAATAAAAATTCAAAAAAAAGTATATTTTATTTCGTCGACGCTTTTGGTAAATAAGATTTAATTGTTATAATTGTCAATGATAGAAAATAATTCTTTTTCTTCAAAAAAAACAACTCATTTAATTATTAATTTAACGATTTGGTGTACCGGTACACTCAAATTTTGGGATGTACCATAGAATTTGCCAATATTATTTCTCAAATTAATGATTATCATTGACCTTTTTTGATTTTGACTTTTTTATTAAGATAATTTTTACATTAATGATTATATATTTGAAATTTTAATCATATATAAGTAGTTTCAAATTTTACAATTTAGAATGGAAAACATTTTAGAATACTTAATAATAACCAACAATGGATTCGTCGATTTAGTAAAAAAAAATTGATTAGTCAAGTTGTAAAAGACTTAGGTTTCTTAAGTATGAGGTCGGGAATTCGATATTTGACTCGTGTATAAAAAAAATTCGATTGAGAAGAGAGAACTCACATTGTCTGCTCCACATATTTTCAAATAGAGATGATACACGTTACATATTGAAAAGAAAAACTTCAACATTAAAAATCATTTAACATTACCAAAGAAATTTCTGAAATTAAGAAAAAAAAAATCATTATTTAATTTTTCATGTGATAATAGTAGATTTTGCCAAAGCCAAAACCATAGCATAGAAGAAATTTAACACAAAAAAAAAAAAAAAAAAATAGAGAACAACGTATTTAAATAAACACAATAATAGAACCTAACATCATTGCGGGGATAGCTCAGTTGGGAGAGCGTCAGACTGAAGATCTGAAGGTCGCGTGTTCGATCCACGCTCACCGCAAAACTCTTTTATCAGTTTTTGTCTGTTTATTTTTTTCCTTTTCCTTTTCAGTTTTAAGTTTTAAATTTCACGGAATACTTAGATAACCAACAAGATATTGCGATAAGTAGAAATAAAATAAAATAACCGATACATATGATAATATATTAATGATTCAGCTTATGCATTTACTCTTGAATTTTTTAAGAAAAAAGTCGAAACATTTTTTTTAGGGAAAAAATAGAAACATATTAATTTAATTTATGTAATATATGATAGAAGAATTAATACTTTCAGTTCCTGTCATAGAAAATATATTTTGGTTCAATTTTAGATGTCTTAGAAGTACTTTTTCAAGTGTTAGAAGCAATTCTGTAAAATTATGTTTGGCATTTTTTTTTAAATCGATTTTAAGGACGAAAATTATGTTTGGCTAGAAGTAATCTTACGGGCTAAATTGATTGAAGCTAAACACATTCAAAGACTAAACTAACATCAATGCTAGTTAAACCATTTCTCTGAAAATATAGTACACTCTACCATACCACAACCAATGCCGATGAACGCACAATATTAATGTTGCAGTTACGTTTAAAAAGGCATTCTAATAGGGAATTATGTGTTTTTGGGTGTCCAAGTCTCATATCGAGTAGTATCGGACGACTTGGTCTTCCCCATTCATAGTTAACTTTTAAGGGAGGATTCTCCAAGTGTATTCCACCCTTGTTTACCGAGCATTGCACGGAGCCGGTCTAATGGGGCTACCATTAAAGCAAGGATTTTGGGCCCTCAAATGTTTTAGGCCTCATACTAGGCCCACGAATCTTTTTTCGCTTTAAATATATTTCTAGAAGTCAAATTCTTTAAACATTTTTGCATCTAGCTTGATTGGTTGTTAAACATGGAGTTTTTTTTAAAAGGTGGGGAGTTTTTATTTTTTTAAAGGAGTTAAATGGGGAGTTTTTGATTTTTTTTTTTTTTGAAATAGGAGTTAAATGGGGAGTTGTATACTTGTTTGTATGCAACAAAAGTATGCAAAAGTAATATATATTTGTTTAGAATTCAGTTTTACTTTTCTATTTTAAGGTTTAACAATTGGTAAATAACGTTTATATTAAATATTATTTTCAACATATATTATTATTTAAACTAAATTTTTGTTTAAAAAAGTACTTGCTCTAATGAGGTTGAGTCTAACGGACGAAGTTAGACTCTCATTACTTGACGAATCAATCTTTAAACTTTGATCGATAGCGATACTCATATTTAATGTCTGACATGACTCAAATAAAATTACACAAGCAGTGTTCTTAATTTTTATGTTTCTATATCAAAACACTTAAAAACCTCAATTCAATATTCGTTTCGGTCTACAGGTGCATTGGACCGACCCTGTCATTGCAAGATTAAAAGCTGATAGGTCCTTAAAACCCGTAAAAGACTGTAAATGTATTTAAATGTCAAATATATTTTAATAATTTCCTTATAAAAAAAATTGATGTAGTGGTATCTGGGGCAACCAAGCCCTAGAGGGGCTCCACCACCAACAACAATCCAGTGATTAGTCTTTGAAGTGATGAATATCTTGGATTAACATCAGGTCCTAATTATGTCGTGATTATGAAATCAATGACGACTTTTCTATCACTAACAACGTTTTTTTATGTTTTTTTTTCAAATCTTAGTCATCACAACTTTTTTCTTCTTCTAGATCTACCAAAGAGGGTGCTTTAGGGTCAATTTTGACCCGAAATCACCCTCCGAATTTTTTTTCTTTCTCTATAATTCAGTTTTCTTTCGTGATTTCGTCGTCTAGCACAACTTTGTTTATTTTAATTTTCCGTCTTAGTGTGGTGTGTCTTTGATTTCGCGTCTTAATGCGGTGTATATTTGATTCAGGTTGAAGGATTAACTTTGATCAAATTAAGATGATTAATCATGATTAACTTCTTCCTAATTTAGGGAGAATAAGTAGCTCGAATAAATTAATCATAAATTAACCATAAATCAAGACCGCACAGAAATGTCGCTATTTTGAAGAAAAGATAAAATTGAAGGAGGTCGAATGAAGAAGAATTTGATCACAATATTTTTGGTTTTCAATTTGAAGAGTATATTATCCTGTAAATTTAACTATGTTGGTAAAGACATTACATATATGATATTATGCTTAATTAATGATTTGGTCCCTTAAGATGTGGGTGAAGATTGCTGCTTCTTCTTACGATTTGAGAAAAGGAAAATTGGGAAAATTGGGAAATTTGAGGGATTTTGATTTTTGATTTTGAATCTTCCACCCTCAAAATGAACAACATCCTCCAACAAACGAGTTGCCATTGTGGTGTTTGATCTGAAAATGGGTTGGTTGATGAAGGGGAGATGAGGAAGGTGATGCATTTTCTGGGTTTGAAGATGAATGTGATGAATTTTTGAGTTTGATGATGAATTTTAATATTTTTTTGACAAAAGTTAACATAAAAGATTTATTTGGCTAACATAATATATATTAAGGGACCAAAACGTAACGTTAATAACTTATGAGACCAAAATGTAACCAACAAATAACTTAAGGGACCAAATTATTAATTAAGCCTACATATTATATGTAAGTGTTGGGTTTCAAATCCAGACACCAAACTAGACTACTTTGCCAATTTTTTTTTTTTTTTGAAGAATGTATTATGTATGTGTTAGTGAGAATTGAGATGCAAGTGTGACTTTATAATTGTAATGTGTCGTCGAGCTACACCGCACTCTATAAAGTGGCATCTCATATTCATATTTTTTTTTTAAAGGATCTCATATTCATATCTTTTAACTTATAATTTTAGTATATGGTTAGAGTTTAATGGTGGTGGGTTGACAGTTTAAAACAACTTTATACACACAATTAATAAAAATATTTAGAATCGTCACATCAATTAATGTTTTTAATTTACGTGACAATTCGAAATGTTTTGATTGATTGTGTGTGTAAAGTTGTTTTAGACTGTCAACTCATCACCATTAAACTCATATAGTTAACCCCCTATCGGAATACATACATATATATATATATATATATATATATATATATATATATATATATATATATATATATATTATGGTCAACTTGGTCCATTAATTTACAATTACTTTACTATTACTGATTTTATAAAGGGTTAAATATATTTTTAGTCCCTATAAATATACCAATTTTTCATTTTAGTCCATCTAAAATTTTTCTTCGACTTCTAGTCTTCCAAAAGTTTTCTATTTTTACTTTTGGTCCTTCTTTTTAAATAAACTTATATGTAAAATTCATATTTTTGAATAAAATTTCACGGAAAAGTTTATAATATTATAAGAACCCCTAAAAAAATAGAATTTTTTAACAAAACACGAATCAAATATGAATTTTTATATTTTTTGCGGTTAAAAATTCATATTTAATTCATACTTTGTCAAAAAATTCTATTTTGGAGAGATTTTTACAATATACTACACATTTCTGCACAATTTCATTAAAAAACACACGAGTTGACTTAAAAATAGGGACTAAAAGTGTTGATTGAAAATTTTATAGGGACTAAAAATCGAAGGAAAATTTTAGAGGGATTAAAACAAAAATTTGATATATTTATAGGGATCAAAACCATATTTAACCCAATTATAAATATCTTTACTGTTATAAAAAATTCCTATACTATTATCAAAATATATTTTCTTCCTCAAAAAATACCAATATATCCGTTTTAAGAAAATCGTTACAGAAAAGAAAAAAAAAACATATATTTTCTTTCTATACTACCCCATCTGTCGATGAGAGATCCATTTAGTAAAATAAAATTGTCCTAAAATGAACAATTGAAGACAATATTAATTACTTATTCTACAATTCTATTTTAAATTAATATTTTCATCACTCACAAGTCAATATTTTTTTTTGTCAAGTAATCTAGTGGTTATAACTCACACATTTTAAATGTGGAGAAGTGGGGTGTCCGGGGTTCGAACCTCAGCCCCTGCATATAATTAATATTTTCATCACTCGCACGTCAATATTCAACTATACATATATAAAATAATCATGTTTACACTGATATATATGGGTGTTCACTGTTCACATCTAACGAAAACACTCGACTAAAATTTATTCAATGTATTTGGATATGCTTTTGTGACAACCGCTTAGATCGGACTGTTGGTTTCCTTTTCAAAATCGAGCAACATACATGTTTTTTTGGTGTACAAAGCTAAAAAACAAAAGAGAAAAGAGGAAAACAAAAGAAACAGAAAAAAGAGAGCTACACTCTCAAATATAAAGTTCCAGCTGCATCACTCCGAAGAAAATTCAAAAGATCCGTCGGAGGAGACTCGTGACAGAGAAACTCGAAGTTTGATGAGGCACCAAGCTTGGCAAAAAAATCTGCACATTGATTCCCTTCCCTAAGGGTGTGATTCATCGTAATATTTCCTTGCTCCAAAAGCTCTTTTATATCTTGAATCAAAACAGCATAAACATGAAACCTCATGGGGGGGCCATTGAGGATGTTGATACAATGAAGAGAATCAGAGTAGCAAACTAAATCAGTAATACCCATGTTCTTGGCCAGCAAAAGGCCCTGATATATGGCATAGAGTTCAGCAAACAGAATATTAGAAGAATTTTGGATGTAGCCAGAGAATCCTGACAAGTAAAAACCTGCATTATTTCTTAAAACTCCTCCATAAACAGCCCTTGTAAGAGAGCCCAAGCAACTTCCGTCAACATTAAGGATGACACAATAGTGGTTGTTGTTGTTCCATTTGACAAGATTATCATCCTAGGTATTATTGGAGTTGCAAGGATAACAAGCTTTGAGAGTAGCAATCATACCTTGAATGTTGAAGGATAATTGAGCGTTGGACCAGTTCTCATTGCCAAGACACATCATGTTTCTATTCCTCCAAGTCTACCAAATTGTAGATGCAAAGGAGAAGGAACATGAACCCATCACCCCATTCTTGATCCAATCTATAGCGTCTTCATTAGAGAAGAAGTCAGGATGAGTAAAGCCGGACTGATGCCACAAGGGTTTTGAGTGAGTGCAATCTCGAACACAATGGAGAAAAGTCTCATTATGACCGTTGCACCTATTACACACCGCAGAAGGAGAAATATTTCTTTGGTTTAGCAAAGAAAGAGTAGGTACCGAATTGTGGCAAGCCAACCAAAGAATAAACTTAACTTTTTCCAGCAATTGTAATTTCCAAATCCAAGACCAAGAAGGAGGGGAAATAGAAGATAATATCGGTTTCGTACGAGTCAACATCCAAGAATACCCACTCTTAGCAGTATATATGTCGTTTTTGTTATGAATCCAGATGAAAGCATCCTCTAGCGATGCATTGAACTTGAGATGCATATTATTTATGAAATCTGAGACAGAGGACGAGAGTTGGGTGTAGAGAGCATGTGTAGGAAGGTTGCCTGTGGAGAAAACATCTTTAACAGTCAAATGTAAGTCATGGATGTCAATGATGGGTGCAAAGGACCCTATGAAGCCAAGAAAACTCCAATTGGAAAACCAGAAAGAGGAAGAACCCGACCCAACACGCCAAGTGAAGTCGTCCTTAAGAATATTTTTGGCACGGAGAATAGATGACCAAGTAACAGAGTCACTAGAGTGAGTAGGAGCATGCAGGATATTAGGACCGGCCACATACCTATCAGAAAGAATATCAACCCACAACTTTTTTGAAGATTGAACCATGTCCCAAACAAGTTTCAAATGTTAGTATCCCTCGCCCTTCTTATGCCAAGGCCTCCCTGATTTTTTGGGCGAGCTATTTTTTCCCAACCAACCAGATGAATGCCCTTGTTATCTGTATTTCTCCAAATGAAATTGCGAGTGGTTTGGTCAATGCTATCACAAATACTCTAAGGAAGCCAGGTTACCTGCATGTAGTAAGATGGAATGGAGGAAAAAACAGATGATGCCAGAGTCACTCTACCTGGTTTATTTAACAATCTTTGTTTCCAAGAAGCTAGTCTGGATTGCATTTTCTCAATAATAAATTGAAAATCGATATGTTTAGCACTTCCCTTAAGAATAGGAAAACCCAAGTATTTGTCAAGAGAAATAATGCTTCTAATGCCAGTGATGGAAGTAAGTCTATTTATTTTAGCTTAGGGGGTACCTGAAGAGTAGAAAGCTCTGCAGATGCTTGACTGAATCGGTCAAACATATCAGTGATGAACCGAAGTTGAGAATTTTTAGCTTTGGTGAAGAGGAGGACATCATCTGCCAAGAGAAGGTGGGATATTTGATGCCCGTTGGTGGAGATACGGATGGGATCCCAGGAACCATGATGAACAACATTGTTGATTGCTAAAGAGAGCTTCTCCATACAAAGGATGAAAAGATAGGGAGAGAGCGGATCGCCTTGTCGAAGGCCATGAGATGGCTTGAAAGGAGGCATCTTGTTCCCATTCCAGATAATAGAGAGAGTTGAGGATGTGACGCAATGCATGATAAGCTTGATAGTAATATCTGGAAAGCCAAAATCTTGAAGACTAGATTGAAGAAAGGCCCAGTTGACGTTATCAAAAGCTTTTTCTAGATCAAGTTTAAAAGCAACAAGGCTCTTCTTCTTCTTGGATCTTCTCATGTAATGAATAATTTCCTGCAAAACAACTGCATTGTCAGATGTGCCTCTACCTGGCAGAAAACTGCTTTGGTAGGGGCCAATAATAGTATCTAAAATAGGTCTGAGGCGGTGGACAAGAACCTTAGTGATGATCTTATAAACAATGTTGCAAAGGCTGATCGGTCTGAAGTCTTTGTAAGTTTTGGGGGGTTCACTCTTGGGTATGAGAGCAATTAGAGTATCAGAGAGGGCTGGGTCGAAATAACCTGTGTGAAAGGCTCTTTTGACCATTTGAAAAATGTCTTCTCCTACTATATGCCAGTATTGTTTAAAGAAAATACATTGAAAACCATCTGGGCCAGGGGCTTTATAAGGCTTCATAGAGTTTAAGGCTGTGAACACCTCAGCTTTGGTGATGGGATTGGTTAAGGAGCTTTTACCAATTTCGTCATTTAGAGGGTGAGTACCTCTAAAAAAAGAGTGGTTGTGAGCAACATACATGTATGTTAACACTTTTTTTGAAGAAAAAGAGCTTATAGCATTTCATTAATTATCAAAGATTTGATACAATTGGGTATAGCATAATAAATGACGGGACTAGCTAATAATGTGGCTTCTCTAGCAAGAACATGTGCAACCACATTTGCTTGTCGCCTAACGAACTCCACCCGAGAGTTGGAAAAATTTGAAGTAAAGAGAGAGCGAGAAGCCGTAACAATATGACCAAACTCTGATATGTCTTCTCGTCTAGAGATGAATGCATCGTTCGTGACTTTGGAGTCAACTTCGAAATCAATGTTGTCTATCTGCATATCGTTCGTCCACTGAATCGCATGGACTAAACTAAGAGCTTCGCCCACTTCAACAGAGTAAACACCCGTAAAGCTAACTGTTTTGGCAAGAACAAAAATACCTTCATCATCCCAGATGCAAATGCCAATGCCGGTGCGGTTATAAGGTGTAGAAAAAGCGGCGTCGACGTTGCACTTCAATCTGCCCTGCGAAGGGGGTTTCCACGCAATTTGTCCAGGAGCAACCGTAGTAGAACGTGATGGAACAGCAGTAGCAGGCGCTGGACCAGCAGTAGCAGAAGCAAGACCAGCAGTAGCAGCACGCGTTGGGACATCCGTAGTAGATGCTGGAACAGCAGTGGCAGAAAACGCAGGATCAAAAGCAGAATTTTGCAGAGTGTCTTGCTGCATATTCTGCTCCACTGTTGTTAAGCAATTCGCAAGCTGCCAATCTTCCAGCAGAACCCGTGCACGCTCAATAACAACAACACACGTTTCCGTTACATCCTCCAAGACCTTTAAATTACGGTGTTTCCACAAACTCCATAGAATTATGGCCAGCCGTTGTGACTGCTCGTTAGACAAATTCTGCAGCAGGGAAAATATAACCTCCTCAGCCGTAGGTGAAGACATAGCAGCAACCTCTACGTCTGCCCATATTCCAGCCCTATTCCATACTTGAACAGAAAAAGGGCAAGCAAACAACAGGTGACCGAAGTCTTCGTAGCCTGAGTCGCAGCTGACATAACCCGTAGGGCATTGGACTCCTTTAGCTTGGAGACGAACCCGGGTCGGTAGACACCCCCGACACATTCTCCAAACCAAATGTTTAACCTTGGGGGGACTTTGAGTCTCCATATTCCAGACCAATAACATGGCTGACAAAAATGAGCTAAATCAATAAGGTCATTCACACATAAACGGTAAGCACTACGAACCGAGTAGTGTCTGTGCTTTTCAGCCTTCCAAATCAACCTATCTCGTTGAACCTGTTCAAACAACGGAGTATTTAAAATCTAGACAGCAATATTGTCGCTAAACACCTGTCGAACAACATGCTCATTCCAACGCTTCGCGTAAGGATCCAAAAGAGTATTAACGGAGGCATGATGGATAAAGTGCGCCCCTTCGATACTACTAGCAATACTTTCCCCATTCAGCATCCACAACTCATCAAGGATAGAGACATTACTGCCAGAACCAATACTCCAACGAGTTCCTCCGCGAACAATAAAGCGAGCCTTGAGAATGCTACGCCACACGTAGCTAGGATTATGACCGATGCTTGCTGTGAGGTAAGAATTATTGGGGAAATATCTCGCTTTAAAAATGCGAGACACAAGGGAGTCAGGTTCCGAAAGGAATTTCCAGCCTTGTTTTCCAAGCATTGCCAAATTGAAAACCGAAAGATCCTTGAATCCCATACCACCTTGAGTTTTGTGCATGGACAATTTCTCCCAACTCAACCAATTAATACCACGTGCGGATGACCTACCATGTCCCCACCAAAATGTATTCATCATGCGCTCAATTGCTGTAATTAACGTTGAAGGCAATTGAAATAAGCTCATGACATAAGATGGTATGGCCTGTAGCACAGACTTGATCATGATTTCTCGTCCCGCTTTGGATAAACATTTGCTACTCCAAGTATTGATTCTCTGCCAAACACGGTCTTTGACATATGCAAAAGTGGTTGTTCTATCCCTACCGATCATAGATGGCAAACCCAAGTACTTTCTCGTACCAAGAACCGCTCGCACACCCAAAATGTTTGTGATAGCATCTTTACGAGTGTCTATGACATTGCGGCCGTAGAAAATCTCAGATTTCGGCAAGCTAATGGATTGACCGGAGGCCGCTTCGTAGGTTAGCAATATAGTCTTCATGATATGAGCTTCATTCTCTTCCGCACGAAAGAAAACAAAACAGTCGTCAGCAAAAAGAAGATGAGAAATCGGGGGTGCCCTCCTACACACACGGGTTCCGGTGATAACACGCTTTTCCTCTGCGTCCCGGATAAGAGAAGTCAAACCTTCCGCACAAATGATTAATATATTATTTATTGATTTTATTTTTTTAAAAAAATACTTATTTGTTAATTTTAATACAAATTTTTTATTGTGTTTCAAACATAATCGATAATTTTCTATTTTTTTGTCAAGTAGCCTAGCTAGTGGCTAGAAATTCACCTTTTTAAGGCGGAGTTGAGTGTTCGGGATTCGAAGCTCGACCATACCATACATATATCATGCTAACACCCCAACATAATAAAAGGATAATTTAATAAATATAACATTGTACCACGTTGATTTATACATTTTTTTTTAATTTATGCGAAGTTGTGTATATGTTTTAAAACAGATAGAGTATTACATTTTCGTGTCATGAAGTAGTTGGTGGATAGGATTGGAATTTTTGTTTGATGCGTTAATGGTAATTGAATTCCCGATTCAAACGTATCCGTTGGTAATAAATTTTGTACTTAATGTAAGGCGTTTACATAAGAAATTAGAGAAATAGTAGTATGACTAATTTATTATTTTTGCAAAAATATAAATGTTAAAATAAAGAAAAAAAGTCAAAAACAGTAAAAGGGTTTAGGTTGAATAATACACAAGTCACATTAGAGAAGTGACACATTACGTTTTATAAACTCATCTTCATCCTCTTCTTATATATACTACTGAACGTTTTATTTTGTAGTGTCAATTGTGGAACTGTGTTTGCAACAGCACACAATTGTTTTTTTTACTATAAACATAAAATATATTCACGTTTTTAATCTTAAAACCTCATTCCTCTATTCACAGGGTTGTCGTTGTTTCTCAGTACAATGGTACATTTCTCTTTCACACACTTTTTTTTGTTACTTTGGTCGATCCTACATTTAATTTCTCTTTTGATTTTTATTAATTCTGTCTTATGATGATGCTAATTTTTTAGATTAGTTCTTTTGATTATGGATTATTTTTTATTAATTCCTCTAGCTTTTGATGCAACTTTTTGCTCTAAAACTACTGACATCTGCTTAATTTTGTTAAGCTGCTTTCTTAGCATGCCGATGATAAATCTTGAAATAATAATAATAAAATAAAAACTAGCTTTTAGCATAAAAGTATATTATAGCATTGCTTTAATCGATATTATATCCACAAAAGGTGTGGTTTCAAATTGCTACATCAATTGAGAGGATCACGATTGATAGATAATCAAGTGTCATTGATTCGATCGGCAAAGAATTAGGGCATGTTTGATATCACTGTAGTTTTTTTTAAAATCACGCGAGTCGCTTTGATTTTGGCAAACAAATTGTGATACCAAACATGTGTTTAGTCTTTTATTGTTAGTCGGATGCACTAGTTCACACTTCACACAAATAAGATAAGATGAGGCTGCTATGTTTATTTTAATCTTTCGTGAAAAAAAGGGGGTTTTTGATAAATCCAAAATTCGTTTTTATTTTGTGTGCATTTGATTTTGAGGTAATTTGGGGCTATTTCACGTTGATATGGTTTCTTACCTCTAATGGTAATGGTTATTGGTTACAATGCTTATTGGTTATGCTCTCTCTTCTATTGAGTTGAGTTATTTGTGTAGCAACCGACTCTAGATAAAAATAATTCGGTCGCACACATCAAAGTACATGTTTAATTATTTAGAAAATGCACATTATTTATTTCATTCTTATTTACTTTTATTCAGTTATATGTCTGTGACCAAACAAGTGTCGCTCGTTATTTGGTATTTTTGTTGTGTTTGATGTAACTTGTTGGATTGTATTATAGACTACATCAAGACGTGTAGCAGACAGGAAAGTGGCAAGGTTTGAAAGGAGCATTACAAAGAAAGCAAAGAAGGGATTTAAGTTCCCAGTTGGCCCAGTTCTGATTGGGTGCTTCGTCTTCATAATTGTTGGATCATGTATGTTCTTTACTTCTTTTGCATACCAAAATGACTGCATCATTTTTATCGTATGCAATTAGGGCAAATTATAATGTCGATTACTTTGATAGGTGGTACACAATGGATCTGTATTTGAAAATTGTTTGAAACACTAGTGTTGATTTACAAAGTAGAAGCTTCACAACCCTTTGTCCTTAAGGCTGATACAATGTTGATTCAACAAAACAAGAAAAACGAATATGTCTACCTTAAAACTCGATCCATATTCGATTTTCCTTGTTTTGTCAAATCAACACCGATTAGGTCTTCTTCTCAGCCATAAGTACAAGTCATTGTGAACCCCGATTGTAGAATCCACTTAAGCATGGCTGACCAAAAATTTATTCATACGTAATCACTCTACGTCATTCATATAATTTTCAACCAAGGAAAATTTCAAAATATAAGCTGAAAACAGGTTATTAGTCTATAAACTCTATTTTTTACAAGTCTACTAGTAATCAATAATTGACCAACCAAATATTTTAGTCAAGATGCATGACTATTTACTTTTTTCTGTCGACAGGTCTCTTTCAGATCATTAGGTTAGCTTCAAGAAGTGGGAATGTGGCTTAAATCAGGAGGAGTGTTTGTGAAGAGTTTATATTATCACAAATAAGTATAGACAAAACAAATACCATAGTTCACAATTCATCATCTGTTTGTTGGAGTGAAATGAGAACTTTGCATTAATAAATAATTATGAATTATGAATGTTCAATTTCTTGCAGTGTGATTCCTTTTCTTTTTTCCCCCTAAACTTCTAATATGCCCAACAAGCCAAATATTATTAATGTGTGGAATCATAGTTTATATTATCTGATATTGAAAAGAAATGCTTCTTAGAGCATCTCCAACTGATGTGCAAGAACTGTTTTCGTATTTGAATAGAGTGGCAAAGCGATATCAATGTTTTGAAAATTGGCTCCATTATCAACAGCAGGAAGGGCACTAGGTATCTGGTTGAACTGTATGACTCCGTATGACTGGACCAAATTTAAACCAGATGATTCAATCATATCATTTGGTCTCTAAAAAGAATTGTATAGGTATTGAGTTGTATTGAACCAGATGACTAATTGTGCAGCGTCCATTTTGTTAATCTCGCATCTCAATGCTTATTTTGTCTTGATATTACAAAGCTATATTTTATAGCTTCTATCCATTCGTACGTTTAGGCTCATCCTACCGCGTAAACAAACCCTTAATCTCTAAAACATTCATGAAAATTATCACACAAACCAGTGTTAAATACACTCAACAATAAGGATTTGGATTTGATAACTTTTAAGGCAAGAAAGTCACCAT
The DNA here is from genome assembly GCA_018208015.1 of Medicago ruthenica. Lineage (NCBI taxonomy): Eukaryota > Viridiplantae > Streptophyta > Magnoliopsida > Fabales > Fabaceae > Medicago > Medicago ruthenica. Next base: position 18,920,906 of record CM031372.1, read on the forward strand.
GACTTTGTCACTATTTATCTCCTATATTGCTCACTCTCGTCTTATTTTTTTCTCTTTCATAAGATAAAATACACAAAAATGCACTAAAGTCAAAAGTCACTGAATCTCAATCCAAATTGTACCATTGGAATCCAGCCGTAAAATCAATACAATTCTACCAAAAAGGGTTAACCTTCCATTCGTGTTCTTGTCAGGCCATATGGAATGGCGAGAGGACCAGACTTAAAAAAAAAAAAAATGACCTGACTTTATAGCAAAAAAAAAAAAACATGTACTTGTAATAAAATATACACCTTTGTGTCGTGTAACGTGTTATACTGAAAGGAAACTGCAATTGTCATAAGAAGATTAACATCTTTGGTTGGGAAGTCTCTTATTTGCTTTGGACATGTTCCCTTTCCCTATATAGCTGCACCCTGCAGTCTCCATAAATATGGTTCAAGAATTTATTTTCATGTATTGTTGCAATTTTGTAAGATATCAAAATCAGTTTCATAGAACTGCACCCTGTGGTGTAGTTCTGGGAAATGGATTTAACGCAGTCACAGTTTACACACAGTCACACAGTCACACAGTCAGGTCGTTATTGACCATCCGATATTGATGAACAGCTCAAGAAAAGCATATTTAATTTTTAATTGATGATTTCAATAATATTGATCTTAAATAAGGACCGTCCGGTCTTGATCGGAAGGCCATAATCGCGTGACTACGCAAATGTAGCAACTCACCAATTGCAGTCAATCCAGGTCCGTAGTTTTGACAGAAATTTCACTGGTTTTAAAAGCATGTGACTGTGTTTATAACTTAATTATAGTAAGTCTATGTTGAATTTCCATGCATTATGTTATTGATTTCGAAATCTTATTCATTGCTCATGTGAACCATATACAAGGATAGATGATTCAATGTTACATGTATTATAAGATACAATACAATGTCCAACTTCTAAAATAGACACGGTATGCTAACAAAACTGAAAAATGGAAACAGGGAAAAGAGATGAGGAATCTCAACAAGGAACAGTGACTGAAGTTGCTCATATAAGTTTATTATGGTTCATTCTACCTCCAAGTTGTTTTGCTGTCATCAGATCTTCGACTTGCTTTGGTAGTGATTCCTATTTTGTCTATTTTGCCGGTGTTATGGCGGTAACAGTCTGAACTTTTCGAAAACTTCTGATCATAAGAGTTAAAATCATCCAGCTCAGGATATACTTTAAGGTCATCCTCAGATAAGCTTTCATCCAGCAGAGAATCCTGCAAGAAATGGAAACTATTAGTTAAGAAACTTACTTTAGAAAGTTACAAGAGAAAGAGGAGACACTATTTGAAGAGTTCTACACAAAAATGCTTAGTAGAGAGGTTTAGTTAGTTACCCTGGATCTTGACTTGTTGGCATTGTAAGGTGTTAGGCATGGATTTAGATCTTTGAGTAATAGGTCATCTGACATGTCCTCAGAGCTAAACTCCTGCATGAATTGGTAAACCAAAATATTTTTTAACTTCAAAGTAATAGAATATTCTATGATCACAACATTAAAAAAAAATTATCCTTAGAAATCGGATTCGGTACACTGAGGATTACAACACTCAGAACCATGTGCACCAGCCACTTGCTCTAGACCCCGGTGATAATCACAAAATTCAGTTCTAATCTTACCCAAGAATTTGAAGCATCTTCCCTGCCATGTGGTGGTGGTGTTCTTGGAGAACTTCCATAACCTTGGAAGCCTGTTTTTGCTGAATACTTATCAGCCTTAACCTATCAAACAAATGAAAAAACAATAAATATCATATTTCTCTATGTAAGCTAAAAACAAAGGATTCAATACCTTGTTGTAACTTGAACTCAATGGAATAACATAATCATACGTAGCTACAATAAATTCAGATTGTTTTAACTCTGAAATCACAATTTCCTCGCATTCAAACACTCAGCGGCTTGAACAGTGTGTTTGGAAACTTTAACTTCCCCAGTGTCACCTCACTCTGTGCTATAGCTACAACTACTAGTTTTAGTTGACCATGTGTTAAGGTGCGAGCACCGTGTTTCCAAACATATGCAAAGTCATTGTATAAAAATCAGACGACTATAATTCTAAGCTCAATGAATCAGCTATAAAAGCAAACTTGAATTTGGAGCAGTCCAATCTTAATCCTTAATTTTGAAACGGCTAACACTGTGTATGGATGATAATTGATAAGCCTCGGCTTGACAACAATGAATTCAGAATTTGTGTAGTGCAAGGATGTAAGTTATACCTCAGCAAGATCCTCGGCGAGGCTCTGAAGCTGACCAGTGAGAGAAGAAACCTGTTGCTGTAGTGATGGAATGACCTGTTTAGCTTCTTTCAGTTCTGAGCCTTGCTTCTCTACTAGTTCCTGAAGCTGAGAATTCGTAACATCTGGGAACAAAATTGAACTCTTCAATGACTTGATTTCTTCTCTTTGGTTCAAGCACAAATCCTTCAACTTCTCTACCTGCAAATTCACCAAAGCAAATGTGACTTAAGAGTTAATTTGGACAGTTTCATGAAACCCTTCAGGAACAAAGAAATAACAATAAAAGCTTGCAACAACGAAGAACTCTTTAGTTAGACAATAACTTATTGTATGAGTTAAATTAGCTTCTGCATCTCAAATTGTTCAAATGTTCCCTGGCAAAACTTGTATCAATATATGCTTATAACAATTTCTTCAAAATAAAAAACAATGAACTTTTTCAAATTTGAAATTAGCTCCAGTATCTCAATTTTTAACTTCTCCATGGATACTTAGAATGTGATTGATTGGTTTCATGGTAGCAAGTGACAGAAATGATTCTACACGCATAAAATTAATTTTGACATGTTTGGATGATGTCAATTGAAATTGATTTTTACAAGTGGGAGTTCTAACAAGCTAGGATATGTAGTTTTTTACTACAAAGTCCAAACTTGATTTTTGCACAAATTTATTGTTCAACACATTTTTACATAAATTTATCTAAACATACATCATCTCATAATCAAGTCACTTCATGTAAATGTATCCAAACATAAATCATTTCGTATGCAACTCACTTTTAACTAAAATCGGTTAAACAAAATCAATTTTTGTTAACAGTCAGAACCAAACACACAAATGTAAAACCATTAATACATTGTTATTTTTATAAATCAAAAGGCCACCAAAACTATTTCTTAATATCTTTGCAGTAAAATCACAAACAATTTCAATCAAAAACATCATTTCTGAGGTAAGACAATTAGAACCCATTAGATCATAAACATTGAAAAATCAATAATTAATTAACTTAACATTAACTAACTGAAAAATATAAAGACCCATAATTGCAAATCAGATTCAAAACAACATGAACACAAAACAGTATACCTCTTTATTCTTATTCTCAATCATGAGTTTGAGCCTCAAAATCTCCTCCTCTTGCTCCTTATTCACACTCAGAAGCTCCCTTTCACTCCTCAACACCATAGCAAGTGTCCTAGTATTTCCCTTCACTTCAGTCAAAGCCTTCACCTTCTCTTTCTTCTCAGAACTCCCACTTTTCCCAAACAGCTTCTTCTGCAACGTCGAAAAACCGGTGACCCTTTTAGCATCCTTCTTCAAATCCTTAGCAATAAAATCTGAAGGAATAAACAACTTAGTAGTGGCGGTGGTGGTGTTCACTGATTTTGGCTTATTTTGCATGAAATTTTTCACCATTTTGGTTAATGTGGGGTCCACTTTTGTTGTTGGAGCTACATGAGAGGGTTTAGCTTTCACCATAGCTCGAGATGAAGAAGATGATTTGGGGTGTTTAAGGTTCATGTTGTTTAACTCATAGGATGAAGATGGGTCTGAAAAATGCGATGAAGTTGTTGAAGAACGTGAATCGTAGGAACTGTATCTTGAAGAGGGTTTCTTAGAAAATGAAAACGCCATTTGCAGAGAGAGAGAGAGAGAGAGAGAGAGAGTTTGATTTGAAGTGAGGAACAAGGAGGGAGTGAAGGACAACGTTAAGGTTTGGTTTAGTCGTAGGATGTTTTAAGATGAGGACACGTGGCAGATGATTAGATGAGTTACTTTTTGGCGCTGTTCTAATTCAAATTTTGTTCATGTGTTATAGGAGCGGCTTGATTGTGTGATATTTGGGTTGTTATCTTTGGAATTTGGAGATACTAAAGTTATAAAAATGGTAAGTAAGTACCAATCAGCCAGTGAGGTATGAACTCACACATGATGTTTATTGACTTCTTCTTTTTCGAATATTTACTTCCAATATTATTGTTTATGCATTAAAATCTTTCCTTTTAGAGAAAGAAAGATTAAGATAGTTTTGATGTAATGAGTAAATCTTATTATCATAATTGATTTCATAAATTAATGTACTAATGAATCAAGTTTGGGAGTAGCTAATGCCATAATCAATTTGAAAATTGATTTTGAGAAATTGAGTCAAAAACTCTTTAACGGGTAGTCTAGCACCCCACATTCAGCTCTTAGTTTTCACTTTCACGACATGATCCCTTAACAATGTCTTTGGTGTGCAACTAATCTCCTACAAATGTGCTTTTTTTTTTCATTACCATTTATGGTTAGTGGTGCTATAAATATGAAGTGTTAATTTTAGGCCTCATTGTCCAGTCCTAATGAGCTTTGACTCAGTTTGAGATCCTTAAGACCCATGTTCTTAATCAGTACATTTGCGAAAAAAATTAGTTTTCCCTCGCTCGGTTGTCCCAGTCTTCACCTAACCTTCCATCGGTTGGGAGGTGTCCTCCCTTAAACCTTTAATCATCTATTTGTCGATGTCGGCTAACACGATAATTCTTTTTATGTATAAATAAATGGCTCTATAAGTTGCATTATCGGTTTGGTCCTTGAGCGATGAAATGATGCGACATAAATAAAATAGTTGTGCGCGAACAATGTCATCATTGCGCCGTAAAAATAGGAAACTAGCCATTAAAACCTTTGATTCAGCTTGCAATAGGTCAAAAGTTATTAATCCTTGTCAATTCACCAATCTCAATGATAACCTTGATCTTCTCAACTAATTAAGTGATATTCCTTCCTAACCATTAGGTCACCTTATTATAAATAACTTTAGCCCAGAGTCGTCTTTTACCTTGATATTTACGCTCCCTGATTTACTGAAGTTGAAATTGTAGTAAGGTTATTTATATAGTTTATTTACTTAGTTTATTAGCAGGTACAAATGTATGTGGTTGTGAATACCATTAAATCCGTATGTGTATCAATTAAATAATGATAGTTTAAATATCCATTTATTTTGTCCATGAATATCCATTAAAGTATCAATCTCATGCCCGTGGTGGATTTTATCCAAGATTGTAGATTTTGCTCTACTGATCTTTCTTTAATATGTTAGATCGACTGAGTAAGGAAAAAAAGTATTTTCAAACAGTTAGCGGCCTGGTATGGTTTCTTTAGCTTTGGATTAGGCTATGTTTTCCTGAGTTCCTCCAAAAAAGGTTTTTAAACCAATGAATTGATACGCATAGGAAAACATTCGACTAAAAGGTTGAAAGTCATCATCGTCTATATTAGAATATTATTAGAATATAATTGTCATTAAATAGTAATGATTGTATAGTAAATAGTCAGAGAAACTGACACTACATAATTGTGTGTGTGTATATATATATATCAATGAAAATCAATAGAAAGGCAAGACATATCATTCTTTCATGGTATCAGTAAGCTTAGGTACTGATCCTAAAACCTAATTTCTTCTTTCCGTTCTCTTTTCCTAAAACCAGGTCGCGCCTCCCCCCTTTGTTTTCTTCCTCCATGTGCCGCCCTTCTCCCCCTCTCTAAGACCGACCGCACTTCTTCTTCTACCTCTCATCAAACAAACCGGTCACCCATTCTCTTTTCCCAAAACCGGCCGCCCCTCTCCTCCAACAAATCGGCTGCCCCCTTTCCTTTCATCATGACCACCGAGCAATCACCTCCCAAACAGAATATCAATAATTTCATTCATCCCGCATTCTCCATCTCTAATATCACCAATTTTATCAAAATTACCCTAAGTATTGAAAAAGGCCAATATAACACTAGGTCTGAACTTTTCAAAATCCATGCTCGTGTTCATCAGGTCATTGAACATATCATCCCAACTGAAACCTCATCCTTTCCTAATCTATGGGCCCGTCTTGATGTTGATGTCCTTCAATGGATTTATGGCACAATTTCTGATGATCTTCTTCACATCATCATTGAACGTAATTCAACCGCGGAAAATGCGTGGAACAGACTATTCAACATTTTTTATGACAATAAAAATTCTCGGGCTCTCTACCTAGAGCAAGAATTTTCTAATGTTCATATGGAACAATTTCCTGATGCTTCCACCTATTGTCAACATCTCAAATCTCTGTCTGATCAACTCTCTAATGTTGGTGCACCCGTGTCTAACGAAAGGCTTGTTCTTCAACTCATCTCTGGCCTAACCGATGCGTATGCTACGGTGGGTTCACAAATTCGTCATGGAGACTCTCTTCCATCATTTTACAAAGCTCGTTCTATGATAATCCTAGAAGAAACAGAAAAGCAAAGAAAGCAACAAATTCCATCAACAACTCTACTTTGGTATCATCCCTTGATGATAACATGACCTCAACCACTCCCCCTCAGCAGCACAACAACAGTGGTCCTGTCGTGGTGGTTGTGGCAATGGTCATGGTGGTCGTGGGAGGGGTAGAAACAATGGTCGTGGTGGAGGCCGTTCCCAGCCTCAGTGGCATCCTGTCTCTCTATCAGCAGCATCAGTGGGCCACTCCCACTTATCCCAGACAGCAGCATCAGTGGGCATATCCATGGCAGCCATGGGCCACTCCACCATGTCCATATCTGACAACTGGTACTCCCCAGCAACAATCAGACATACTCGGTCCTAAACCTCAGCAAGCTCACATGACAACTGCTCCACCTCATATGAACAGTCAGCAAGACTTCTCTTCTTATGCTCCGATTGACATCCAAGCTGCTATGCATACTTTCTCCATCTCTCCTCCTGATGATCAATGGTACATGGACAACGAAGCAACTTCTCATATGACGGGCAATGGAGGTAATCTCACATCTTATTTTAATGAGTAATAATATTACTGTTGGAAGTGGTCATCATATTCCTGTAATTGGTTGTGGCAATGCATCTTTACCCAATTCCCTAACCTAACAATGTTTTGCATGCACCAAAACTTATCAAAAACCTTGTTTCTGTCAAAAAAAATCCAATTGATAATGATGTTTCTTTTGAATTTGACTATCTCGGTTTTTCTGTGAAGGATTTCCAGACAGGAATGCTTTTAATGAGATGTAATAGTTTTGGCGACCTTTACCTTATTCCCACAAGACCAAACAAACAGTACTACCACCATCCACCTTTGATGCTTCATCTAACAAGTTATGGCATAGTCGTTTAGGACATCCAGGAGCTCTTATTTTAAATTCTCTGCATCGAAACAAACTTTTGTCACTTTTGTCCTCTTGGGAAACAAATAAAAATGCCTTTTTCTAATTCACTGTCATTTACTTGTATGCCTTTTGACATTGTTCACAGCGATCTTTGGACTTCTCCTGTATTAAGCTTCGGAGGGCATCGTTACTATGTGTTATTTCTTGGTGATTTTACTAATTTTTTGTGGACTTTTCCCATCTCAAACAAATCACAAGTACATTCCATTTTTCTCCAAATTCGTGCTCACATTACAACACAATTTGAACGTGAAATAAAATGTTTTCAATGTGATAATGACAAGGAGTATGATAATGCTCTCTTTCATAAGTTTTGTGAACAACATGGAATGTCGTTTCGTTTTTCTTGTCCTCATACCTCCCCTCAAAATGGAAAAGCCGAAAGAAAAATTCGTACAATCAATAATATAATTAGAACCCTCCTTGCTCATGCGTCTATTCCACCAGTTTTCTGGCACCATGCTCTTCAAATGGCCACTTACCTACACAACATACTTCCAAATAAGAAACTCAGTCTTCAATCACCCACCAAAATTCTCTATCAAAAAGACCCGTCTTATTTACACCTCCGAGTATTTGGTTGTCTTTGCTATCCATTAATTTCGTCCACCATTACGAATAAACTCCAACCTCGGTCTACACCATGTGTCTTTCTAGGATATCCGTCCAACCATAGAGGTTATAAGTGTTACGAATTGTTAAGTAGTAAAATCATTATTTCTCGGCATGTCATTTTTTAGGAAAATACATTTCCCTTTTCCACCATGAATGCTCTTACAACGACTAACTATAACTTCTTAGATGATGGCATAATCCCCTTACATTCCCTCACACTTATCCACCACATATCCAGCCGCCCCCTGTCCTAACATAACCTGTTACCCAACCACTATCATCGGCGGCCCAAAATACTCATACTCCTCCAACCACAAACTAAACCACATTTCCCCTCTCACCACCCTCCTCGGCCCAACAACCTGCACCCACGGCTTAAACACTTTCTACCTCTCAGACAACGACCTCATCTCCACCGATTCCTACACCTATTTACCCCTGCACCTCATTCCCCTCAAATGACAACCGATCCCAACACGGAATTGTCAAACCCCGTCAACTTTTCAACCTACACACATCAACCCACCAAAATATCTCTCCTTTACCTACAAATCTCATTGATGCATTAAAAGATCCAAATTGGAAAATGGCCATGAAAGACGAATATTCTGCTCTTATTGAAAATAAGACGTGGGAATTAGTTCCTCGTCCCTCTAATGCTAATGTTATTCGAAGTTTGTGGATTTTCAAACACAAGTAGAAATCTAACGGTTCTTTTGAGCTATACAAAGCTCGTCTTGTAGGTAATGGTGCTAATCAACAATCAGGTGTCGATTGTGGTGAAACCTTCAGCCCTGTCGTCAAACCGGCCACTATTCGCATGGTGCTTAGCATTGCAATACCCAAATTCTGGTGTCTCCATCAACTAGATGTCAAAAATGTCTTTTTGCATGGAAATCTTGATGAAACCGTGTATATGCACCAGTCTCCTGGTTTCCGTGATCCACAATATCCTGAACATGTTTGTCTTTTCAAGAAGTCTCTATATGGTAACAAGCACCTCGTGCCTGGTACCAAAATTCACTGACTATGTTGCCACATTGGGTTTCTCTCATAGCATCTCTGATCACTCTTTGTTCGTGTTTCATCACGGTGATGATACTGCATATATCCTTCTATATGTGGATGACATAATTCCCACTGCTTCATCTGATGCTCTTCGTGACTCTGTTATGTCTAAACTTAGTTCTGAATTCGCCATGAAGGATTTGAGTCCTCTAAGTTATTTTATGGGAATATCTGTCACTAAACATACATATGGTATTTTCTTGTCTCAAAGAAAATATGCAGAGGAAATTATAGAACAAGCAGGCATGTCCTCCTGCAAACCATCATCCACTCCAGTCAACACCAAGGTAAAACTCAGTGACTCTTCTGGAAATCTGTATCATGACCCAACTGAATATCGAAGTCTTGCAGGAGCATTGCAATATTTAACTTTCACAAGACAAGATATCTTTTATGCAGTACAACATGTATGCCTATTCATGCATGACCCTAAAACGCAACATATGTCAGCACTAAAGCGTATCATTCGGTATATTCATGGCACTATTGATTTCGGCCTTCACTTACATCCCTCCTCTGTCAGCAAATTGGTTTCTTACACTGATGCAGATTGGGCTGGTTGCCCAGACACCAGGCGATCCACCTTTGGTTACTATGTCTATCTTGGTGACAATTTAATCTCATGGTCTGCCAAATGCCAACACACCCTCTCTCGGTCTAGTACTGAAGCCGAGTACCGCAGAGTCGCCAATGTAGTATCTGAATCTTGTTGGATTAGATACTTGCTATTGGAACTACATTTCCCAGTCACAACAGCCACACTGGTTTATTGTGACAATGTGAGTGTTCTCTATCTATCCGGCAACCCAGTTCAACATTAACTCACCAAACACATCGAGATGGATATACATTTTGTGTGTGAGAAAGTCACCCGCGGTCAAGTACGAGTTTTACATGTTCCTTCACGTTACCAAATCGCTGACATCTTCACCAAAGGACTTCCACTACAACTCTTTGACGATTTTCGTAATAGTCTCAACATACGTCCACCTCCCGCTTCGACTACGGGGGTGTATTAGAATATCTTTATATATTATTAAAATATAATTGTCATTAAATAATAATGATTGTATAGTAAATAGTCAGAGAAACTGACACTGCATAATTGTGTATATATATCAATGAAAATCAATAGAAAGGCAAGGCCTATCATTCCTCACTGAATTCGACTGAAAAGGCACTTAAGCTTCTTCCTTGACAACTCATATACCAGCTGAAAATTATTGGATAAACTTCTCTCTATAATCCCTCAGACTATTGATCCTCCACTTTCTGGAGAATATATCCCCCAATACTTCGGAGAGCAATATTTTCCTTCTGATGAACCAACGACACCATTACCTACCCATTTATATTATCTTCCATTCATGAAGAACTAAACATTCACGGTGAGGAATTAGATAAATATTTTTGTGATGATGGCTCCCATTCACCAACCCCTCTATTTATTGAAGAAGATCTCCAAAGAGCAGAAGCAACACATCAAGGGAAAATTCCAACAAACATAGAGGAAGTTGAGAACCTAAGGCTTTGTTTGGGAGTTTGAAGAGGAGAGGAAGGGAGGATTTTGGTGGGTGAGAAATATAGACGGAAATGTAGAAATCTTTCATATTTTTTTGAAAGAGTATTTTATTTAGAATGATAAACTAATGTTTATGATTCATACATTTTTAATATTAAAAATAGTATAACAACATAGATTAAATTTGAAGAATTCATATAAACCCACCAAAACCTCCCAAAATCCTCCTCCAATACAACTTTTTAGTTCTCCCAAATGAGAAGGATTTTGTATTATAAAGAAAAATTAACCTCCCAAAACCATCATCTCCCAATGTTCTCAATTTCTTCCCTTTGCTCCTTCTTTTTTTTTTTTCCAAAACCCTCCCTTCTAAACTCGTTTGGGAGTTTGGAGGTGAGGGGAAGAATGATTTTGGGAGTGAGAAAGATGTAGAAAAATTGAGAAATCTTTCACAGTTTTTGAAAAAACAATTTTTTTGGAGAATGATAAACTAATGCTTATGATTAATATATTTTTAATTCTAAGAATATAATAACAACATAGATTAAATTTGAAAAATTCATATAAAGCCTCCAAAACCCCAAAAACTCTCTTCCAATACAAATTTTGTGTTCCCCAAATGAGAGAGATTTTGTATTATGAATAAAAAATTAACCTCAAAGCCCTCTCCTCCCAATGTCTTCTATTTCTTCTACCTGATATTTTAATTTTTTTTCGAAACCCTCCCCTCCTCTCCCTTCCAAACTCCTAAACAAATCCTAAGAGTGTGTTTGGATGGGGCGATTGAGAAATTTTGAAGAATTTAAAATTATAGACAATTCAAATGATTTATTTAAACTGCCTTCATTTCTAAATATTCTTGTTTGGATGGTGTAATAAAGAATTTCATTGTCATCATTTTTGGGCAACTTTTATAAATTTCAATTTTTTAGAAAAAATTTGAAAATTGAAATTAGGGGTCAATTTGCAAATTTCAAAAAATTTGAAGGGTTAATTTATATTTTTTGAAAAATTTGAGGGGTAAATTTGTAATTTGAGGGTCAAATTCCAATTTTTTTGGATATTTATTGGGGTCAATTTGAATTATTTTTGAAAATGTGAGGACCAAAATGTAAAATTTGAAAAATTATAAGAATGAAGAAATTTGAAATTCTTACCTTTTATGTGTCATTTGAAATTTTCTAAATTTAACTTGAACAAAATAATTCATAAATTTTCATTATTTTGAAAATTCTCCAAATTATAATCCAAACAATGGAATTCACCTAAAATTATTTGAATTCCCTCAAAACATTACATTACCTCTAAAACATTTCTCCATCAAACAATGTGTTGTTTGGATGAGGTAATTGATAAATTTTAAAGAATTTAGAATTGCAAGCAATTCAAATGATTCAATTAAATTACTTTCATTTCTCAATACTTTTGTTTGGATGGAGTCATAAAAAAATTCATTGTCATAATTTTTTGTAATAAAAAACATGTTACCAGTGAAGATTTTAATGAATTTGAAAGAAATTGTATTGAAAAGTAATTTGTATGGAACTCGGGACGTGTCTATTTGTTTGAAAGGTCTTGGATTTGTAACTGCTCAAGACATCATTTTACCACCTTCGATGGAAATCGTTCATAATGCATAACATATAGCTAACCTAAGTGTGTTTGGATGAGGTAATTGAGAAATTTTGAAGAATTTAGAATTCTAGGGAATTCAAATGAATCAATTAAATTGACTTTATTTTTAAATATTCTTGTTTGGATGTAGTAATAAAAAATTTCATTGTCATCATTTTTGGGCAACTTTTATAAATTTTATTTTTTTTGGGCCAAATTTAAAAATTAAAATTAGGGGTCAATTTGTAAATTTCAAAAAATTTGAGGGGTCAATCTATAATTTTGAATAAGTTGTGGGGTACATTTGTAATTTCCAAAAAAATATTAGGGGTCAAATTGCAATTTTTTGTAAATAAATTGGGGTCATTTGAAATATTAGGGGTCATTTGAAATTCTCTGAATTTAACTTGAACAAAATACTTCATAAATTTCCATCATTTTGAAAATTCTCCATATTATTATCCAAACAATAAAATCTATCTAAAAATATTTGAATTTCCTCAAAACATTACATTACCTCAAAACATTCTCTCATCCAAACACACTCTAATAGAACCTGTTAATTTGTGTATTGAATTAAAACGGTTTGGAATTTGGATGCCCAACATGCGGTATGGGACAATTTTAGGACCTCTCTAGCACAAACCAAAGAATCGGCTATTGATGCTCCACGGGGCCGTCTCTGCAAAATTGGAGTCTCGACTTTCATAATAAAGATAGGTCCCTAATAAAAAAATGTAATTTTTTTAAAAGAGCAAATTTTTTTTATAATGTTTGTTTTATTTTATGATTTGAGAGAATCTATACAATATATAAATAAAATAACCCCTTTTGGCTTTTTTGGACTGACTTTTTTCTTTCCCAAATTATCCCTCAACTTTAAATACAAATAACACATATAACAAATAGATAAGAGTAAATTCAAATATTAAAAAAATGTAACAAATTCGATTTTTATTGTCCACATATCAATTTTTTTTCTTATCCATCATTCTTTAAAAAAGATGATTGATGGGAGTGAATTTAAAATAAAAAAATGTAACGAACACAATATGAATATATATGTCCTTTTTTTTCCTATATGCTTTAAAAAGTGTACCAAACTAGATCCAAATATATATAAGATTTTGGGCTGACTTTTTCATTATCCCAACTAGCGGAAAGATGGGCTAACTTATGTGTATATTTTATTACGTTTGTTTGTATAATTTTTATTACAATTTTTAAATATTAATGAAAATTATTCTTACATCAATTTATCTACAAATTATTGTCAAAACATATAACGAAATTATTTATCAACTCGACATTTGTATGTATCTATACTATATATATAAAGAAAATAGCATGTTTTGACTCTTTTGGACTAGCTTTTTCTCTTTCCAAAATTACCCTCAACTTTCAATACAAATAACACATATAACAAATAAATAAGAGTAAATTTAAATATTAAAATAAAAGTGTAACAAACACGATATCAGTATACATATGTCCAGTGTAACACCCTAACCCTTAACCGCCGATTATTAACTTTAATAAAGAAAACGTTAAGGACATAGGAAGTTACAACATGATGAAAACTGATTTTCATAAACATCAACAACTAAATCAAAATATATTTGATTCACAAACAGCAGCGGAAAAATAACAAACACGGCTTATAACCAAGCATGCATATATTACACAAAAATATATACATAAGATTTTCAAAAGAGGCAATTCTACAACAGAGACCATTGCCAAATCTATACATAAACGTTCAGATACCCAAAATGGTGTTACAAATATCAGAGCCCTAAACTCTAACTAGGATACAACACCTAGTACAAAAAAAAATAGTAAGGATAGCTAAGCTATGCCCTCACCACTATGCAGGCTCCTAAACTGCAAAAGCTACTCCTCGACGATATTCTCGTCAACCTGATAATCTGGATCCCCAAAGATCCAGCAGATAACACAAAACAGAGAGTGTTAGTATCACAACCAATAAACATGTATAAATAACGCATTATTATACATAACCAAAAACACAACACATAATCGACAAGGCACAACACTCATCAATAACAATTATCACTTAACAACCATTATGCACACATAATTTCCAAATGAACACTAATGTCACAAAGGATGCATGCCTCAAAATGCATTCACTAATGCATGTGGTACCAAATCATTTTGGATAAACTTATATCCTTATCAAGCACTCTTGATAACCAAGCACTCTTGGATTTCTTATCCGCACACGGATATCATACAATCATGAAATGCATGATGATTCACTTAGTAAATATATGATACTTACTAATACAACTAATTATCAGCACTCTGATAATTATCACGACAACAACAACAAACACAACCTCTAAATTATCAGCACTCTGATAATCATCACAACATCAACAACAACAACAACAACAACAAACACAACCACTAGGCGCTCATGGCCATATCATAAGACACAACATGTATATACTCAACCATGTTCAACAATCTCAAACACATAAGGGTTCCAAAGGAAGACCCACACACTTTGATAATCCCACACACATGCTAGGGTTTTACTCAAGCCTTTCTTGAACAAATAATCTTTAGGAAGTATTAAGAATGAATTAAAATGGTAGGCAAGGTTTCCAAAACATATAATGAGAATGCAGTAGCAAAAAGCCATCCCCGCGCGCACCAGGACCTCCAGAACAACTCAACGAAGTTGGCCTGTCCAGGGTTGGTCGCTACAAGCGAGCCCTTGGTCGCTACAAGCGAGCCTGGTCGCTACAAGCGCCAGTGTGGTCGCTACAAGCGCGGATAGGCAGGGAATTATCCTGCCTGGTCGCTACAAGCGACGGTTCGTCGCTACAGCGACCATATCAGTACACAGTCATGTAAAAATGTGATTTTTCCACCATTTTAGCCCATTCAAGGTTACCCAACTTCCAGAACATGTTAAAAACGATTTTCCATCATAAAACATCCTTTAAAAACAATCACAAGCAAGGATTGCATCTAGCATAGAAATTAGGGTTTAAAACACTAAACTTTTCATAACTTTTCTTATGAATTCACAACACAATAACTCTCAACCAAACATACTAGCATCATCACTTAGCATCAAATAAGCATAAGAATAACATGATCATTTAACATCTTTAAACCATAAAAACTCTCTATCAAAACCTAGACAAAGTGAGAGGAAGTTTGGGATGGAGAAATAGACATTCTCCCCTTCTCTTAATCACTTATGATCAAGTAATACTAACTCTCTTACCTTGAAATCAAAGTTCTCTAGCAACTCAAGCTTCAAATCACTTGCCCTAGGTTTCTCTTGCTTTCTCCTTCTCTTCTCCTTCTCTTTCACGTTTTCTTCTTCTCCAAAAGACAATGAATAGTGATTCAAAAAGTCTTTGTGTTAATCTCTTATAATCCAAGCAAAACAATCTTGGCCATCCATCCTTACTAACTCTCAAGGACTAATCCTAGCCTTTCAATCCAATCCAAGCTCACTACTATCATATCCACTTGATCATTACTAATACTCATAAACTAAAGCCCAACACTATTCACCCTCTTGGCCCAAATTCGCCCAAAACCCTAAAAACTCGATTACGAACTTATCTTCGCGCTAAATAATTATTCCTCGATTACTAGAAAATATTTATAAATGCAAATCCATAAAATAAAATATATAGAAATATAATATACGAAAATAGGGTCGTTACATCCAGTTTTTTCCTTTATCATTTAAAAAGTGTTACAAACCAAATGAGTATATCTATACTTACTTTTTCATTATCCCAATTATACCCTTAAACAAATTTTTCTATAATAAAGATTGTTGTTGGTGTCATTAAAAAAAATAAGAATTTAGATTATATTTTTTGTTATATTGTTGGTGTCATTGAAATGGATAATGATGGTTAGTTTGGTTTGTTATAACTTGAAAGCAACATACATTTATATTTTTAGTTTTAATCAAAATCAAAATTTCATAAAAAACACCGTTCATAATTTTCAAACGTTAGCGCAATAAAAAGAGCGGAAAGACGGGCACGTGAGTGCCCGTCTTTTTGCTAGTATAAAATTAAAATAAAATAACGATCATTTTCTTATTGATTATATTTATAGTGACATATATTTGATCTAGTTTGTTACACTTTTTTTCAGGATAAATGAAAAAAACTTGACATATATTCATATCGTGTTTGTTACACGATATATTTTGTGTGGTAACAAAAAAAATATTGTGTTTGTTACATTTTTTTTAATATTTGAATTCACTCTCATCCATTATCTTTTTTAAATGATAAGGAAAAAATCGGGCATATACAATTTGTTTTTTAACAATTTGTTATAATATTTGAATATACTCTTATCTATTTGTTATATGTGCTATTTACATTGAAAGCTGATGGTAATTTTGGAAGGAGAAAAAGCCAGTCCAAAAGAGCCGAAAGGGGCTATTTTCTTTATATATAGTATAGATTAAACAATTTTTTCTATAATAATGATTTTGTTGGTGTCATTAAAAAGATAAAAATTTAAATTATATTTTTTGTTATATTGTTAGTGTCATTGAAATAAACAAACAAGGTTAGTTTAGTTTGTTATAATTTGAAAGCAACAATCATTTATATTTATACTTTTAATCAAAATTAAAATTTCATAGAAAAACACCGTTCATAATTTTCAAACTTTAGCGCAATAAAAAGAGATGAAAGACGAGCACGTGAGTGTCCGTCTTTTCGCTAGTAATTATAATGTTTCTTGTTAGAGCTTTGTTATTTTATACGATAAGTATGAGCCAAAAATTACAAGTGCTCTAAAAAAATAAAAAATAAAAAAGTTATATTGTAAATATTTAGTCGAATAGTTTTAAGAGTTGACTGAATTGGAGGAAGAAGAGAGTGTATTAAGGACATATTGACCTCAAATCCTTAAAAACAAATAGACCTAAATCAAGGCCTATCATGCTGGAAACAAAGATAAATTTTGGGAGTTGTACTCAAGACCACAAAGATTCCACCACCAACTCAATCACTACGTCATCTCTTAAATGTTGCAAATACTACAACACTACTAGTATATCAATATTTTACATGCATTATATATATATATATATATATATATATATATATATATATATATATTGCCCCAAAATTTTGGAGGCTCAGCTTTATAGAGCTGTTTGCACCTCCCCAAGAACGGCCCTGATACTCCATATCATTTGGAACCACCTTCTTCCATCCCCCATCATTAATTTCCGAGGGTGGGAATCTTGGAAACCACACGAAGGAGAAGGAGGCTCATGCAACCAACATGGACCATGAGGACCGGCCATCGATACTTCTTTAGACTATAATCAGTAGCGGATCTTGAGTTATTTTTTTGGGTGTCAAAAGTTTATAAAATATATATAAAACTATTTTAAGAAATTGTTAAAATTATTAACGAGTCTACTCTAGTGGTTATTTTGATTGAATGGTAGTGTAAGGGGTGCGGGTTCAAATCCCCCACAAGAATAGAAATATTAAAAGAAGATGGAATGTCAGTCGAACATGTGCCCTCTAGAAGAAAAACATACTGCCTACCCATTGCGTAAAAGTAGAATGTTTTACTTCATGAAAGTAAAAAAGATGTTGTTTTTAATATAAAATTTATATTTTTAACTTTTTTAACTAATGCTTCGGGGACACTGATTAACATGACCTTATGTATAATATAGGAGATAAAGAAAAAAAAACATGAGTTATTAGCTTTTATATAAAAGAAAAATCAATTATAATTTTAAAAAAGAGTAAAGACCCATTTTGATCATTTATAATTTTCTTGCGAAAATAATATCAAATTATAGATTAATTTGTTGAAGACTAATTTAAATATTATTTTTGTGAAAAATTAAATTGGACCCAAGTAAATTATAAATGACCAAAACGGCTATGTACTCTGAAGAAAAACCCAAACTCAACGAAATCCAGTTACACTCAGCAACCCAAACTCAAACCGAAATATCCTCGTTTCTTTGTCGCACTTTTTCTTTGTCGTAATTTTATTTATTTATTTATTTATATAAAAATTCTGAGTAACCCAATTTCATTCACCATAGCCATAAAATCTAGGGTTTTTGATTTTTTTGTAAATAAAAAAATAAAAGACAATCCCTTTTCATGAATCGTGATTCTGCTTCTCAACAAACTCAAATTCATTGAGGGTTTCACTCAGAAATTCAAATGGGTCGTTCTCGTGGTAATTTTCATCATAACGACGATGATCCAAGCCAAAGGTTTGATTTTTATTCATCTTTTATTATTATTATTTTCTTATTGTAACTGGGTCATAATGTAATTGAATTTTGCACAATTAGTTCATCTAAATTTGATTGATCATAGATATAGTAAAATGCTGTGGTAATTTTTGCTATATGATGCTTTCATCTGTATGTGTAGGTCAAGGAGAAAAAAGAATGCTGCAAGTGGAGATAATTTAGAATCTGGAGCTGCAGGTACTTTTTCAACTATCATGTACCATTGTACTTGGTTAATTCTATAATGCACTATGAGATTGTACTGTTTAACTGCACTCTATAAATATTGTTTCTAAAATTTAAATTTACTATGTTTACAAATCAAATAAAAAGTGAATAGATATAAGTATAATGAGAAATGCTGTATATTACGAATGCGAAACACATTACAGAACGTGGTGATTTCCATCCTAGTCAAAGTTTATATTTTTCCATCTTTAAATATATTTATGTTATTTATGAACCAATTGCATGTAGCCACCTTTGCATTCTTCGATTTTTTGTTGCTTGCTCTTCGTAACGAATAGCATAGCTCTTAGGTATATTCGTACCATATAAGTCTTTAACTTTAGTGTATTATAAAATTTCCCTGTGTTTGTTTCCACCTTGGAATTGTCCACATTTTGTTGCTTAGAAACTATCACTGTGGAATGTGTGTCGGGATGCGAGAAAATTGTTGCTGACACGTTACCAAACAAGCACTTAATGTGTATAGGTTCAGTGGAGTATATGTTTGTAGATGTTGTTTTTCGCTTCACTTTGACAATTTGTAGCTTCGAAATTATCACCGTGGGAAGTGTCGGGATGCGAGAAACTGTAACCGTATATTTGGATCGAAGTGTAGGTTTGAAACGGAAATCCAAACATCCCTTAAATTACATTGTCATCTACCGAATACAAAATTCTTAATATCTTTCCGTATGACTGAATAAGTTGATGTTGACAGTTGTAATGGCAGGCCTGTGGAGTGTTTGTTTGAATAAAGATAGTGAACCATTTTTCGCTAAAGAATAAAATATACTATAACAGTGATAGTTATTTAGAGCTTCAATTGTCTATTTATTGATTTAGTTAAGATTCATTGATATTGTTGAATGTTTGATAATAATTTTCCTGGTTTTTTGAGTCAGGTCAAGGAGCAGGTGAAGCGAAAAGGGCTTTGTATCATTGCAATTACTGTAATAAAGATATTACAGGAAAAATCCGTATCAAGTGTGCCATGTGCCCAGATTTTGACTTATGTATTGAGTGCTTTTCTGTTGGAGCTGAGGTGACACCCCACAAAAGCAATCATTCTTACAGGGTCATGGTCAGTAATTATTACTTACAAATGTTTTCCTTTGATGTCTTGTTAAACATAACCTTTTGATCAAGAGAAAGGTTATACGGTAATTATCCTGCTAGACTGCAGGTTGATCACTCTGACTTTAATTACAGGATTAATCATTTAAGCTAGATTCGAAATTATCTGATACTGTTTTTTTTATCACGTGGAGTATAAATCATATTTAAAATAATTTACGTATCTGCGAAACCGCTGTTATGAAAATTGCATTACCACTAGTTTCGCCAACATTGTTGTTATTATTGCTTTGTTTCTCTATCTATAAGAGAAACTATTTGGAAAGATTTATAGGTTAATGAGTTGGATCCAAATATGGTTTATGATAGAACATTATGGCATAATTTGATCCACGTAGCCAACCCCACTTAGTGGGATAAGGCTTGGTTGTTGTTGTTTTTGTTGTTTTATTGCTTTGTTTCTCTATATCGGTTTTTTAATACGGTTCCCTGTTGTCAGGATAATTTGTCTTTCCCTCTCATTTGCCCAGACTGGAATGCAGATGATGAAATTTTACTTCTAGAGGTACTTGGTTTAAATTAATTGCCTAGGAGTAGCAGTGACTAGTGGTTCAATATGATAAAGCATTATATTTGGTGTTGAAGAAGAAATCTATTATTAATATCTGACTTTTCTAGCAATAAATTTTTGGTTTCAGGGAATAGAAATGTATGGCATGGGAAACTGGGCAGAAGTTGCTGAGCATGTTGGAACAAAGAACAAAGAAGCATGCATAGAACACTATAGGAATGTGTACTTAAACTCCCCGTTCTTCCCTCTTCCGGTATGACAGGCTTTGAATGAAGCTGCAATCAATGCTTCTTATCATATTTGTTTTATATAAAGGTATTTTAAATGCTGACCATTCTTATTTACTAGGACATGTCTCATGTTGTTGGGAAAAACAGAAAAGAACTTCTTGCCATGGCGAAAGGGCAGGGTGATGACAAGAAAGGTTTGTCACAATACACAACATCACATTCATTAGTTTCTGTAGTTTTTGGGGAAAAAATGATTTCACTTACATAGCATATTGTTATAAATCAGGAATGTCTCATTTATCACTTCTTTTGGATAGATTTATATTGATATACTGTATCTCCAAACAATAAATAATAATGCCTCATTTATGTTGCTGATAACTGCTAAAATATGTTTCGGAGAATAAATTTATTATAATCTATGATTCTTCCGATTTTTCGCTGATTGGTTGGTTTTTGTTTTGGTCACATTTTTATTTTATAAATATTGGTCACGTTCTTCTTTATAATACTGGTTACTTGTGATTGTAACAGGACTTCCCATGGGGGATCTTAGCATAAAGGAAGAATCACCCTTTTCTCCGTCTAGAGTCAAGTAAGGCTGTCATTTTTTGTACGCAGTAACTCTTGCCATGTTCAATACCATGTTGATTGACTTCTAAATGTTGATTCAGAATGGAAGATTCCAACAAATCTGGTTCCACTGGCCGTTTGACTTCCAATATGAATTCAGGTAAGCTAAATAAGTCAATAACCAAGACGTATACAACAATTTCCCAATTATCATTTTCTTTCAATCTCTATATTGTTTATATATTGTAGGGTCGGATTCTGGGCCCTCAGTCAACACACATGCTGCAGCTAGTGCTAACCAAAAGGCATCCAATAAAGGCCGGGGGAAAGGTGGTCCTGGAATCGTTAAAATGGAAGGTGTGCATTTTATATCTGGTCATAAATCCCAATTGACATTACACAATGCTGATTCTTTGAGGAAATTCATCTCATGACTTTACATTCTGTATTTAATCCTAGTTCTTTTGTCATTGACAGATTCTCCAATGGACAGAGATTTTGGAGGAAATAAGCCTAATTCCTCAAGAAATGAAGGCCCTTCTTTGGTTGAAGCCAGTGGTTATAACCCGAAAAGACAGGAATTTGATCCTGAATATGATAATGATGCTGAGCAATTACTCGCCGAAATGGAGTTTAAGGACACTGACACTGAGGAGGAGCGAGAGATCAAACTTCGTGTACTGCGCATTTATTCAAAAAGGTAAACAACCATTTTAGTTTTATAGGTTTCTTTTCCCGAGTCATCCACACTCAAAATCATAAACAATAATGGTATTTGTTGCATAGTATTGCTCACGTTCCTATCTCTAAATTGAAAAACGTTTCAGGCTTGATGAAAGAAAGCGCAGGAAGGAATTCATACTTGAAAGAAATTTGCTATATCCAAATCCATTTGAGAAGGATTTAACACCCGAGGAAAAGACAATATGCCGGAAATATGACATGTTCATGCGCTTTCATACTAAGGAAGAGCACGATGAATTACTCAGAACTGTTATCTCTGAACATAGGACTCTGAAAAGAATTCAAGAGCTCAAGGTTTGAGACATTGATGCCATTAAATTTTTATCGACATTCAATTTTTTTATCTACTTGGAAAATTGAACAGTCATCTCTGACATTTGTTGAACATGATTGCAGGAAGCTCGTGCTGCTGGTTGCCGCAGTTCAGTTGAAGCAGATAGATATCTGGCGCATAAGAGAAGAAAGGAATCTGAAGAAAGTGCTTGTAGGGCAAGAGAAAGTGCTCATGCAGTCCCGAACAATCACGGGGTTCCAAATGCATTAATGTCTCCAGACTCTGCTGGTACCAGACCTGGAGGGCCAGCTACTTCAAGTTCTGTCAATGAAATGGATGCAACTGGATACTATGGTGCAGATTTACTTTCTGAAGCTGTAAGAATTATTTTCTCCTGCCAAGTTTGCATTCTAAAACTGTACATTGCTTCTTATTTTGTTTTCTGAAACCATCGGCTGTAATTCTACCAGGAGAAACGTTTGTGCTGCGAGTTAAGGTTGCCTCCAACCGTTTATCTGAAGATGCAAGAGGACCTATCGGTACAAATGATTGCTGGCAACGTCTCTTCAAAATCTGATGCTCATCAAATGTTCAAGAATATGGATACCATGAAAATTGACAGGGTGTATGATATGCTCATTAAGAAGGGAATTGGTTCACCCTGAGACCTCTCTTAATCTATTATTCTGTTTTAGGACCACATAATAATAACAAAAATAAAATTTAGGTATATATCAAATTATAACATTTCTAGAAATTTTTAAGTGTTGTATCATGCTTTGGTAATAGGTAAAGTCAGATATAGTAGGATATATACTCACAGGTTAATCATGCTTCTATCAGACCTTTTTAATGCACCGTGGAGTGGATAAAAGTGATTAAAGTATTTTTGCTTTTATTAATAAAATGACTTGTTTGCTAAGATGTTGTTTTTGGGGGACCATCACCCTTGGAAGATTTGTTGCACATTAGCTGTTTATTTCTTAATTTTGTTTTACCCGTGACAAATGTATGTGTAAGTTCGAAAAGTGTAAGCAGTAAGTGTTTGGTAGACGTTATCCTCAAGTATACTTCATAATCTTATTAGTTCTAATGAAGAAGATCCACAAAGACAAAGTTAATTATGTTCAGCCCCAGCTTGTGGTGTAGCCGTGGAAAGCTGGTTTGTTGGAAGGGTAACACTGTCCAAATTTGTCATTGAAGCCGTGCCAATTTATCGTATGATGATAGCTGTGATACACGAAGCTTGTCTCAATGAGATATATAAGATTTTGTTTTATCTCTATGTGTTGCGCGATTATCCTTTGGCTATGCCAGTTTGGTTGCATATGATTAAAATTGAGGGCAGGCATGAGTTTTTTCATTTCAAGTTGGGAGACTGGCTGATGCTAAGTATGGTGACTGAGCTTGTAATGGGCATAGCTATGGTTGGAAAGCTTATTGGGAAATAACATGTCACTCCTAGAAATGGAGGAATACATATTTGCATTGTGAGGGGTTCCATCGTCCCATTAACCCTTTGTTGGAGGCTGTTCGTCGAACCACTCTTTCCTTTCAAGCCTCCTAGTTGAACGAGCTCACCTAGGCGGTCTCTACGGTGCATGTTCTTGTTTGTGGGGAGCCTCTCGGTATGGGTTGGATTCAGTTGAACGCGGATGGAGCAAGTCCGAGTGGGTTGCTAACAATCTTTAACTTGCTCCATCCGCGTTCAACTAAATCCAACAATCTTAAACTTTGCTCGGAGTTAATGCACTCTAATGAATACTAGGCTTCTTTGTTGAGGAGAAGGGTGCTTAGGAATGACATTTGTATTCAACAACACATTTTCTCAACCATCTGGAGCGGAATTAAGTTAGAGCATCAAGTTATTTTAGAGAATTCAATTGGTTACACGGAAATGGAGAGCATATAGACTTCTGGTATGATTTAAATAACCAGATCAATAGTAATACATCAAAATCTTCGATATCTACATCTAACGCAAACAAAAAAAGAGATAAGTTACCCATAGTAGAGGAGGAACGTCAACAAACTTGAATCCAAGCTCCAATGACCTCCAATGGTGAAAATTAGCTTCTCACCTATTTCTCTCTCTATTTCATAATTGGGAACTAATAGTATATCTAAAAAAAATATGATTATAACTCTATTTATATAAATACAAAAAGTGCAGGCTTGCTGGGCCAAGTGATGCTCGCCTAGTGACTCAAGGTTGCTTCAAATGGAGGGAAAAACCAGCTGGTCTTCAAAAGTCACTGACATTGCCTTATTTCACTGGGCAAAGTGTTACTCGCCCAGTGAGTGTGCTTTAACTTTTCTCCCTGAAACTCTCTGGAACTGCTCGCCTTCACCTCACCCTGGCTCGCCCTGTGAAGGTCCTTGCCCATAAATACTTGGAATTCCCTGACTTGGCTTGCTTCCATTTCGCTTAAACTTGCCTAGCAAAAGTACTTGTGTCTTGATTCTTTGTTCAATTATAATCATATATCAAACTACAAAATTGAATGGAAAAGAGATAGTAGCAGCATTCTGCGTTATAACTATAATAATTTGTATATTTACAATAAATTGGGGGGTTTTTCTATAGGTTACTTGCAAAACAAGTCAATAGGTGCTAATAAAAATAACATGATTTTGACACTTACCACTTTATCTAAAAGATGCTTACTTGTTATAAAAGCATCATATCACAAAACTCCATAGACATCCACCCTTCAAAATCTCTTCTAGTATGGAGATTATTGCATGGCAAAACTCCTACGGATGATAAGTTTTCTGAAAGAGGATGCAGACTTCCTTCAATGTGTTCTTTTTTCCTCAAAACTAATGAAAACATTTCGTCTTTTCTTTGAGTGTCCATATGCCTTCAAAATTTGGTGCTGGTTTGCTTATGGCTTAAACATCACCATTTAGTTTCGATCAATGGAAGATATTTGGCATTTTCATGGTAGGAAATCATATAGGATTCGATTAAAAGTCATGAAAGGGCAAAAATAGGAAAACGACCTTGAAACCATGGAAATTCACCCAAACCAAACAACGTTGTGATCATGCTATGCTTTTTACAACTTTACCATGATTAATTCTTGGGGCATAGTCGTTACAAACGTTTTTGTGAGCATAAATGGAGCAAGGAGTGAAAAAAGAGAATGACCAAGCTTTTGCCTAACTCGTGATGTGCACTATGCGCCACTAAACGCAAGATCAGAAGGGAGGTTAGCTATGTCCAGTCTTGCATCAACTCGTGTCACACACTATGAGTTGTGCATTACGAAGACAAAAGGAAGTACGGTGTGTACTCTCTCAGTCGCAACTCACGACATGAAGAGCCTGCATCGTCTAATAACTGTTTAACAAAAGAAGCAAAACGTTGGCCTATAAATAGTGAGAACCTAGGTCAAGGAAAAATACCTTTTGACAAGCAGACAAAGGCAAACACCCAATTTTAGAAGTTTATGAGCAACCAGAGCCATTCGAGAGCCAAGGAATCATCAATCGGTGAACCTTTATTTTTGTTTTCCTTTTCATATTCAATATTTTTGTTTTCCTTTTCATATTGTAACTTCTAACAATCCTTTGAATATAGTTGATTGCATTGGTTTTATTTGGTTAATATTTATTCTTATTGTTTTTTATGCGTTTACGAATGTCCAGAATTGATCAATGTCTCGATGACCTCTAATCCTAGCTATCGAGCTTGATCTAATATAACCGTTTAGTCTTTAATAACTTTAGTAATATTCTATTAATGCTTTGTGACAATAATTTGGCGTTTTTAAACCTCCAATGATTATAGACTAATCGAACACATTAGGGTTTCAAAACTAGAGGAGAGCGTTAATGACCAAGACATTGGCCTAACTATTTTTTATCAAATGTCGTAAAACCAAGAAATCTGGACAACTGTATTCATAGTGTTTAGTTATCAAGTAATTTAGAGAAGGGAATCCAACATGACCTTGTCATTCAATAAGGGACTTTAGCATCCTAAATAAGTTCAATGTTTTCATTCATCCTCCAAGGGCTCCCATCATCAAGGAAGTAATTTGATAACCTCTAATTGCAAATAAGCTAATACAGATGGTGGATTCATTGCAACCTCATTATCTTGTGGTGGCATATTTAGAAATTATAAAGCTCAATTTATTTATTGTTTTGCTAAAAATACTGGTATAGGTTCTTCTTCCTATGATGAGTTATTTGATGTTTTGAGAGTAATTGAGATTGCTGCTCATTATGGTTGCCATAACCTGTGGATGGAGAGAAAATCTTCCTTGGTGGTTCATGATTTCTAATATTCTTCTCTTCTATTGAACCTAGGTTAAGAATCTTCAATTAAGTTTTCACTTTTCTAACCGGAATCAGTATATTTTCTTTGCTAGAGCTGTTCGCCAAGTGATCGGAAATTCCTCTTGTATGACGAGGTTTAACGTTCTCAAACGCTCTTAAGAATATAATTCTATATCTACAATAGAGGCGCAATATTTCATGAAGGGGTTTATGGAATCGTAACTGAAATAAATCTTATTTTGTTAGACGTCTTGAGTATAAGCCTCAAATAGTATTTTTTTTTCTAGGAACATGTTCTATCCAACAAAGACAGAAAGGAGATTCAAAAAATCATAATCTTTATCATCAATATCTTTCACGCCCTTTATTTTATTCACAACAACCCTCGATTTTGCCCCTTTATTTAAATTATTTTATCATTTTTAGCATTTTTATTTAAATTTTAAATTAAAAAATTAGTTAAATTCCAATTTTACCCTTCACTTAATTATTTTTTTACCATTTTATCCTTCATTGCTAATGAAAACAACTATGGAGGCTGGCGTCTATACGGGGTACTGAGTTGGGTGATCATAAAATATTCTCATCTCCCATTTACAATTTGCGGGCGACACTTTGTTGGTGGGAGTATGATAAGTGCTTAAATGTTGTTATATTTTGGAACAAATTTAGGCACTTATGTTTACTTGTTGTACAAGTTACCTTAGGATTAGGGCATAAATGTGTTAAAAATGCAATGAATGTGATCCTAAGCCTTACCCCATTTGATTATGCAGGAAATACATGCTTGAACCTGATTGATGCAAAAGATTGAAGGTTTTCTTGATGCCATCGCTACAAGCGCAGGACTCATCGCTAGTAGCGAGGATAGGCAGAGATTTTCAGTGATCCATCGCTTGAAGCGCAGCATCCATCGCTAGAAGCGAGCTTAGGCAGGGATTATCAGGAGTTCATCGCTTGTAGCGATGAACTGGACGCTTGAAGCGAGCCTAGGCAGGGAATTTCAAAGGCTGGTCGCTAGTAGCGACAGACCTGGTCGCTACAGCGACCAAAGGGGCGGTTTAATGCTGATGGTGACGTGGAGCTCTTTGATTGGCCAACTGAAGTCCTCGCTACAAGCGACAGGCTGGTCGCTTGTAGCGAGCGTACATTTTCTCAGCATATTTAAGGATTTTTAAGCTCATTTCTTAGGGAGATAGTTTTTTATCAGTTATAATATTTTCCAGAGCTTAGAAAACTTATTATCTTTGCGAGAGAATAGGCATAGAGGGAGAAAAACTTCATATAGCAATTAGATTTGGATTGAAGAAGATCTTAGGAAGCTTTGAGACATCAAGCTCTCACATATCTTCATCTTCCTTTCTTATTTTGCAAGTGTTGTCATGACAATGATCAACCAATCTCCTTTGTTGGGATTGATAGGTAATCAATCACTCATGTTGTAAACTTTTGATTATTCAATATATGATTCTAGCAATTTTTATATACCATTGAATTTCTTCTTGCTTTTCAATCTTATGTTTGATTTAAATGTTGTTGAAAAAGACTTTTGAATCTAGGTTTATAATGATTTTCTATCAAGATAAGAAATTCTAGAAATGGGATTTGGTTTTGATAATTACATTATAGTATTGGATCATAATGCTTTTGGATCGTTTAGTAGATTGAGAAATCATCGATTAAACGATACAATCGATCTCACTATGTCATTTGGGAAATCAATGATGTTATTGAGCAATACGTAATAATGTCATATATAAGAAAACGCTAGAATTCGTATTTGTAATCAATCGGATATAAACAATGTTTGATTGATGAAAGTCAATCCTAACACCTTCTATGTCCTATTACTCTACTATTTACTTATTATGTTTTTAAAATTATGAGTAGTGTAGTAAAACAAATGATTAAACCCTAACTTAAGACGATAATTGAAGTTGAACGGAATATGATATCACATTAATCCCTGTGGAACGATATAAAAACTAATACTTGCTTTTGCAATACTAACAGAGTAAAGAGTTGGATGAATGTCAGATTGGTTAAAGCAGTTCTTAATCTTTTTGAATCGATATTGGGCCTTAAGGTTAATTTTAACAAAAGTATGTTGGTCGGTGTCAATGGAGCTGACTCATGATTGACTGAGGTAGCTTCGGTTTTAAACCGAAAAATGGGTCACTTACCTTTCCTTTATTTGGGGCTTCCTATTGATGGTGACTCCCGCAAGTTGAATTTTTGGCAACCCTTGCTTCATCTTGTTCAATTTTGACTGTCGGGTTGGAAGAGTAAAAATCTTCATTTGGCTGGTCGATTGGTTCTCCTTAAATTTGTCTTGTCCTCTCTACCGATCTACTTCCTTTCCTTCTTCAAGGCTTATGTGGGTATCGTTTCCTCTATCAAATATATTTTTAATTGTTTTTTCCGGGGGGAGGGGGGATGATGATTTTAGAAAAATTACTTGGATCAGTTAGGATACTATTTATTCAAAAAAGGAGTGATAAATGGTGTTGGAGTATAGAAGAGGAGCGTGGTTGTCTCTGGTATAGAGTTTTATCTGCTAGATATGGTGAAGAGGGAGGAGATCGGGGGGGGGGGGGGGGGTTCAATTTGATGGAATAATTTAACCAATATTTGTTACATTATATTGTTTTGCAAGATGACGTTGATGTGGATCATCTATTTATTCATTGTGATTTTTTCAGTCAATTTTGGAGTGGTGTCTTAAATTGGTTAAGCTTCTTCTTGTTTTATCCGGCGCGACTATCAGACCCTTTAATCCAGTTTGGTGCTTTTGGAAGTTTCTCAAAAAATATTTGGTTAGTAATTCTTTTGATTTTGTTATATACGGTTTGGATCATTCGGAGAGAAAGGAACACAAGAATCTTTTAGCAAATGGAGGACATTTTACAACACCTTCTTGACAAAATTAAGCTTAAATCTTTTTCGCGGTTGAAGGCGCATCATTCTTATTTTGTTTTTGATTATCACATGTGGTGGCCCAATCTTCTATTGTGTTTAAGAAGTGCTTTGTAATATTCATTTTCGGCCTTTTTTTTTGCCTCTTTTTGCTTTTTTGTTGCAATTGATAATTTTTCTCTTTCGATTTTCTGACATATCTTGTGCTGGAAAAGAAAGGTTGTTTGATCAATATATTCTATTTTTGCCTCTTCAAAAGTAAAAATAAAAATTAAGTCACATTCTTATTTTTCTTTTATTATAGTCCAAAAACTAAATAAATAGTTGAAATATAGACAACTAATTATCATAAAGTTTAGGCTTAATTGTATTTTTGACCCCTCAAGTTATCAATTGTGTGATTTTGGCCCCCCAAGTTTGAAAGAGCGATTTTGGTCCCCCAAATTTACCCTCTTTCTAATTTTGTAGTCCCCCACTCCAATTTTTTGC
The DNA here is from genome assembly GCA_018208015.1 of Medicago ruthenica. Taxonomy (NCBI): domain Eukaryota; kingdom Viridiplantae; phylum Streptophyta; class Magnoliopsida; order Fabales; family Fabaceae; genus Medicago; species Medicago ruthenica. Next base: position 18,950,899 of record CM031372.1, read on the forward strand.
TTAGTTGCCAGTTTTAATGACGTGACGTCCTTGTCATTTGACCACATTGGATATTAATAATTAAAATATCCTTGTTATATGGCTTCAAGGCTCGTCCGAATTCTTCTCTATCATGATGTCAAGGACCCTCAGGCTGAATTAATTGATCATGCACTCATGGAGACTTTGCATGTTCTCAAATACTGAACACAATCTCCATCTCTCATCAAATGGATTGTTTAAACTCTTCTATTGTTGTTGTTGCCTACAATGAAAAGCCTCAAACTAGTTTGAACTCCTGATGTAGTTGTTGATGAGACTTGATTTAGTGCTCCTAATTTCTGCACCAAATCAAACATACGTGTGCCTTTCATTTCCCCTCAAAATGTCTTTTCTTTATTGCTTTGCTACTATCAATTTGGCACACTAGTTTAAATATCCAGATCAAATCCACTAATCTTCAAAATAACCCTAAACAAAATAAAAGTTGAGGCTCTGTATTACGAATCTAAAAGATTCAAGATAACCTTGATTAAAAAGTGACTAATAAATTGGAAAGTAGTAGAGGGTAATGAATGAAGAATGATTATGAAGTTAATTGTATTTTGTTTGTGTGCGTGCAAGAAGAGGATGAGTCTTCCTCGTTGCTTAGTTTTTATTTGTTTTTTTTCTATTTTCAAATGACAAGGATGCCACGTCACTAAAATTGCTAATTCAGCACAAAATTAAAGTGGGGGCTACGAAATCAGAAATGAGATAAACCTGGGGCCAAAATCACTTATTTTAAACTTGGAGGGTCAAAATCGCACAATTGATAAACATGCGGGCTAAAAGTATAATTAAGCCTAAACTTTAAGTGCTAAAGGAATACTAAGAAACTTATCATACAAATGCGCTATTATTACAATTTCTAACAAAATATAAATATTGGACAAAAAAATATAAATATAAAATATAAATCCTACAATAATATGTAATTTTTTATTGAAAGTTTTATATGATTGTACCGTTAGGTAAAATATAATATATCTCTTTAAATTTGTTGAATATTTTATAACTCAACAAAGACTATATTATTTTCCCTTAAAATATTTATCAAATTTAAAACATAAACCAATACAAATTTAAATATTTTTAAAATATTCTCTTATTTTAATATAAATTAATATTAAACACAATCATATCACTCTATTTTAATACATGTTCAAACATGCAATCAAAAATATATGCATGTTCAAACATTGAACTATATAAATGGTTGTTTTTACTAACTATATAAATGGTTTTTTTAAAATAACTATATAAATGGTTATACTTACTAAAATTCATGAATAAAAATATTTTAAGTATGTATTATTATAATAAACTCGTTCAACGCAGGATATATAATAACTTTTGTCAAAGAGAAATACGCAGGGATAATAATATAGTTAATCTATAATTTAAGAAGTTTTTATAACTAAAAAAAGAATAATCTAATCAAGAGCACTTAGATGAGATAATAAGAGTTTCTTTTAGTTTAACCAATGTGTCGAGTTTGAACCCAAGCTTGGATATGCAAAAATATTAAAACTCTGCGTTTGAACAATCAAATATAAAAAAGAATAATCTCGCCCATTTGGATTCATAATAGTAGAAGGATTAATCTCTGCGTTTGAACAAAAATACATGGTTTAAAAAAAATAGCCTTCAAGCTACTAAAAAATAGCCTTCTCTCACTCAAAATATTATCCTTTTCTCCCACTATTTTGCTCATTTTCTTGTTTTACATAAAAAAAACTCTCCAACTTCCCATGTTTCTTGTTCGCTTCTTCTTGCATTACTCTTCTCAATTCTCATTGGCCTATCATCCTTCATTAACAATGATGGAGAATTATGCCAAGAAAAAATCATCCACGGAGGCATTAGAGGAATTGTGAGCATTCTTCTCTCTTCCTTGTGTTTTCCAACAATCTAAACAAACTTCTTGAATACATTGTTGGATAACACAAGAAAGAGAGAAGAACACTCATAATTCCTCTAATGCCTCGATCGATGGTGTTTTCTTGGAGTAAACCCCCATCGACGATAATGAAGGAATATAGGCCAATGAAAATTGAGAAGAGTAGCGCAAGAAAAAGGGAACAAGAAATAGGGGAAAGTTTGAGAGTATTTTTATGTAAAAAACAAGAATGAAAATGAGGAAATAGTGGGAAAAAAGAACAATACTTTGAGTAAGATAAGACAATTATTTTTTGGTACAAGACTATTTTTTTCTTTTAAACTTGGTATTTTTGTCCAGACGACAGAGGTTAATCCTTTTAGTTTTGTGGACCAAATGGACTGCAAGAGTATTAATATTGTTGCATGTTCAAGCTTAGGTTCGAAGTGCAGACCATGGTTAAATTAAAAGAGATTTGTGTCATTTCATTAAAAGAAATTCTTATATTATAGATTAACTATATTATTATTCCTGCGTTTTTTTTTTACAAAAATTATTACATTATTGTGTTGAACAAGTTTATTATAATAATACATACTTAAAATATTTTCATTCATGAATTCAAGTAAGTATAATCATTTTTTGGGGGGAAGTATAATCATTTTTATAGTTATATGTTTGAACATGTATTATTATTTTTTGTTACATGTTTGAACATGTATTATAATAGGGAGATATGATTATGGTTAATACTAATTTGTATTAAAATAAGAGAATATTTTAAAAGTATTAAAATTTGTATTTGCTTATATTTTCAATTTGATAAATATTTTAAGGGAAATTAATATAGTCTTTGTTGAGTTATAAAATATTCAATAGGTTTGAAGAGATATAATATATTTTACCTAATGTCACAATAATCTAAAAACTTTTAATAAAAAAATACATATTATTGTAGAAATTTATATTTTATACTGATTTTTTATTAGAACTTTTAATAATAGCTCATTTGTCCTTTAACAAAAAATAGCTCATTTGTATAAAAATTGTTTTCTTAATATTCCTTTTTCTCTTAATGTTTATGATAATTGGTCACCTCTGCTTCAACTATTTATTTAGTTTTGGATTACAATAAAATAAAAATAAGAACATGACCTTTTTTTTGAAGTAAAAAAAAAAGAATATTACTTAAATTTATCTTATATGCCGATGAACATCATTTAAAATATTGACTTTGAAGAAATTTTTGAATTATATATTTTCACCCCTCCCATGTGTGAGAATCATGTGTTATATCTTACTATTAGATTTGTTGTTCCCAACTCCCAAGCATGTTCTTTGCATCATTGTTTGTTTGTGAATTAAGTGATTGTAGGTGTGGTATGGTTTGGATAAGTTTTGAGTTAAAAATCATTCGATCAAAAATAAAAATCATTTGAGGCTCTGTTTTGGTTTGAATATCACTTTTTAAAAAATAATTTGATCCGATTCAATTGAATGCAGATTTATTTGGATCAGTTTTTGCATAATCAAAATACAATTGTAAATATATTTTTATTAATATTAATATTAGACATTTAGGTTGGCCTAGTTGTGATGGATTTGCCTACTCTCAAGATCCAAGGTCTGAATTTTAACACCCCGAAAATATAATATATTATAACTAATGATTTAGACTCATCACCTTACATTTTTTCAATTACAAGTTACTGTAGTTAAATATCTATAATTCTTAAATTGATAGATGAAAGAAACTTACATATCGTGTTATTGGTAGTTGTTTCTTTGAACATATTGCGTTAATCTTTGAAGTAGTTGTTGTTGCTTGCGAGACACCAAATTGATTTGCCTAGTATGATCCAGACCAGAGTATTATCACGAGTCACGACTATTATTACTGAGTATGTTGTTTTGATATGTCACATTTCTTCACTAGTGTCTTTTAAGTAGTTTTGTCTGTATTTAATATATAAAAAAATATAGTAAATTTAAGAACTATATTAAAATTTGGGTTAAATATATTTTAGGTCCCTATAAAATTTTCAAATTTCAAGTCTTAATCCCTATAAAAAATTTCATCAATTTTTGGTCCCTTAAAATTTTTTCATTGCCACTTATGGTCCATGTTTTTAAATCAAATCATGTGTATACTTCACTTTTTTGAATGAATTTTTATAAAGATGTTCATAATACTATAAAAATCTCTTCTACACAAAATTTGAATTTTTTAACATGATATGAATTAAATATGAATTTTTAAGCGCTAAAACTTAAAAATTAATATTTAATTCATCACTTGTCAAAAAAAAACTTTTGCAAGAGAGATTTATATAACGTATTAAACACGACCACAAAAAATAATACAAAATTTCGAAGGATACATATAATTTTACTTAAATGCAGGGACCAAAAGTTGCGAAGGAAAATTTTTGAGGGACCAAAAATTGATGAAATTTTTTATAAGGACTAAAACTTGAAATTTGAAAATTTTATAGGGACCAAAAACATATTTAACTCTTAAAATTATTATAAATGAAATACATTTTGTTAATTTTGCGGTCAATTCAAACCTTCTAGAATGACTCTCTTAAGGGATAATTCATGAAAAACAATAAAGAGGTAATTGTATTAAATATTTCATAAATTTAATCATACTAAATAATAATACTAATATTTTTTGAATCAATGTACCACAAAAATATTAATAGTTTGATGCAATGTACCAAAGAAAAATACAGTAATGGTTTGAAGTATATTTTTAAAAAGGATAAATATTTCATGCAATTTTATCCTATCATATTATGGTGTTATTTGTGGGAAATAATGAATTCTATATATAATTTGTAAAAAAATCTAATAGTTTAATTCAACCATAATTTTATTTTTATTAATAAGTTTTAGCGTAAAAATTACAATCTTTTAAGTTTATAGAAATACATAGAATACATTCGTACGTGCAAATTTATATTTCAAAATAAATTTCATACTAAATAATTTATTATTCACTACAAAAAAAATTATTATTCACCACCCACATAATAATTAATAAAATAAAGACCCATTTTGGTCCCTGACAAAATATGCAGCGGTCGAGTTAGTCGTTGACAAAAAAATGACCTCATATAGTACCTTACCAAATTAAAACGGGACAATTTAGTGCCTTCGTCGATATTTTTCTCCAACCGATTTTTTTTCTTCCGTTCCGTGTTGTTTCAATTTCAACCCGACAAATCAATTATACTTAGGATGACATAAGTTCGGTTTGCATGAAAGAAATAAAATTTAATAAAATCAAGTTGTTCAGAATGATTATGTTGATTTCGACTCACTTATCTTTTAGTACTTTATACTAGGTTTAGTGTCTACAATTGCTTACTTAGTTTCACGACGTTTGAAAAAAACAGCTCGGCCAATGTCTTGGTCACTATGACTCTTCTCCGGTTACAACCCCTAATGTTTTAGGTGAGTTTGTAACCTTTGAAGGTTTGCGCCAAAATCTTGTCACAGAAGCGGTAATAAAATATGTCTAAAGTTATTACAGATTAAATGGTTAAAATTAGGTCAAGCCCTAAAGCTATGGTGAATATCCATTGAAATCTAGATCGATTTATGAACATTCGTAAATTCATATAAAACATTAATAACAAATATTAACTGAATAACACTATGTTAGTTGCAATTGTATTCAAAGCTAATCAACAAATTACATGGTTCAAACAATTATAGATAAGATCATCTACTTAACCTAATCAAAAAGAAATTTGCTAGACATAGAGAGAAGAATACATAACATAGAAATTAAAATAACCATTATGACATTGCTCCTAAATTCTTCTTCCTTTCCGTTGACATGCGGCTTGCTCTTCCTTTTGTTCTCAAACCCCCAATCTCCCTTTTTGTTATGCAAACCAGGATGAGATTTTGTGTTGCGCATCTTTTGAAAAAAAAAGGAACTTTTGGAATGGATGGAATAGGGTAGTAGGGTGGTGATAGAGAAGTGTAGTACAAATGAGCTTTGCTAGATATATGATATAACTCTGGAAAGGCTCTTAAGTATCGTTCAGTAGGCGAACGATAGTCAACTATCGATGGAGGTATTTTGGAAATTTGGGGTGTTTATGAGCAATCTAAGGTGCCTAACGAGACATTTCCAAAGAATAATTGGCAAAAGCCTTTTAGTTTTGTACCATTACACCTATAGTAGTTTTTTCTTTTCACACACCATATATTGCAGGTGAGAAAAACACAGGAAAAGGGAGAAATTTGAATTGTGTTGGTCTCCTTTTGATTTTATCTCTTTTAAGTGATAAAACAATTGCTGAAAGTAAACAGATAAAATGATAGAGATGACATAGTGTATTTATCCTGGTTCACCCCACAATTCAGGATTACGTCCAATCAACTAGCACTTCTAAGAGATTTTTCCACTATAATCAAATTTGATTACCACAACCACACTAATAGGGGTCTACTGTGGGCCGGTTTGGGTTGAGTTTGGCCAAATCTAATACCCAAACCATATAGGGTGCTCCGGTTTGGGTGAGGTAAATGTCCACCCGTTAAACTATTAGGCCGGTTTGGACAAACCCACTATTTTTTTTGGGTTAGGTTGGGTTGGATAGTGGGTTACCCGAATTAATTTTTGTTTCTTTTTTTAGTATTAAACCAAATTACAAGTCATCATAATTTTTTCATAAAAATAACTCAAAAATTTAAAGTCATTGTATGACATAAAATTGCATTAGAATCAAAATACTCAAAAAGTGCAACATGCTAGATTAGTTAAAGTCTTGGCACAACAAAATAGCAAATATTCAAGAGACAAATTGCAACAACCAAGTCAAAATACACCAAAATCATGTCTCATCAAATTACAAAAAAGAGCCCAAGACATAACTCAAAAAGAGCCCAAAACATAACAAAAAAAAGTCTTGATGTCATCGTTAACATTCCTCATAATTCAAAAGAGTCATGACTTCATCGTTGATATTCTTCATCTCCACCAAACTGTGATAATCAAAATTAAAGCATTAGTTCATATACTATCGATTTGTTAAGAGGCCTAAACAACAAAAACTAATCAATCAACAAGATAATATGTACACTATGTATGTTATATATACTACATTGTCACATGCTTATTTTCGGCCCCATTGATGACATAGTATCATATGACATTTTAGGTTATGTTTTTAATACTTTTCTTTGCAATTGAAGACAAATAAGTTGAGAGATATAGGAGTTGTAAATGGTTTTAGGAACATATTGTATTGTTTTCACTCGAGTTGTTGTAATTCACTTTTGTCCTAGATCATGCAACTCCATAGGTGTTTTGAGTGTTTTGTAGTGAGAAATCATGTAAATCGACAAATCAAGACATTACGTGAAGGATCAAGGATATGAAGATTGAAATCAATGGTTCTTAGAAAGTTTTTGAAGACAATACAAAGTGAAGAATTCATTTCAAGTTCCTAGGAGTTTCCAGACGGAGGAACGATTGAAAATGGGAGAAAAACACAAGATTTCGCACCTCAGGAGCTGCCTCAGGCACCATTTGCGCCTGGCCATGCACCATTTGTGCATGAGGCAGTGTTGTTACTTCCTCAAGCGTTATTTGCGCCCCTATAGGCGCCATTTGCACCATAAGTAATCATATGATATAAATAGAGACCCTTGCACACATTCCTATATATTCAGAAAGCTAGCGGTTCAAAGCAAGGGTCAAGCATCAAAGTCCAAGGAAGAGGATCTTCATCCTCCTCTTGTTCTTATGCGAGGCTTGATCTTATGCGCCAGTGTATATCTGAGGAAGTTAATGTGAGGCTTACTGTGCCGATTACGAGAGAGGAAATAAAGCAAGCCTTATTTCAAATGCAACCAGACAAGTGTTAAAGCACAAAAGTAAGTATAAGTTTTATATCGTTCCACAAGGATTATTGCGATATCATAAACCGTTCAACGTCGATTATCGTCTTAAGTTAGGGTTTAATCTTTTTCATTACTAACACTACTCGACATTAAAAGCATTATAAATAAAACGTAGAGTAATAGGACATAAAAGGTGTTAGGATTAAAGTTCATCAATCAAACGTTGTTTGTATTCGATTGATCATAAATATGGATTCTAGCTTTTCCTTATATACGACATTATCACGTATTACTCGACAACGTCATTCGTGTCCAAATGGCGTCGTGAGATCGATCGTATCGTTTAATCGACGATTTCTCAATCTATTAAACGATTCGAAAGCTTTACGATCCAATACTTAATGTAATTATCAAAACCAAATCCCATTTCTAGAATTTCTTATCTTGATAGAATATCATTCTAAACCTAGATTCAAAAGTATTTTTCAACATCATTTAAATCAAATATAAGAGTGAAAAACAAGAACAAATTCAATGGTATATAAAAATCCTAGAATCATATATTTAAAATATCAAAAGTTTACAACTAAGAGTGATTGATTACCTATTAATCCCAACAAAGGAGATTAGTTGATCATTCTCATGATAACTATGCAAAAGTAGAAAGGAAGATGGAGAATATGCTAAGGCTTGATTTCTCAAAGCTTCTTAGTATAATCTTCACTTGAATTCCTTTTGCTATATGAAGTTTGCCTCCTTTTATGCCTATTCTCTCTCTAGAAAATAAAGATTTCAAGCTCTGGAAAATGTAAAAACTAGTATTCCCTGAATATATGAAAAAATGAGCTTAAATTGCTTTTATATTTCTGAGATTTTGCACGCTCGCTACAAGCGACCAGCCTGTCGCTGTAGCGAGGAAGTTTTCTTGGCCAATGGGAGAGCTCCACGTCATCACTCAGCATTAAACCGCCCTTGGTCGCTATAGCGACGAGATCTGTCGCTACTAGCGATGGAACCTTCAAATTCCCTGCCTAGACTCGCTTCTAGCGTCCAGTCCATCGCTTCAAGCGATGAACTCTCAATTTTCCCTGCCTAGGCTCGCTTCTAGCGAGGCTTCTGGCGCTTGCAGCGATGAAGTCATGAAATTCCCTGCCTATCCTCGCTTGTAGCGATGAAATTACATGGGGTAAGACTTAGGATCACAAATATTGCATTTTAACCACAAATACGAGCTTATCCTAAGATAACTTGTAAAACAAGTAACATAAGTGCCTTAAAATATATCAAAAGATAACTACTTTTAGGCACTTATCAAACTCTCCCCAACTTAGCATTTTGGTTTGTCCTCAAACCAAAGAATCAAAAGGAAATTTTCACAGCTTTTAACCAAAGTATTGAGCAATTAGCAAAAGAATCAAAAGTTTCAAAAGTTTGAAGAAACACGTATCAGATGAATGATTCAAACGTGACTGCGCAAACTAGAGTTAAGTTTCTCATTAAACGAGATACATACTATGAATGTGAACTAGTTCTAAACACAAAACATCAAATCACACAATCCTTAACAAACAACATGTTTAAATTTGAACCAAACCTAACACACTTCTATATAAAGTATATGAACACATTGAAATCTATTGTGAGGGTATGAACACTCATCCAGCAAACATGATAACATTCAAATCAAATTATGTGTCCATCTGTTAGATGCACAGATGCAAGTATTGTTTTTATATCGTTCCACAGGGATTAACGTGATATCATAAACCGTTCAACGTCGATTATCGTTTTAAGTTAGGGTTTAACTTTTTTTATACTACACTACTCATCATTTTAAAAACATAATAAATAAATAGTAGAGTAATAGGACATAGAAGGTGTTAGGATTAACGTTCATCAATCAAACATCGTTTGTATTCGATTGATTATAAATACGGATTCTAGCTTTTTCTTATATATGACATTATTACGTATTGTTCAACAACGACATTGATTTCCCAAATGACGTCGTGAGATCGATTGTATCGTTTAATCGATGATTTCTCAATCTATTAAACGATTCAAAAGCTTTATGATCCAATACTTAAATGTAATTATCAAAACCAAATCCCATTTCTAGAATTTCTTATCTTGATAGAAAATCATTCTAAACCTAGATTCAAAAGTCTTTTTCAACAACATTTAAATCAAATATAAGATTGAAAAGCAAGAAGAAATTCAATGGTATATAAAAATGCTAGAATCATATATTTAATAACCAAAAGTTTACAACATGGAATGATTGATTACCTATTAATCCCAACAAAGGAGATTAGTTGATCATTGTCATGACAACTATTGCAAAACAAGAAAGGAAGATGAAGATATAGTAGAGCTTGATGTCTCAAAGCTTCTCAATGTCTTCTTCAATCCAAATCAATTTGCTATTTGAAGTTTTTCTCCTTCTATGCCTATTCTCTCTCTTAGATAACAACTATTTTGAGCTCTGGAAAATATTAAATCTGATAAAAAACTATATATATGAAAATGAGCTTCAAAATCTATTTATATGCTGAGAAAATGCTCGCTCGCTACAAGCGACCAGCCTGTCGCTTGTAGCGAGGAAGTCAACTGGCCAATGGATGTGTTCCACGTCATCACCAAGCATTAAACCACCCTCTTGTCGCTGTAGCGACAAGGTCTGTCGCTACAAGCGATGGATCATTGAAATTCCCTGCCTAGGCTCGCTTCAAGCGTCCAGTTCATCGCTTCAAGCGATGAACCCTTGTAAATCCCTGCCTAAGCTCGCTTCTAGCGATGGAAGCTGCGCTTCAAGCGATGAAACCCTGGAAATCCCTGCCTATCCTCGCTACTAGCGATGGCTTCTGCGCTTGTAGCGATGGCATCAAGAAAAGCTTCATAACTTTGCATCAATCAGGTCCTAGCATATATTTCCTGCATAATCACATGGGGTAAGGCTTAGGATCACAAATATTGCATTTTTAACACAAATATGCTCTAATCCTAAGGTAACTTGCACAACAAGTAATCATAAGTGCCCTAAATTGTATCAAAATATAACAACTTTTAGGCACTTATCACCATCATATTATCATTTCTAAAAGCATAAAAGGCATTGATCATAAGGTCTTTAAGGGTTGTAATTGGGCTAGGTTACAAAAGAATTGTCATATGTGGGATATTGAATTCAAATGGCCAAGCAAGAGGAACATTCAATCTATTTACAAACTTCCTCCTTATTCCAATACAACTCTTGGTGAACTACAAATTTTTCTTTTCTTGATTGATCTTGACAACTTTTTCTTTGATTTATTGCAAACCTTTTCTATTTTTCTCTTTTCTTTTTCTTGGTTTGCTTTTCTTTCTTTTTCTTTTCTTTTTTTTCTTTTTCTTTCTCTTTTTCTTGTTGTCAAGATCAATTATCATCATTCACCACTACTTGACATTAACACAACCTCCCTTTCTCCCCAACTTGGTTCAATGATACCCTAATCGAATGTTCCTTTATCATTTTGGCAAAGGTCAATAATCACGAAGGATAAGGGTTCAAAAGAAAGCAAATATCAGAATTCAATAATGAGTTAACTATGAACTGAATTTTTTTACAAACTCCGGCAATTTCAATAAGCAATTGAGCTTATGAAAGTTGACAGTTCATAGCTAACAATTCTGATTCAATAGGCTCAGAGGGGTTAACAGATTCTCACTTCTCACAGGGTAGGCTATATAGTCAAGTGTTTCACTCAAATTAAAAAAAATTGCCTTGATCATTTCAATGCTTTTATACAATTTAAAACAACAATAGATTTAACATAAAATAACTGAGTTAAACATGAAATGCCGGTCTCCTGCATATATATACAATGGTTGAGGATTCCTCACATTTCGGCTAGTTCTAATTGGTTCAAAACTAAACATGTGCTTGCGTAAAACTGAATAGATTAAATTTGTGTGTAAAGAACTTATTCACATTCAAGAATATACCTAGAAAAACAAGAAAACGAGTACCTTAGCTGCGCGCTTTTATCACTCATTCTATCATTATCACTCAACTGATTCTAAGCTCAATGCTTTGCTTTCAAACAAGCACTTAGCTTTTGAATCTTTGTCATCTTTCTTTCCAATGTTGGGTAAAATTCAAAAATTTTAAAAAAATAAATAACAAAAAATTTAAACAAAGCATAATATACTAAACATATAATAACCAAAATATAATAACATAATAACCAAAGTAAATTATCCACGGTACATAAACATAAACATAAATAAAAAGTACAAAGCATAATAAAAGTGTTCAGGAATAAATAAAACGAAAGAAAGGTAGAACAAAAATTTCTGCAGCTTGCAAAGAGGTCTCAATCTGAATCCATGTCTGAATCCATCAAGTCTGCAACCTCGTGGTCAATGCTCCGTGTGGCCTCTGAGGAGTCATCGCCATGGTCATCATCATCATCAGCAGCATCTTCACCTCCAGCATCTGCACCTGCCCCTCCAGAATAGAATGACCTGTCCCCAGGCCAAGCAATATGCTCCTGAAAATAAGCTGGAGTCCAAGTGGAGTAGCCTGCCTCGTGCATATGACTCTGAATCGTCGTTAGAGCTCGGTGGTTTGACTCATTCTGAGCCATGATGTGTGAATACGCAGTCATATGATAAGGATCCCAACTAGAAAAGTCCAAAGGTGGATAGGTTGGGGCCTGAGGTTGGCTAGGGTCCTGTGGTGCAGTGGGTGGTACCGTAGATGGTCCAGCAGAAGTGGAAGGTCCAGCAGCAGAAGAAGGTGGAGCAGTAGGAGAGGGGGTGGAGCAGTACCTATTGATGTATCTATCATCAATAGGGTTTTTAATCTCTTCATCCACTTGGGTGGGCATGTGGATCCTGGCTTTTCTACATAATCCCATAATCAGACCAGGAAAAGTCAATGGACACTTAGGTTTACCCGGCGGCAGGATACCACTTTCTGCCACAACCCTCATTTCATTAGCTATAATCCTTGCAACGTCAACCTGACGGTTGCTGAGGATATAGTGAAGCAAGGGTGTGACGTCCAGGGTAGTGGAAGAGGTGTGAGACTTAGGCCTAATGTGATAGAGGATAAGGGTAAGTATAACCTGAGCGGGAGTAGTCATGTCATCTCTAAAAGCTCTAAAAGGCTTACCCGAGGCCTTACTCACGTCGTAATTTTTCCCCTCTTGGAAGATCTCCCGTGCGATTAACTCGTGATCCCAGTTTCCCCTCCTCTGGTGTTCGTGGAAGGCACACAGCTCCTCCGACGCTAATGGGTTATCAGAATTACAAAGTACCAGAGGTTTACCCAAGTAAGTGTTGATGGACATCCTATCAAAAGCGATGGTGCGCCCTCGCACAAATGTCGTCCATGTAAATGGGTCTGAGGGGTCAGTTGGAATGGCGTTTGCGTAGAACTCTCGCACGACGTCATAGTTAATCTTCCTTGGAGGATTGCATAAAATTCCCCACTTCCTCTCATTCAGCATATGTGCAATTCCTCCATAGTTTCCTTCCTCAGCTATCTTGAACTGTTTCTCTAACCAAATTCTCCTTGTTTTAAGCTCATCGTAACGCTCTTGGTTACGTAAGCTTAGGAACCGGTTTGAATCATGTGGTTGAGGGTTAGGTTGTGGTCTAGATGATGATCCCTCAACATTACGTTGCCTCTTTGATGATGTTTTAGGTGCCATGCCTACACAATAAGATTAAACATGCAAAACAGGTAGGATTCAAGTCAGCATTAGAATAAAAGAAAAATAAAACTGAGTCTGGGCTTCGTCGCTACAGCGACAGGATGGTCGCTTGTAGCGAGCGAGCCCAGAATTTGCTGGTTCCCTGCGCTACAAGCGCTATCTAGCGAAGAGCAACCCATTTTCAAAATTGTGATTTCTCTGGTATCTAAACTACTTGTGGCTTGCGAAATCAACCCTAAAGCTAAAACAAATGAATAAAAATCACTAAAACTGCCTAATCATCAAAAACCTAAGTTTATTTTGAATTTTTACAAAATAGGTTTTTCAAAATACGATTTTCTTGAACAAGATGATGAAAGGCTAGTTTGTTTAATGATTCTAGTTCATTTTTAATAGCTTGAACTACAGATTATCATGGGTATTCAAAAGAGTGAAACCCTAAGATTAAAAAAACTGAAAACCCAAAACCCTAAGTTCAAAAAGCATGCTGGCACATTCAAATAAGTATAAAGCTTACAAACAGAAACAGATGGATACGAAAATCATACCTGGATTGGAGATTGAGTGCAGATTGAACAGATATTGAGAGTAATTGCAAGTGCTAGCAGAAAATGCAGATATGGAAATTGCAGGAATAAAGCAAAAATGGAATGGAATGGTTACTGATGCTGTGGGGTGCGAAAATGGTAAAGAAAAACGTAAAAAGCATTAAATGGGTGGTTGGGGGGTAAGATGAAAGGTTATAGTGGCTTTGGAAACTGAAAATGTCAGTTATCCTTCTGTCGCTACAAGCGCGCGATGCGTCACTACAGTGACAGGATTTTAAGCCCATCGCTACAAGCGCTAATGTGGCGCTACAACGGCAAGTCAGAAAGTCATCGCTACAGCGACGGAGAGTGAAAAGCTCATCGCTACAGCGATGGGTCTGTCGCTGTAGCGACCATGACAGAAAACAGAAAAATGAAATTTTCAACTTTTGCCAATATCCCTACATGCATAAATGGCTGTACAGAACTAAAATAAAACTTAAAATGCAACATACTTACAAAATTGGGGTGCCTCCCAACAAGCTCTTGTTTAACGTCATTAGATCGACGCCTGATTCACTTTGCTTACGAATTGATGAGTGAAATCGTCGTCGTGTGCCGAACAACTTCACCGCCAAAATACGGCTTCAGCCTTTGTCCATTCACTGTCCATGTTGATTTAGTGATAGGATCTTCTAGCTCCACAGCTCCATAAGGCTTGACCTCTTTGATCATGAACGGACCGGACCACTTGGATTTCAATTTACCCGGAAATAGCCTTAGCCTTGCATTGAATAGCAACACCATTTGACCGGGCCTAAATTCCCTCTTCATGATCTTCTTGTCATGATACCTTTTGACCTTTTCCTTATAGAGCTTGCTTGATTGATACGCTTGGTCACGCATTTCTTCGAGCTCATTCATCTGAAGCTTTCTCTTCTCCCCCGCTTGCTCTTGATCAAAGTTCAAAAACTTTAGCGCCCAAAACGCTTTATGCTCCAACTCGACCGGCAAGTGGCATGCTTTCCCATACACCAACTGAAATGGTGTGAAACCCGTAGGAGCTTTGTATGCGGTGCTATAGGCCCACAATGCTTCGTCAAGTTTCATCGACCAATCCTTCCTTGATGATGACACGGTCTTCTCAAGTATCCTTTTGATTTCACGGTTGGATACCTCAGCTTGACCGTTGGTCTGCGGATGGTATGGTGAAGCTACCTTGTGTTTGACTCCGTAGTGCTCAAGTGCTTTTGCCAATTGTTGATTGCAGAAGTGAGAACCTCCATCACTTATAAGCACTCGCGGAGTTCCAAATCGGGAAAAGATGTTCCTTTTCAGAAACTTGACCACCGTCTTACTATCGGCTTTTGGGGATGCTATTGCTT
The DNA here is from genome assembly GCA_018208015.1 of Medicago ruthenica. Classification (NCBI taxonomy): domain Eukaryota; kingdom Viridiplantae; phylum Streptophyta; class Magnoliopsida; order Fabales; family Fabaceae; genus Medicago; species Medicago ruthenica. The sequence continues at coordinate 18,966,281 of CM031372.1, forward strand.
CTACCCACTTTGACACATAATCTACGACCACCAAAATGTATTCGTTGGACATGGAGGATGGAAACGGCCCCACAAAGTCTATCCCCCAACAGTCAAAGACTTCGACTTCAAGGATGCTTTGCAGAGGCATCTCATTCCTTTTTGAAATACCTCTAGTTTTCTGGCAACTCTCGCATTCCTTTACATGCTCGTATGCGTCTTTGAACAAAGTGGACCAATAGAAGCCTGCCTGAAGAACCTTCGCACCAGTTCTTTCACCGCTGTAATGCCCACCATATGGCGAATTGTGACAATGCCACATGATGTCTTTGGCTTCTTCTCTTGCAACACATCTCCTTAACAGGTGGTCTGCTCCAATCTTGAAGAGGTATGGGTCATCCCAAATGAATTGAGTTGAGTCTCTCATCAACTTCTTCTTCATTTGCCATGTATAGTCTTCCGGTATGAACCCCGTTGCTTTGTAATTGGCCATATCAGCAAACCATGGTCTTTCTTGCACCATAAGCAACTTCTCATCCGGAAACTCTTCAAGAATATCCCTCTCATTCTTCGTTACCTCATCGTTCACCAATCTTGTCAGATGATCAGCCACAAGGTTCTCAGTCCCCTTTTTGTCCTTAATCTCCAAATCAAACTCTTGGAGTAGCAACATCCAACGGATGAGTCTCGGCTTGGAGTCGGGTTTGGTGATTAAGTACTTGATGGCTGCATGGTCAGTATAGATAACAATCTTTGAACCTATGAGATACGAACGAAATTTTTCTAATGCGAACACAATAGCAAGTAATTCTTTTTCAGTGGTAGCATAATTGATTTGTGCATCATTTAAAACTTTACTTGCATAGTGTATAGCATGAAAATTTTTGCTTTTGCGTTGACCTAACACCGCTCCTACCGCATAATCACTTGCATCGCACATTAGTTCAAAATCAAAATTCCAATTTGGTGCGGTGATTATGGGTGCGGATGTCAAACTATCCTTTAAACTTTCAAAAGCGTTCAAACAATCAATATCAAAATCAAAAGACTTATCTTTGTTGAGCAAATTGCTCAATGGCTTTGCAATCTTTGAGAAGTCTTTGATGAACCTCCGATAGAACCCGGCATGGCCAAGAAAACTTCGAATGCCTTTGACATTGACTGGTGGTGGAAGCTTGCCTATCACATCGATCTTAGCTTTATCAACTTCAATACCCTTGGAGGAAATCTTGTGACCAAGGACTATACCCTCGGTTACCATGAAATGACACTTCTCCCAATTGAGCACCAAGTTGGTTTCCTTGCACCGTTTCAGTACCGTGTCCAGATTCTTCAAGCACAAATCGAATGATGACCCGAATACTGAGAAGTCGTCCATAAACACTTCAATGCTCTTCTCTATCAATTCTGCAAAGATGGCTTGCATGCATCGTTAAAATGTTGCTGGAGCGTTACATAATCCGAACGGCATGCGTCGATATGCAAAAACTCCAAATGGACAAGTAAAGGCTGTCTTCTCGTGATCGTCTGGATTCACCGAAATCTGATTATACCCCAAATATCCGTCAAGGAAACAATAAAAAGCTTGTCCTGACAGTCTCTCTAGCATTTGATCCATGAATGGTAGAGGAAAATGATCCTTCCTTGTAGCTTTGTTAAGCCTCCGGTAATCTATACACATCCTCTAACCGGTGACGGTTCTTGTCGGTATGAGCTCATTCTTCTCATTCGTGATTACCGTCATACCTCGCTTCTTAGGGACAACTTGAACCGGACTAACCCAAGTGCTATCCGAGATCGGATATATCATGCCGGCTTCAAGTAGTTTAACCACTTCTTTCCGAACTACTTCCTTCATGTTTGGGTTTAGCCGTCGTTGAGGTTGTGCTACCGGCTTGTAATCTTCCTCCATCATGATCTTATGCATACAATAGGATGGACTTATCCCTTTTAAGTCGGATAATGTCCAGCCTATTGCTTCCTTGTTGGACTTCAAAACTTCTACCAATTTTGTTTCTTCATTGTTTGACAAGGAGCTACTAATAATGACCGTTTTATTACCCTCTTGATCAAGAAATACATACTTCAAATGTGAGGGTAGGATCTTCATCTTCGGCTTCATTTCTTCTACTTTAGCTTCATTCGTTAATTCCTCAATTTTGGCTTTGTGAGGAGGAATTTCCTTCAACGAATCAAGCTCCTTCAAACACTCTTCTATCTCTTTCTCATCATCTTATCCTATGACACTAAGTGCATTTGTCAAGACTCTTTCAAGATGTGTCATATGATGCAGCTGGTCCTTCGTATCAACAATCAATTCTTCCGTTGCATCCATCTTGAAGCAGGCACCTTTATCACTAGGATACTTCATCGCTTCATTGATGTTGAAATTGACTTCTTCATCCTCCACACGGACTTTCATTAGGCCTCCGTCAAGATCAATCATCATCCTTGCCGTTTGCATGAACGTTCTTCCAAGAATTAGCGGCACATCATCATCTTCAGGTATGTCCATCACTACAAAGTCGATGGGAAATAAGAACTTGTCGACTTTCACCAACACGTCTTCAGCTATCCCCAACGGACGGGTGACGGATTTGTCGGCCAATTGCAATGTCAAGTTAGTTCTTTTCACAACCAAATCACCAATCCTTTTGACAACGGATAGTGGGATTAGCTTGATACTTGAACCTAAATCAATGAGTGCTTTGCCGACATTAACATTGCCAATAGACACCGGTAGTGTAACTTTACCCGGATCTCTCTCCTTCCTTGGCAATGTTCTCTGGATGATTGCACTACAATTAGCATCTAGCTGAATTGTTTCTTCTTCATTATACCTCCTCTTCTTGGAAAGAATCTCTTTCATAAACTTGGCATAAGTTGGCATTTGCTCTAAGGCTTCCGAGAATGGAATGTTGATTTGTAATCTCTTGAATATATCCAGGAACCTTGCAAATTGCCTTTCTTTCTCCTTTCTGGCTGGAGTAGTTGGATACGGTAGATGTGGTGGTGGCGCATTCTTCACTACTTCTTGATTCTTGCCCTTCTCCTTCACCACATCTTTCTTCATCACTATGTTTTCATTTTCAACTACTTCCTTATTTTTTTTCGACTTCATCCTCTTTATTATCTCCTCCTGTTTCCTCCTCATTTCCTTCATCATGATCTTCCTTCTCATTCTCAACAACTCTCCTCTCAACCTCAAGGTTGTCTCCTATACCTCTTCCAACTACCTTCCCACTCCGAGTAGCAATCGCCTTGCAATTATCATTGTCTCTTGATGCAAGGACTTCTTCATCAAAATGACTTAATTGTCATTTTGATGATGATGCGTGGTCTTTGGGGTTGGTTTGTGTGTTGGCGGTAAAGGTTCCGCCTTGCTGGGTTGCTTGAGCAAGCTGTTGTGCCAACTGGCCCACTTGTGTTTCCAGGATTTTGATGGAGGCATCAGTATTCTTTTGGTTCGCCATTGACATTTGCATGAATTGGTTAAGAGTTTCGTCGGTGTTTTGTTGTCGGTTTTGTTGAGGAGGTTGGTATTGATTGTAGTTTTGGTAAGGTTGTCGGTTTTGTGGTCCAGCTTCTTGCCTCCAACCTTGGCCATAGTTTGGATTGTTCCCTCTTGGGAAGTTTTTAGGATGACCTTGGTATTGGTTTTGAAACTGTTGTGGCCTTGGTTGATTTCCAACATAACTTACCTCTTCGGTGGGTGGCGGACAAAATCCGGTGGGGTGATCGCCCGAACAAAGTTCGCATGATGCGACTTGATGGTGTCTCCTTTGTTCGTTTTGAATATCCTTCATTTGTTGTGGAAGGTTGGCCATCTTTCTAGTCAATTCTTCCACTTGTTGTGTTAGCAACTTGTTTTGAGCAAGGATTGCGTCATTTGTCCCCAAGTCCAATATTCCCGCTTTTCTTTGGCCTTGGCTTCTGTTATGGTGAGCCTGGTGGTCATTTAATGCCATTCTTTCAATGATAGCAACAACATCTTCGGCACTCTTGTCCATTAGTGATCCACCAGCAGCAGCATCAAGCAATAGCTTTGACTGTTGTTGCATCCCATTCCGGAAAAGATGAATTTGTGTTAAATCATCGAATCCATGGTTAGGGCATCTTCTAAGTATCGACTTGAAATGCTCCCATGCTTCACATAGAGTCTCACTTGAACCTTGTGAGAATACAGCAATAGTTGTCTTAGCCTCCATGAAACGATTCTGAGGAAAGAATCTCTCAAGGAATTTCTCCTCAAGAATGTTCCAATTTGTCATCACTGTTGGCGGCTGATCCAAATACCACTCCTTGGCCTTCCCAATCAAAGAATGAGGAAACATCCTCATGAATATAGCCTCCTCATTGTTCTCCGTCTCTCCTAGTGTACCGGCGATCTCATAAAATTTTGTGAGATGTTGGAACGGATCCTCATGGTCTAACCCCGAGAAAGGATTAGCATAAAGTATTTGAAGGATCCCGGTCTTCATCTCAGTTTTCTTTGTGGTCCGTGGCGTCTTTCCCAATTGGGCCAAACGGCGTGGGCTATTGTGACAAGGCATCCCACCTCCGCCTGAACCTCCAGGTACCTCTCCTACAGCAGCCATTGGTATCTCTTGACTTGGAATTGGTGAAGGACTTGAAACAGAAGTTTCCTCTTGTTGCTTTTTCTTTGCCTGCTGCCTCTTCTTCCGATTCTTACTGTTATTTCTTCGAGCAGTTCTCTCTATTTCAGAATCAAAAAGCAGTTGGTCGTCCGATATCTGACCTCGCATATACGGTTTCAACAATCTGACCAAAAAGAATTAGCAAACAAGATGGATAAGGAATAATAGTTATTTACATAAAAGAATTTTGTGCAAAATTGCTTAAGATAATAATTAACGCTGCAATGATTATAATATCTTAGCGTTAATCCCCGGCAGCGGCGCCATTTTGTTAAAGCACAAAAGTAAGTATAAGTTTTATATCGTTCCACAGGGATTATTGCGATATCATAAACCGTTCAACGTCGATTATCGTCTTAAGTTAGGGTTTAATCTTTTTCATTACTAACACTACTCGACATTAAAAGCATTATAAATAAAACGTAGAGTAATAGGACATAAAATGTGTTAGGATTAAAGTTCCTCAATCAAACGTTGTTTGTATTCGATTGATCATAAATATGGATTCTAGCTTTTCCTTATATACGACATTATCACGTATTACTCGACAACGTCATTCGTGTCCAAATGACGTCGTGAGATCGATCGTATCATTTAATCGACGATTTCTCAATCTATTAAACGATTCGAAAGCTTTACGATCCAATACTTAATGTAATTATCAAAACCAAATCCCATTTCTAGAATTTCTTATCTTGATAGAATATCATTCTAAACCTAGATTCAAAAGTATTTTTCAACATCATTTAAATCAAATATAAGAGTGAAAAACAAGAACAAATTCAATGGTATATAAAAATGCTAGAATCATATATTTAAAATATCAAAAGTTTACAACTAAGAGTGATTGATTACCTATTAATCCCAACAAAGGAGATTAGTTGATCATTCTCATGATAACTATGCAAAAGTAGAAAGGAAGATGGAGAATATGCTAAGGCTTGATTTCTCAAAGCTTCTTAGTGTAATCTTCACTTGAATTCCTTTTGCTATATGAAGTTTGCCTCCTTTTATGCCTATTCTCTCTCTAGAAAATAAAGATTTCAAGCTCTGGAAAATGTAAAAACTAGTATTCCCTGAATATATGAAAAAATGAGCTTAAAATGCTTTTATATTTCTGAGATTTTGCACGCTCGCTACAAGCGACCAGTCTGTCGCTGTAGCGAGGAAGTTTTCTTGGCCAATGGGAGAGCTCCACGTCATCACTCAGCATTAAACCGCCCTTGGTCGCTATAGCGACGAGATCTGTCGCTACTAGCGATGGAACCTTCAAATTCCCTACCTAGACTCGCTTCTAGCGTCCAGTCCATCGCTTCAAGCGATGAACTCTCAATTTTCCCTGCCTAGGCTCGCTTCTAGCGAGGCTTCTGGCGCTTGCAGCGATGAAGTCATGAAATTCCCTGCCTATCCTCGCTTGTAGCGATGAGACTTGCGCTTGTAGCGATGGGACTAACAAAACTTCATTTTCTTTGCTCCAATTAGGTCCAAGCATGAATTTCCTGCATAATAACATGGGGTAAGACTTAGGATCACAAATATTGAATTTTAACCACAAATACGAGCTTATCCTAAGATAACTTGTAAAACAAGTAACATAAGTGCCTTAAAATATATCAAAAGATAACTACTTTTAGGCACTTATCAACAAGGCCCTAGGTCCGGGTGGGTTTAGTCCTGCGTTTTATAGAAATTTTGGCATGTGTGTGGTGACGATATTTTTCAAGCTGTTTCCATATGGTTGGACTGTGGTTTTTTCCCTTCGAATCTCACTGAAACCAACATCTGTCTTATCCCATAATGTGACAACCGTGATAATATGAAGGATTTACGACCTATTTCTTTATGTAATGTGACAACCAACAGGTGGAAAGGCAACTTGGCGCTGAAAATTGATATTAGTAAAGCGTATGATCGAGTCGATTGGGGGTTCCTGCGTGGTGTACTAGTGACATTGGGCTTCAATGAGACGTGGGTATGATGATGTGGGTTAGTACTGTCACATACTCAATGCTTATGAACTTTGATAGAGTGGGTCCAATAATTCCAGGTAGAGGATTGCGACAAGGAGATCCATTATCACCTTATTTGTTCCTTTTGATCGCAAAAGGCTTATCAACTGTCATCCATAAAATAGTTGGACATGACGATCTACATGGTGTGAGAGTTTGTCGTGGGGCTCCGGTAGTTTCACATCTTCTATTCGCAGACGACTGTTTTTTTTTATTTTGGAGGGCTAATGTTGTGGAGGCACAAAAATTGCTTAATATTCTTCATATTTATGGTTCAGCTTCTGGCCAAGACATCAATTTATCGAAATCAGAGGTGTTTTTCAGACGAAACATGAGTTTGGCAGCTCAAGAAGATTTATCCCGGATTCTTGGGTTACGCCATGTCTTGGGTATAGGGAAATACCTTGGCTTACCATCCATGATTGGAAGAACTTAAAAATTCGTCTTTGCTTTCATCAAGGATCACATTTGGAAAAAGATTAATGCTTGGAGGGGTTGTGCGCTGTCTAAGGCGGGTAAGGAAGTTATGGTTAAGTCGGTGTTGCAAGCTATTTTGGCATATGTTATGAGTATTTATATTCTGCCCAATTCAATTATCGATGACATTGAGAAAATGATTAATGCCTTTTGGTGGGGTGGCAGTGGTAATAGTCGAGGAATCAAGTGGATGTCGTGGGAGAGAGTGGCATGTCCGAAGGAGTTTGGTGGGATGGGATTTGGAAATTTAAAAGCTTTTAATTTAGCTATGGTTGCCAATCAGGGGTGGAATCTCATGACTAATCCGGATTCGTTAGTAGCACGTATTTACAAAGCAAGGTATTTTCCTAGAACTTCTTTGTTCGATGCTAAACTTGGTTATAATCGAAGGTATAATCGAAGCTTTGCTTGGAGGAGTATTTGGAATTCACGTCAAGTTCTTTTACATGGCTGTAGGTGGGCAACTGGAAGTGGGTCTCAAATCCAAGTGATGCATGACCCTTGGGTGCGAGGGGACTATGGCAGTTGGGTCCAATCTCCCCAAGGTGAGCATGTGCATAATATGTGTGTTAGTGATTTATTGACTTTCAGAGAACATACTTAGGATTCTGCTAAGATTGAGTCCTTATTTACAGCAGATACAACTTCAACAATCCTAGCAACGCCATTGTTTGATTCGGTTACAAGTGATAGGATATTATGGACAACAACACATGATGGTAAATATACGGTGAAGTCCGGATACAAATTTGCAATGACAGAAATTTTGAAGACACCATGTTTTCATATATACTGAGAGTGGAACCGAATTTGGAAGGTGAATGCACCTCATAAGGCGCGCAAGCTGTTATGGCATATTTGTCAGGGATGTGTTTCTACCCGTGTAAATCTACAAACTAGACATGTTCATTGTGAAGTCAATTGCCCTTGGTGTACAACGAATGCAGAGGATGACTGGTACACGTTTGTTGGATGTATTGTGGCTCGTGAGAGCTGGTACTGGGCGGGCTTATCCACGGTGTTGCTGCAGCGCACTGATACTGCAAACAACTTGAAAGATTTTATTTTTGATGTGTGTTTGAATGAAAGTAGGAATACGGCCGGGAGGGTTGCTCTTCTTCTTTGGCATCTATGGGCTGCGCGTAATGAGGTTGTCTAGAATGATACGCGTCAATCTTCAATGAGTATAGGGAGGGTGGCTTTACCTACTTGGCAGAACTGGAATGACATACAACATCAGAAGGTCCTGGTGTGCAGGCAACAAATAACGGCGCTTAGCATAGTAACACAGTTTGGGAGAAGCCGCGCATACATTGACTGAAATGTAATGTTGATGTCGCGGTTCACAATGCAATTGCTGCCATTTCCTTTGGCTGTTGTACGCGCAATTCTGATGGCCATTTTGTGAAGGCATAAACGATGTGGCAGCAATCTCAGATGACGGTTCTTGAAGGTGAGGTCATGGCACTGTTAGAAGCCATTCAGTTTGCAGAACATAATGGATGGTGAATGCCTTGTGTCTGATTCGGCTCCGGTGGTGAATGCCTTGTCATCCCATCGTCACGGTAATTCTGAATTCCAAGCTATTATTTATTGTATTGTTGTTAAGTTAGTTCTACATTCCAACTTCGAGGTGAAGTTTATTAGGAGACAAGCGAATATGGTCGCTCATACTTTAGCTAGGGCGGCCTGTTCTTGGACTAGTCACCGTATTTTTGAGTTCTATCCTACATGTATTAAACAATATTTAATTAATGATATCAGTTAAGTTTGCTTTGGTAAAAAAAATGATATGGTAAACTTGACCGAAATGTTTATCCTTTTTAAAAAAATTCTTCAAACTATTATTTTTCATTGGTACATTGTATCAAACTATTCTTTTTTTGGGTACATTGATCCAAACTATTAAAAAACTACTCTATTATATATGTAAAAGAAACTGTTATATTTAACTTTTGTATATAAACTAATATTTTAAAAATAAACAGTACATGCATATACTGAATTTTAAGTAATTGCAATATATCTTTAAAAATTACTTATACTTTTTTTTGACCAAAAAATTAATTTATACTTAAACAGTTGTAATATATCTTTAAATCATCGAAACATTATTTTAACTAATACTATATAGTTATATTAAATTAATAACTAGATTAAAGTTGTATGGCTTAGTGGTTCGTTGCATGTCTCTCAAAGCTCAACTTTAAAGGATAGATCCTACTTGTGATCGTATTGTCTAACAGGTGTACGTAAGTTTAATGGTAACGACTTTGTAAATTCATGGGGCCAAATTCAAATCTCACTTGAGATAGTTGTGAAAAATAATCTTTAGTGTTACCGTTATTGATAATAATTTCTCATTCTCAAATTTATTTATTATATATATGACATTGACTCAAAAAAAATGAGAAATATATAAGATTTAATAAATTGATAGTGATTATTTTTTTTTTCAATTTTACCATTTATATAAACTAATTTATTAACATTTTAATCCTTTATTAATTAAGTAACCAAAATTTTTTAATATCTATATTTTTATTTTATAAAAAGATGATAAGATTTGGTGTAACATATTTTCTTCCAGTTTTATCCTTCCATTAAACTTATTTTATTTTACAGTTTTATCCTTCTTTATCAATTAAATAACTTACTGTTTTTTTTATAGTTACTAGCGTCTGTAAAACCTATCTCAGCTAGAAATTTCAATTTCGTTAGATTGAATGTCTCCACATAGGTTCAAACTCGAAACCTCATGGTTGTCTATGTTAATTTCAAATGGTTTACCACTTCAACTACATACAAGAAAAAAGAGAAAGAAAGATGGACATATTAGTGGCCTTATATAGAATGATAATATAAAATGTCAGTAACTAATTTTTTTACTTAACTACTCTAAAAGAATGCCAGTCATAAATATATAATTATAAAATATTTCTATCTTAAAGTATTTAATAACCAATTATAATATAGTTTATTTTGTTATAATATTATGTACATAAATTTATATATATATACAGTGTCAATAATTAATTTTTTTAATTAACTATTGAACAAATAAGAAATACCAGTCCTCTAAAAAAAACAAAGTATCAGTACTACTCTAAAAAAACAGTCATTCGTAAACATATATTTTTAAAAGTATTTTATCTTAGGGGTATTAATGATCATATAACAAATGTCCCACCTCAGATTCAAACTACGTCTCTTAATGTTACAAAGTCAATCTCTAACCTCTATGCCGACACCTCTTAGACTTAGATTTAGAAGTGCGTTCATCTCAGAATCTCATATTTGAATCCTCCATGAGATAACAATTTTTATGTTGGGTCAATCCGTACAAGACTTTGTTCAAAATTTAATTCAACATTCACGAGTGGACGGTGAGATTGCTCCCCCTGATTAGTCGGTTCTTAAACCAGACACCGAGTTAAAAAAAAAGTTATTATTATTGAGTATGAGTAAATTTATGAAATTAATATAATTACCCTTTTTTTGTATGACTTATCCCTTAAGAGAGTCCTTCTAGAAATTCTAGAGATCTGAGTTGACCCTATCTTGTAGAGGATTTGAAAATAATTTCGATCCCCCGGTAGACGTGTCTCGGTTAATACCCTATACCACTAAAATTAATAAAATATATTTTATTTCTAATAATTTTTAATATATTTATTAAATTTACTATAATTATTTATATATTAAATACAAACAAACATGCTTTAAAGGGACATTGAGAAAATACGACATATCAAAATAAACTGCTCGGTAATAATAGTCGTGACTCGTGAGAATCTCGTCTGTAACATACTAGGCAAGGTCAAAATTTGGTGTCTCGCGGGCAACCATGGCTACTTCAAAGAACGCCACAATATCTTCAAAGATACAACCACCAGTAACACGATCTGCGTAAGTTCTTTCATAATTACTTATTATCAATTTAAGAATTATACATATTTTACTACTCTAACCAGTAACGGAAAAAATGTGATGAGTCTAAATCATTGTTCATTATTATAATATATTATTTTTTAGGGGTATTCAAGTATAAACCAAACCAAAATAAAACCGTAAATTCATCTAGAAAAATCGAAAACTGCACAAAACCGAATATTATTGAATTTGTTTGTATGTTGTAAAAACAAGTCAGATCGGATTTGATATCACTTTTTCAAAATCAAACCAAACTGAACAGAATCACATAAGTAAATTTTAATATTTTAATATTATTTTTTATTAGTATAATATATTACATTAATGTATTGTTTTTTGGTTTTAATTTTTTAACCGTAGTACTTATTAATTTGATTTAATCTATATTTTTGCAATTTTACAAGTTTCAAACATAATCAATAATTTTCATTTCATAATATTAATTTCTAATATATTTAATATTATATTATCCATCAAATCTATTATTTTACAATTGAATATCCAAAAACTGATCCAAATAAATCAGGATTTAACTTGATCCGATCAAATCATTTTTTTAAAGGATCATTCAAATTGAACCAAACTACGTATAATTTTTAAACTCAAAAGTGACCCAAAAGTACACTGCGCATACAATCACTTAATTCACAAACATACAATGTTGTAAAAAAAATGATACTTTTTTTTTTTGACAAAAAAAATATACTTGAAAACAACATATTTGATACTATAATTTGTCAAAGAAACAAAATATATCTTATACAAAAAGTAAGACATCATAACACATGATTCTCACAAACGGGAGATGAAAATATAGAGTTAAATTTTTTTCTTTAAAGTCAATATTTTATTTTTGACAAAAATTCTCTAAAGTCAATATTATAGGTGACCAATTATCATAAATATTAAGGCACCACAAAAAAAAAACATAAATATTAAGGGCTAGAGGAGTACTATGAAACTATTATTATACAAACGAGCTATTATTAAAAGTTCTAACAAAACAATAAATATAAAATATAAAATTCTACAATAATATGTATTTTTTTATTTTTTATATGATTGTACCGTTATGTAAAATATAATTTTTTTTACAAGGGTAAAATATAATATATCTCTTCAAATTTATTGAGTATTTTATAACTCAACAAAGACTATGTTAATTGCACTTCTATAAAAAAAGACTATATTAATTGCACTTATATTTATTAAATTTAAAATATAAACCGATACAAATGTTAATACTTTTAAAATATTCTCTTATTTTAATATAAATGAATATTAAATATAACATATTCTCTTATTTTACGAGTATGTATTATTATAATACACTTGTTCAATGCAAGATAATATTTCGATTCTGGGGTGGAACAATTCTTGATAAGAATTTACTTACCTCTCAGCTGAACTCCGAATTATTAGAGTTACACTCCTCTAGGAACCGGAGTGTTAACATACGAAAGGATAGTATTTGTAAAAAAAAAACGATATGGGATAATAATATAGTTAGTCTATAATTTAAGATTTTTTATAATTTAAAAAAAAAGAATAGTCTAATCAAGAGTGCTTAGATGAGATGATACATGTCTCTTTTAATTTAATCATGTCTTGGGTTTAAATGCGAGCTTAGATATGCGGCAGTGTTAAAACTCTTGCACGCAGAGGATATCATGTTTAAAAAATATAGTCTTTTCTCACTCAATATATTATCATTTTCTTTCCTATTCTCCTCATTTTTTTGGTTTATATATAAAAACAAAAAACTCTCCAACTTCTCCTCATTTTCTCATTGGTCTCTCTCCCTTCATTTGCACTAATGGAGGTTTATGCCAAGAAAAAACCATCCAAGAAGGCATTAGAGGAACTGTGAGTGTTGTTCTCTCTTTTTTGCATTTTCCAATCAACAATGTAAACAAATCTTCTTGTATTCGTTTTCCCTTTCTTGCATTTTTCATATTTTCTTGTATTCATTATTATTGTTATTTTTTTCGAGCATGCTATCTCTTCAATTGTAATAGAGAATCTTTTAATATATGTATCATTGCAAAATGGATTCGTAACATACCTTTTGAAACATTATAACACTCAAGAAATTTAACAAAAATACATTGCAACATAATACTACTACAAAGTAAATGATAATTATGCCTTGTAAGTAATGATTGTTCATTCCGAATGAAATTTAATTTGAATGGGTGTAGTCATAGGTGTTGGAGCAATTCTTCACAAACTTTTAGCAGCAGTGCTATATGTCGCGATTTATAACATAGCGAAGTTGTCCCAAAGTATTTACCACGTTAGATTATTGTTTAGCGGAAAAAACAGATGGTGGGATTGAAAGGAAAAAACTTAGTACAATTCCTTAGGTGTTTTTCGTATGGTTCTTAACCAAATTTATCATGATCTAAGTTTTGTCCGGATTGAAAAGTGAGGTTCTGCTACAGTAACTAGTACAACTGCTCGGGATGACTTCGCGTGAAATGTTTTCGCGATAAGAAGCATTCCTCAACTTTTAATTGCCTAGTACTTGAGTTTAATTTTTTTAGACATAGGCTACATTAAATAATTGTCAGTAATTTATTCAATAACCCATCAAAATTAATCATTGTATAAGTAAATTTGTAAATGGTATCCGAAAACTAATTTTCACTTCGCCCGTAAAATTGCTTATATGACTAATTTTGATTGGATGATAGGTAAATTACCTACAATTCTTCAAAAGTAATCTATAAAAATTTACCAATATGAATTAAAGTATTTTTCCATTCATTATTGGCAATTCTTTTTCATAAACACTTTACTTTTTTTTTTTGACTAATATAAACACTTTACAAAACCCAGTCAACTTCCTTATTTTCATCCAATCCAAAATCATTTATTTTAATCAAAATCAATGGGTCAAATCAAGTCAAACCAATTTTCATTAAGCTGAAATTAAATCAAATCTTATTGTACATTTTCTTTTACTCAACTACTTATTCACATTTTTAAACCGATGCTTTAGGGTGCTTTCAACTAACAAGATATTACTTTACTCCAAATAAAAAAAACTAAAACGATCTTATTAACTTTTGTTCGAACGACACATATTAAAAAGACTCAAAAGTGAAAAATTGTATAATTTTTTTTTTTTTAATCTTTACAAATTTGAATACCTACCAATACATCTATAATGATCATAACGATGATGATCCAAGCCAAAGGTTTGATTTTTATTTACCTCTTTTCTTTAATCACTTCTTATTGTAATTGGGTCATAATGTTTAATAAAATTGCAATTGAATTTTTCACAATTTGTTTATCTGAATGTGTAGTAAAATGCTGTGTACTTTTATTTACTGTATAGGGCAAGGAGAAAGAACAATGCTGTATTTGGAGATAATTCAGAATCTGGTGCTGCAGGTATTTTTTCAACTATCATGTACCATTGTACTTATTAATTCTATAATGCACTATGAAATTGTTGTACTGTATAACTGCACTATAAGTATTATGAGAAATGTGGTAATAATTTCTATCAAAATCAAAGTTTATTTTATTTAAAAACCAATTGCACATAGCCATGTTTGCATTCTTCCATTTCACGTTGCTTGCTGTATATATTTGTACCATATAAGTCTGTAAGGTACTGTCCGTGTTGTGATGCTAGAAAAATGTTGCAAATGCGTTACTAAAGGAGCACTTAATGTGTATATGTTTGGTATACGCATGAGAAACTTTAACCTTATGTTTGGATCGAAGCGTATGTTGTTGTATATGCTGAATAATCTTTAGCTATAAGATATGATATAGGTGTTGCCAGGGATTTTTTTCTTTCCATTTTCAAAAAGGAAACATTGGAGTTGAAAGATTTACTGGCAGGCTTGTGGAGAGTTGAAAAACTATACCGTTTTTCACAGTGATGGTTATTTCATTTAGAGTTTCAATTGTCTATTTATTTATTTATTCATTCATTTATGATTCATGGATATTGTTGTATGTTTGAAAATAATTTTGTGAGATAGGTCAAGGAGCAGGTGAAGCAAAATGGGCTCTGTATCATTGCAATTACTGCAAGAAAGATATTACTAGAGTAATCCGTATTAAGTGTGCCGTGTGCCCAGATTTTGACTTATGTGTTGAGTGCTTCTCTGTTGGAGCTGAGCTGACACCCCACAAAAGCAATCATGATTACAGGGTCATGGTCAGTAACCATTAATTTCAAATGTTTTCCTTTGATGTCTTGATAAACTTAACCATTTGATCGATCTGATACTGTTTTTTTATATCATAAGTTGAGTATAAATCATATTTGAAATAGTTTATGCTTGTTTATCTGCCCAACCACATTGCATTACTACTGGTTTCGGCAACATTGTTGTTATTATTGTTTTGTTTCTTTTTAATACGGTTCCATGTTGACAGGATAAATTGTCTTTTCCTATAATCTGCCCAGACTGGAACGCAGATGAAGAAATTTTGATTCTAGAGGTACTTGGTTTAAACTAATTGCGTAGGAGTAACGGTGACTAGTGGTGTAATATGACAATGCATTATATTTGGTGTTGAAGAAGAAATCTCTTATTGATATCTGAATTTTCTAGCTATAATATTTTGGTTTTAGGGAATTGAAATCTATGGCCTGGAAAATTGGGCAGAAGTTGCTGAGCATGTTGGAACTAAGAACAAAGAGGCATGCATGGAACACTATAGGAAGTTTTACTTGAACTCTCCAGTCTTCCCTCTTCCGGTATGATAGGCTTCGAATGAAGCTTCAATTAGTGCTTCTTATCATATTCGTTCATATAAAGGTATTTTAAATGCTAACTGTTCTTATTTACTAGGACATGTCTCATGCTGTTGGGAAAAACAGAGAAGAACTTCTTGCGACGGCGAAAGGGCAGGGTGACGACAAGAAAGGTTTGTCACAATATACGACATCACATTCATTAGTTTCTGTAGTTTTTAGTTTTTGTTGAAAAATGATTTCACTTACATAGCATACTATTATTATCATTTTCTTTCAATCTCTATATTGTTTATATATTTTAGGGTCGGTCAACACACATGCTGCAGCTGGTGCTAACAAAAAGGCATCCAATAAAGGCCGGGGAAAAGCTAGATTGCTGGAAGGTTTGCATTTTATATTTGCTCATAAATCCCAATTGACATTACATTACATTCTTGTATTTAACCCTAGTCCTTTTGTCATTGACAGATTCTCCAAAGGACGGAGATTTTGGAGGAAATAAGCCAAATTCCTCAAGAAATGAAGGCCCTTCTTTGGTTGAAGCCAGTGGTTATAACCCAAAAAGACAGGAATTCGATCCTGAATATGATGATGATGCTGAGAAATTACTCGCCGATATGGAGTTTAATGACACTGACACTGAGGAGGAGATAGAGCTCAAACTTCGTGTGCTGCGTATCTATAATAAAAGGTAAACAACCATTTTAATTTTATAGGTTTCTTTACCTGAGTCATCCACACTCAAAATCATAAATAATGATATTTGTTGCATAGTATTGCTCACGATCCTATCTTCAAATTGAAAAACGTTGCAGGCTTGATGAAAGAGAGCGCAGGAAGAAATTCATACTTGAAAGAAATTTGCTATATCAAAATCCATTTGAGAAGGATTTAACACCCGAGGAAAAGACAATATGCCGGAAATATGACATGTTCATGCGCTTTCATACTAAGGAAAAGCACGATGAATTACTCAGAACTGTTATCTCTGAACATAGAACTCTGAAAAGAATTCAAGAGCTTAAGGTTTGTGACATGGATGCCATTAAATTGTTATGGACATTCAATTTTTTTTCTCTTCTTGGAAAATGGAACAGTTTTCTGACATTTGTTGAACATGGTCGCAGGAAGCCCGTGCTGCTGGTTGCCGCAGTTCAGCTGAAGCAGATATATATCTTGCAAATAAGAGAAGAAATGAAGCTGAAAAAGGTGCTCGTAGGGCAAGAGAAAGTGCTAATGTGGTCCCAAACAATCACGGGGTTCCGAATGCATTGATGTCTGCTGGTACCAGACCTGCAGGGCCAGCCACTTCAAGTGCTGTCAATGCAACAGGATACTCTGCAGCAGATTTACTTTCTGAAGTTGTAAGAATCTTTTTCTTCTGCCATGTTTGCATTTTAAAACTATACACTGCTTCTTATTTTGTTTTCTGAAACCGTCGGCTGTAATTTTCTATCAGGAGAAACGTCTGTGCTGCGAGTTAAGGTTGTCTCCAACCGTGTTTCTGAAGATGCAAGAGGACCTGTCGGTACAAATGATTGCTGGAAGCGTCTCTTCAAAGTCTGATGCTCATCAAATGTTCAAGAATATGGATACCATGAAAATTGACAGGGTGTATGATATGCTCATTAAGAAGGGTATTGGTTCCCCCTGAGACCTCTCTTAATCTATTATTCTATTCAAGGACCCCTTAATAATAATCAGAATAAAATTAAGTTATATATCAAACTATAAACATTTCTAGAAATTTTTGAAGTGTTGTATCAAGCTTTTGTAATAAGTTTCTATCCGACATTTTTCATGCACTGTGGAGTGGATAGAAGTTGTGTGTACCAGAATTTCACAGGGAAATTAAAGACTTTTTGCTTTTATGAATAAAATGACTTATTTGCTAAAATGTTGTTTTTGGGGGAGCATCATCACCCTTGAAAATTCGTTGCACATTAGTTGTTTTTTAATTGTTTTACTCGTGACATGTTTTAAATTTGAAAAGTCTATAGCTTGTCTCTATGAAATATAGAAGATTTTATGATTTCTCTCTTTATGTGTTGCACGATTATCATGTGGCTATGCATACTAGTTTGGTTGCATATGGTTAAAGTTGAGGCTAGGCATGGTTGAGACTAACGTGGATTTAGTCATGGAGTGGCAGGATGGGTTTGAGGTTAAAGATTAGGAGGTTCTTGACGGTGAAATAAGAAGTGAATGTTTGTCATTGCTACTATGAGAGATTAATAGTTGTGTTGATTGATAGACTTTTAGCAAGTGTACTAAAAATGCATCGAAGTAATAAAATTTATAAGTTCGTCTCCACAGGGATTATTTCAATCTCAACTTGACAATTTAATTATAATAAGGATTTAACAAATAGCGGGTATGTAGTGCATATATTTGAGTTCAATGGAAAATAAAAATAAAAATAAATTGTTTTGAAAGTTATCAAAGATTAGAGTGATAAGGTCTTTCGAATCAATTAATTCTCGCTGTTTGGTAAATTGCACTTATTCTCTACAATTATTCTCCTAGTCTCACGACAAATTAACAAAATAGTTTTGATCAATCCCTTGACTCAGAACACTCTTCTAAAGCTACAACACCCTAATCCCTTAGGTGAGTCCGTAACCGTTGAAGGTTTTATATGAGCGTTAATTTTTATGTCATAACCTAACAATCATCTATCCCTAGATTGACCCGTTAGATTAACCGGAATTATTAAGTCCAATTCAATAACTAGTGTCAATAGTCAATTGATATTTAAAATCATTTTATATATGATCAGTATACAAAAAGCATTAAGAACAAATAATTCTGAATAAGACTAGGATTGTACTTGCATTGAAAAGAGTTTATACAATCACATGATTCAAACAACTTGAATTAAAATCATCTAAGACCTGATCAAAGGAAATTAACTAGACATAATCAAAAGAATAAACAACATAGTAAAGAAAAGAAACCGATAGAGTTTCGTCGTTGCCGGCTTGCTCTTCTATTTCATTCAATTAGCTACCGTTGAGTTTCCATGGGTCGTGATGCCTTCTTCCGTTACCGTGGGCAGCTTTTTCTCTTCTCCCCAAAACGTGATCAAAAGATGATCCTTTACGTATGATGTGCAGCGCCCTTTATATCCCTCCTGAACTCATTTTAGTGTTCTCGGGTTATCCAACCAAAACTAGATCCAATGCCCACTTCTTTTTCTATGCATAGCCCAATACACCAAATAATATACTTGCTATTATGTTTCAATTCATACCTCCTTCTCCTCATTAGGCTAGACAAGTGGCACATTGATTTCTTCCCATTCTCTTAAGCCTTAAAAACATGTCACACTAATTGACCAATAATAATAATAAAACACTATTTGACTCAATAAATCAGAAATGACACTTTATTTAAACTGACTCAAAATTAAATACTAAACTAATAAAAATCGACTAAAAACTCAACTAAAAGTGACTCTAAAAATAGTGTATGACTGACTGTCATCATTGATGACTTGACCAACGTTAGTTGCGACAAATGTTTCACTTTGATATATTATGAGTAAATTCCTGCTTAGATTTGTCATTTATTGACTATTGACTTTGTTGGAGTTTCTACTCCCTGATTGGTTGGGGGTTTGAGACTCTTTAGTCATGAGGTGGCAGTATGAGTTTAAGGTTAAAGATTATGAGGTTCTTGCAGGTGAAATGATACGTGAATGTTTGTCATTGCTACCACAAGAGATTAATAGTTGTGTTGATGGCTTAGCCAACATTAGTTGTGATAGTGGTTTCCCTCTTATATATTATGAGCATGTTCCTGCACAGGTTTTCATTTCTTGGCTACTAACTATGTTCGAGTTTCTACTCCATGATTGATAATTTTGTAGTACATTTCCTCTAGGAGTGGGGTTAAAGATTAAAAAGTTCTTGGAGGTGAAATGAGAAGTGAATGTTTGTTTCTCTCATCTATTATGAGCACTACTACACAAGATTAGTTGAGAGTGAATGTTTGCGACCACAGGAGATCAATAGTTTTGTTGATGACCTAACAAACATTACTTGTGATTGTTGTTTCAAGAGCATGTTACTGCACAAGTTTGTCCTTGACATGGTTGAGATGAGGAATCGCCTACGAACCCTTTTTTTGGGGCGCACAAATTATTTTTTGTACTGAAGTTATCCTACACGAAATGATTTTTTTTTTGTGATACAACTGAATCTTGAGTATGAAGTGTTGGAAAAATTAGAAATAGAATTATCATTAAGTAATAAATCAAAGATAAATATTAGCATAAATAAATTGACTCATGATAGATAAAGATATATAATAGGAAAACTTATCGGATTTGACTGAGGCGTGTAAAATTGCATTGAGCTTAAGAGTATTTTGCCACCTACGACTAGGTTATCCGATGCGGTTGGTCTCATAGCTAATACTCTCCAGGATACAACAGTCACTTCTTGCTAGCACCGCATGTGAATTAGCAATGTCTCAGGAAGGATGCTCATGGAAACTTTCTTTCTATAATTTACTATGTAATGTTTATACACGTATGTCTATGGCCGCTAGTATAACTCTCCTCCAACCTCTGTAACTTTCGTATTCTACCCTCTCCAATACACTGATTTCTTACTCTTTTTTATACATTGAATTGG
This sequence comes from Medicago ruthenica, assembly GCA_018208015.1. Lineage (NCBI taxonomy): Eukaryota > Viridiplantae > Streptophyta > Magnoliopsida > Fabales > Fabaceae > Medicago > Medicago ruthenica. The sequence goes on from CM031372.1 coordinate 18,986,706, forward strand.
ATACACATGTTTATTTACGTTGCAAAACTATATATCCTATTAATTAGGATTAACTAGCTATTAAATAGGAATGACTAGCTATGTGCTACCCTGTAACGTTCATATTGACTAGGCAATGGTAAGTGTAGCTAGTTAGTTACAAATTAATATAATTAACTTTAAAATAAATTATTAAATAAAATTCCAACAATTAATCCCCCACAATTTATTTTAAAGTTTTAGATGTTCCCAAGAGCGTGAAAAATCAATGCATAAACACTAGTGTCTTCTGGACTATGAACTAACACATAGAACAAATGAAATTTGACCCACTAGAATGTCGGTGAGATTATAACCTTTATGAACCTCATTCCGTATGTGAATCAGTGATCTCATCACTCACATTGATATCTCGTCCAAAGTTGTTCAACGCGGTGTGGTGCATTTTGGCCTTCCACCTTTTCCTGGATTTCATGAGTGGCTCTAGAAAGTCGGCCCAAACTTTCATAGAGGCGACCCCACCTCCAACACTCATATAGGTAAATCTATCAAGTGTACACCACAGTCACGCACACCACTCAAATATATGAGCTATAGATTTATTAAGAGTTTATAAACTCAACCTCATACGCTGTAGTATACACTATCCTACACCATAGGGATGAACTCTCAAAAATAAATTGGATAGTGTCTCAACAAATTGACAAGTGACTTGTTCTTACCCATATGAACATAGCCTTGCAAATTTTCACAATCTATGTTAGGTTACAATCACTCTCAATTTTTGTATTGGACATGATTCATCCCCCTTCGATGTATATATATTTCTCACTATACAGCTGTAGCACAAATAATACATTGACCAAGACGTCTCTCAGTCAGTATCGCATATATATTATCAAATCATCATCCATGAAATATTATCATAGGTTTACTTAATTAAATTTTAAGCAACAACACCCTCACATAAGAAAATTAAATCTATGTTTAGATTTATTGCACAGGTCTACTTGGAAATGCTTCCAAGCGACAACTCCCCCACATTGGGTAAATATAAATTCATGTGTGAATTTTATTCAATTCTACTTGAATTATTTTTCAAGTGATAACACCCCCGCATTGGGGAAAATAAATCCACACATAAATAAATCAAACTTCATTGCATTATTTTAATACAATGGATAATCCACCTTATGTCACCAATATTTTAAGGTGTATCTCAATATATATTTCATGAGTTTATCAAGTGCAACAAAAATATATTCAGGCCTACTTATATTATTTCTGAGCGACAACATCTCTATTACACTTGTTTCACTCATGCATATCGTATATTTACCTTCATGAGTTTCTTAAATCGAGTTTAAACATGTATAGCCCCCACATTTAGAAAGTTGCATATCGACCAAAACAACAAATTGTCATATAAAGAATAAATGACATAGATATGATGAAGGAGATTTGAACTATACATGTAACATAATGGCACAAGAAAACCAATCCACATTTTCACATAATCAACAACATATAGTTTGGGATTCTACATTAGCAAGTGTGTTTAATTTGAAAACTCGTTTACTGATTCATGCCAGCACAACCTATCACCTTTTTATCAATTCAGGAGCATATTAACTGCCATCATGGTCTCAAAATAATTAAACATGATAGTAACAATAAAAATATTCAGTTAAAACTATTCATGATCAAATTAAACAATAGTTCCTCAAAACAGATTTTTCATCCACAACAAATATTTCTTGAAACAATGGGAACATAATAACACGCCTTAGTAGAATATTTTAATTACAATGATAAAAGCAGTGTTCTCGTTGAAAAGGATCATTTTCACTTATTCCAAATCAAGTAAATAAGCAAAGTTCAGCATATTTAAAAAATATCACGCATGCTCAGAAAATTCCAACTCTAAAATAAGTCAATAATTATTAAAATAAATCACAAACAAATTTTGTGGCATACTTTCATAAAAATTCAACTCACGGTCTTTGGTTCAATCACAAACAAAACAAAGCTCAACTTGGCATGTGAGGTTTAAAGATTAGAATCATACCTTGCTTTTTTAGTTTCTTTAGCAGCCAAACTAAGTTGATATACCAATGCCTTCAAATTCTTTAATTTCTATTTCCTCTGAACCATTCATTTTTGGGAAGATTAAATGTGTTCAATACGAGAAGAATGCATTCTCTAGGCTTCAACTAAAAGGACTAACTAAACTGATCCTTTCATACCATAATTGAAATAGAGATATCAGAATATTCTACCTTCAAATTTGATTGCAAATTAATAGAGAATTAAGCAAGATAATTTTTTTTTTTCCAAATTATGAGTCATGGTATATATATTCGTAGATGATGTATCTTTGAAATTTTGCAATGATAGCATGACAGAATCAAAAACAAAATTATTAAACACATAAGTTACATATATATACCTCCACGCAAGATAGGAAATGTAGAATTAAAATCTGCTAACTACAACTACGTCATGTAATGTAAGGGATATCTCATCAACATGGTATAATCTAATTCTATAATAATAATTCTAGACCAAATTTCACATGAACCATACAAGAAAAATTATGACGCAATAATAGAAACATATATATAACAGTTCTAAAAGCTACGCCAATTTCTACTTTATTACAATAATTCCAATGTCAAACAAAATACTCTTAAGATTGTTGGAAAAATTAGACATAGAATTATCATTAAGTAATAAATCAAAGATAAATATTAGCATAAATAAATGACTCATAATAGATAAATATTAGCATAAATAAATTATCATAGTATTTTGTCACCACGAATAGGTTATCCGATGCGGTTGGTCTCATAGCTAATACTCTCCAGGATACAACAGTCACTTCTTGCTAGCACCGCATGTGAATTAGCAAGGTCTCAGGAACCACTCTTTCTATAATTTACTATGTAATGTTTATACACGTATGTCTATGGCCGCTAGTATAACTCTCTTCCAACCTCTGTAACTTTCGTATTCTACCCTCTCCAATACACTGATTTCTTACTCTTTTTTATACATTGAATTGGATACACATGTTTATTTGCGTTGCAAAACTATATATACTATTAATTAGGATTAACTAGCTATTAAATAGGAATGACTAGCTATGTGCTACCATGTAACGTTCATATTGACTAGGCAATGGTAAGTGTAGCTAGTTAGTTACGAGACTTAGTCACCAGCAAAATTATTAATTAATATAATTAACTTTAAAATAAATTATTAAATAAAATTCCAACATGAAGAGGATTGACTCTTATGGTGTGTTTGGATCGGGGATGTTCTGAGGTAATGTAATGTTTTGAGGGAATTCAAATATTTTTAGATGAATTCCACTGTTTGGATAATAATATGGAGAATTTTTAAAATGATGGAAATTTATGAAGTATTTTGTTCAAGTTAAATTTAGAGAATTCAAATGACACATAAAAGCTATGAATTTCAAATTTCTTCATTCTTATAATTTTCAAATTTTGCATTTTGGTCCTCAAATTTTCCAAAATTTTCAAATTGACCCCAATAAATTTACAAAAAATTGCAATTTGAACCCTAATATTTTTTAGAAATTACAAATCTACCCCTCAACTTATTCAAAATTATAAATTGACCCCTCAAATTTTTTGAAATTTACAAATTGACCCCTAATTTCAATTTTCAAATTTGGCCCAAAAAAATAAAATTTATAAAAGTTGCCAAAAAATGATGACAATGAAATTTTTGATTACTCCATCCAAACAATAGTATTTAGAAATGAAGTCAATTTAATTGATTCATTTGAATTGTCTAGAATTCTAAATTCTTCAAAAAATTTCAATTACTTCATCCAAACACACTCGTAGGATATATTTTTTTGAGGGAGACTCTTAGTGTGTGTGTGTATGTGTGTGTGTATATATATATATTAGATCAAACAGTTGACTCACTTAATAATAAGGGTGACTACTCTTGAATTTTGATTATTGATTTTATGGGGATGGTAGCTCAATATGTTTTGATGCCTTTGTTTATGGACTCTTGTATCTTTTCAATCGTAGCGCTTTTTGTCTGATATAATTCTCTTTCAGCATCTAACAAAAAATGAAAATAGTAAGGTTGTTAAAATTGATGGATTTAGTTTAGAATTTTTTTAAAAAAAATATAAAAACAAATCGCTATTGTTTGAAAAAAAACAGAAGAATCAAAAATATCAATTTGTTTAATGAATATAAATATTATTAATATTTTAATTTAGTTTAATAATATAATATAGCGGTGAAGGTCAATACCGGAGCATAATGATCATTGCTAGCAGCGGCAATCAACCAATGATGATCCTCCAATCATCCCGTCTCGAAGATCGATGGAGCTCTGACCTTGACCGCAGTTGATCGTCACCACCTCACCAACACATTTTCCTTTTTATTAAATTTATATTTATTAAAATAAATATTCATTTTTTTCTAAAAAAAAATAATCATGTTTTAATACAATATTAAAATACCATTGACCACCATTGTTGACTCACATTAAAACACTCATATTTTTTGTTTTTAACATGTTATTAATATTTAAGTTAAATTAATTTAAATATTTAATTTCTTTTTTTCCTCCAGTTTTTTTAGTTATAAAATTTATTAATATTTTGCCAAAAAAAATTGTATTAATTTTACAAATAAAATATTTATATTGTATCCATTGAACTATTTTGTAATTTTAATTGATCTATTGAACAAAAAATAAGTGGATGGATTGTGATACACCTATAGATTGTGCTATCCATAATATGAAATGGATGGATTGAAACTAATCCATTAACTATTTGCTTATTGGTTTGATGGATTTGATGAATTAATGAGTGAATAGATGGATCAAATTGCCACCCCTACTTGATAGAAGATTTGAATAGCATAACCCATATGATGTACTTTTATTTTTGTTTGGTATTGAATGACGTAAATCGTTATGTGATAGAGACTAGAAAGCGTGTTTAAATATTTTGAAACTTTTTTTCAAATGACAATGTTTTTTTTTTTTTGACAAAAAATGACAATGTTGTTATTTTATTATCGAGAGAAATTGAATTCATAACCTTCTTTATCACTCCAATTTTCTATGACGTTGCTTCTCTCAAACCATCAAACCACCTTATCACTTCTTGTTTGGCCATGAGGGGGACTCTCTTTCAGGGCAGGCCATCAGAGGGTGCAAACAGCTCTACTGAACTGAGCCTCCAAAATTTTGGGGCCCAAAATATTTTATATATATATATATATATATATATATATATATATATATATATATAATGCAAAACAAACTCGATTATATACAAGAAATGCGCTAGAATATCACATATGCGAAGGTGGTCCAGTGGTAGAGTTATGTCTTGAGGATCTGTTTGTCCTTGGTTTAACTCCCACCAGTTAGCTAGTTTTTTTTTCTTTAATTAATTTTTTTCCCAGCAGCTAGCAAGTTTGTTTTCTTTAATTAATTTCTTTCTCAATATTCTCTATTCTTCCTCCACATCGGTGCAACTCTTCTAAACATATTGAACTATATTTTTTTAAATCAAGACACATAAAAAAAAATTATTCTTTTTTAGAGACCTTTTGTAATTTTTTTGCTCATACTCGTCGTATAAAATAGCAAACTTTAACAACAAACATTATAATTATTTTTTTAGAAAATAAAATAAAACAAACATTATAGACTAAAAAATAGCATTTTTTTATCAGGGGCCTCTGTTTATTATGAGAGTCGGGTCTCCAATTTTACAGGAACGAGCCTGCTCTCTTTGGATTGATTCATCACATTGAGCTAAAAAGAACCACACAAGTGAGATGTGACACCATATATTCACTCAAAACCTTAAGGAAAAGACTTTTTGAGTTCACTCACTTATATGTTGTTCAACCTCAACTCTTCCATCCAATGTAGGACTTTAACTCACTTGACATAACACAATATGTCTCCCTCAAATGTGAGTCTTTCTATTTCCTTGATCCAACATTAGAAATCTCTTCTGCTCCCTCACAAAGTCTAACTAGGCTCTGATACCATTGTTGAGGCATGATGGGGAGTGGTTGTTGGACCATTGGGGGGAACCTTGTTAGGTTGGATCATCATATTAAGCTAAAATCAACCACATAAGTGACAGACACCATATCTTCATCCAAAACTTTAAGACATTAAGTACATGAGCTCTCTTACTTATATATAGCTCAAATTCTACTCTTCTATCTAATGTGAGACTTTAACCCACACTTGACACATCACAACAATCTCTTTCTCAAGTGTGAGACTCTCTACGTCTTTGATCCAACATCAAAAAACCACTCCCACAGATCTCCACTAAGTTGAATCAGATTCTAATATCATTGTTGAGCCATGAGGGGAGTCTCACTAGATCGAAACATCACAATGGACTGAGAGAATCAACACAAGTATGCTAAACACCACATCTTATCCTAAAACTTTAAGGTATTAGGTACATGAATCATCTCGCTTATATATTGCTCAAATTCTACTATTTTATCCAACGTAGGATTTTAAACCACACTTGAAATATCACAATATTAGCAAAGGTTTAAAGTATCCAAGCCTGGTATGACTTGGATAGGATCCGAGGGAGGGAGTTGATTCTGGTGTTGGATAAAAAACACTGAGTCTCTCACTTGAAGGATAGAATGTTGTGACTGTCAAGTGTGAGTAAAGTCCCACCTTGATCAAAAGATTACAATTTGAGCAATATATAAATGAGAGAGTTCATGTACCAAATGTCTTACGGTTTTGAGGTAAATTTCAATCTCTTTGCAAACAATTCTAACAAACAATTAGTAACCATTACTATTACAAAAACAAAAATCTAATATTTATATAACATTTTGAGAAGTTTCACAAAGTCTTGGTGATATTAGACGCTATATTAGACTTAACTAAGAATGTAAATGGGTATTCATATGTATGGATGGATAGTATGATACTATTGTCCGTTTCATATCCATTCGGTCATACTCTAGGCGGATAATCTACAAAATTTGAGGTACCCTCGAGTAATTACATATATTCATAGATAGCATTTTTTGAAAGAAAAAAAAAAAGCTTGTTGTAATTACCTAAAATTTAACAATAAAAGTTCATTACATTCATTTCACACGCAGTTTAACAACAAAATTTAACGCAGTCATTTCCTTTTTTTTTTACCAAAACATACGAATATCCATACATTTCATTTCTAACCAAACACAAAGTTCATCACATTTTTAAACTAGAAATATTTAAGTAATTTACTTAATTTATTAACAAGTACATATATTCGCAGACACAAATACCATTAAATCCACATTCATATCAATTAAAGCGTACATGTCAGATTTATCCACAAATACCCACTGATACACTTTTTTTTTGCCATCCCTGGACTTAACTCATTTATAAATGTTTGTTTATGATTTAAAAAAAACATTTTTTACTCTAAATGAAAAGCTATTAGGATTAACTTTTCCCAAAATATATTTTTTCAAAAACAAGAAGGTAACACATAAACTAGTTAAAACTCTTTTTTTTTTTAAAATGAGTTTTATGGGTAGTAAACAAGCATAAATAACTTCAGATTTTTCTTAAAATCTCTATAAAAGAATCTCGTTATTAATCTCTATTCTTTTAACACAAAATCTATTTTTTTAAAGCTGAAACAAACACATTCATATTATGTGAAAACAACAAAATTTCCCATTGATAAAAAATGCTTTCAAAAACGTTCTCAATTTGATATCACTGAAATTTAAAAGAAATAGTTTTATGGGTCGATTACCTGTTTGCTCACGCCCCAACATCAGTTCAGAAGTGTGCATATAAAGAAATTATCAAATTATACACGTTGAAATTTGTACTTCTGAAGAATGTGTGGGGTGTAAAATAGCACCCTTATATTGAATCTCCAAGTCACAACATACATGTTGATGGAGATCAAATTATGATTCCATGCACAACATTAATCGCATGGCTCATGCAACAATGATAGAACCACATTGTCGATCATTTTCCGATCCCTGGTAATTTGAAATGCAAGAATCGCGACATATGGTAGTTACATTACATACAACCATATATGAATAGGTGCACATATTTAGCAAATTGTTCAAAGATAAAACTTTATATAGTACTTCATGATCAAAGGTAAAAACTAATTAAAATCTCAATACAAACTTTACCCTTGGGGGCTAAACTCCTCGATACGCAGTTTCAAGTTTCAGTGGATGTATCTGCAATTGTGCATCTAACAACCCACATGAACTAAATATCAAGACTAAACTGTATAAGCTTTATAGATTGTTGATCTAATGAAAGACCTCAACCCAAAACATAAGCTATACACTAAAATGTACTAGAATAAGAACTTTACCACCGTTATCCTCTGCATATGTATTACTACTACCCTGAAGTTTCATTTCATTATATACATTAAGTATATATAATCAGTAGGAGAAAGAGAAATCTCCCATTTACCTTTACCATATATTCATGTAACCTGTATTGCTCCTGCTGCATCAAGTTTTGGTTCAGAACAACCAAATTTTTCCTCCATCACCAAATTCTCCTCGCTGTCCTCTCCAGTGTCGTCAACATCAGCATCATCGCCGTCATTGTCAGAGCCATCATCATCACTGCTACTACCAGAGTTACAATCCTTGTCTTTATCAAACGCATCAACAACATTGTCAGTCTCAGTATCACCATCAAAGCCACCAGAGTCGATATTCTCGTCTTCATGAATGGCATGGAGTGGTGGTTTCCACAAAGTCATTCTCTTCATACCACCATTAAGTTCTTCCAAACCAGATGATTTTTGCTCAACCTTTGGAGCAACTTCAACTTTAGCGATTGGTGGCGATTTACTTTCAAATGTTGCAGAACTGCCAGTCATAGATCCATTGACCACTGCAGAATTAGCTTGAAACTTGGGGCGGGAGCTGGGATTTGAAGATAAAAAGCTGCAAATGTCCGGCTTTCCCGATATATCAACCCACATGTTATCAATCCAATCTTGGGAAATCCGAAGGTCTCTCTTTTCGACCAATAGAAACTTCTCTTCACCTAAAGAGAATCACATTACCATGAGATGTCTTACCCAAAGAAAAACATTATGTGTGTTGTTGTAATTACATTTGATTATGAATTTTCCTTTTCAGTTGTGATAGAGAGAAGATGGAAACTAACTACCGATAATGCATTTCCAGAAACACTGAACAATTTTTCAAAAATATTCATCTATTTTTAAAATACATTTTCAAAAACTTTTAATAATGTCTTCTAAAATGTTTATTTTATCATGGAAATGGAAAAAGGAAATACTACAAGAAAACGGGGCCCAAGTAATTTACGTCATACCAGGCGAATAAACCTGACAGGTTCCATTTTCAGAAGCATCAACAGCAGTTATAATACTTTCCCACCATCCATCCCCACACCAGGCATCCACAGCTGCTCCAATCTCGAAAGTACAACCTTTAACAGATTCAGGAGGGCGTGGTCGTACTAATAAGCGGCCGTAACACCGCATACCCAGTTTGTCAGGTTTTGCCACTCTTTGTGCAGGGATCCATTCCTACACAAATTAATAACAGGTTGAGAACCGTATTCTTCCTCAAAAATCACCCGCAATCATTATTTATACTTGTATAAAAAATTACCCAGCCAATAGATATATAGTTTAATTTTGATACGAAGTGTAAAAAGTTTTACATCGTCAGCAAATCACAACCAATCATATGTGTAACTTTAAAAGTAATTATAAAGTCAAACGTTTTTAATGATGTGACGACTATGACAGATTGATAGCGTAAAAAAATTTTTACACCAACGGTGTATATGAACATGTGCATGTCACACACGCACACACACACACAGAGAGAGAGAGAGAGAGAGAGAGAGAGAGAGAGAGAGAGATTTATAGAGAGAGAGATAGAGAGTGAGTGAGAGAAGAAATATAAGGCATTGCATACCTCTAGATGTTCCTCCTCGTCTTCTGCATCCATTATGTCATCATACATAACCTTGAGCTTCTTATGAGATGCATACAAGATTGTACATCTAAACCAGCATCCTCTAATGCCACTATCTTGAGAGAGAAACTCTACCTTATCATTGACCTTAAAAGGCAGTTCAGGCTTAGGTTCGATACCCTTACCCATTGTATTTCTTGACAGTTTTAGTTTCAGACTCGGGTATTTCGGTACACCATTTGGCATCTCATTCATAAGAGAAGAGTTTTGCAGACCAGAAGAACCCTTTTCAGCTACCGAGTACTCCACAGAACTTCTATTCCTCTTATTGCTGGACTTCAAAGGATCATCTTGAGTGAAGTTCCCACCATCTTCAAATTTCGGACAGTCCGCCTTTCTTTTGGAAAGAATAGGGCAATTCAAACCAGAAAGTATAGGCTGGTTACTATAACCGCTCAGCTTAGTAAGTGCAAAGGGTTTCAGCTTGTTATTTTTAAGCTGCCTAGAACATACATGAATCTCAGATGAAGAGGTACGCAGCAACTCAGCTTTGTATTTCTCGTAATGCTTAGGAGTCAGAACTGTTGCAGGACCATTGATGCACTCAGCGCTGATCACCTGAACATTAGGTGTGATGAAAACCTCACCCTCATGAAGATCAAGCTCTGGAATCACATGCTTAACTTCCTGACCATGGTGAAACCACCGTACTTTCACCCTTTTTTGTTTCTTTTTGTCTTCATACATATCTTCCAAGTAACCGAGATAGTGATTTTCCTCTTCAGCCATAATATACACAAATGAATGAACCTATAAATTAGAAGAAATATTTCAGAAACATAAATTTACCTCTGTATGCCAATAAAAGTCAATGATAACAAGGGTCTGCGTGGATTGACTGATTTGAGCTTATTCACTGAGATAAGCACGTGTGAGATTGTTTGGGAGAGCTTATGGAAATAGCTTATGACATGTCCATAAGTTGTTTTTAGCTTACTTTCATAAGCTCTTCAAGATAGTTGTTTTTAGAATTACTTCATATAAAAACAGTTTTACTTTATTTTATCTTTCATTATAAAAATAGCTTATATATAAGTACTTATATGATAAGTGCAAAATTAAGTTGTTTATCCAAACAGGGCCCAACAATTCGAGGAAATAACTGAGATGTAACAACAAAACAAATAGTTTACATACATATATGGTTGTCCCTTTCCTGTCAAACCCTGAGTAGTGCTTCAGCTGTTTAGCACAAAAGGAAGAAGCACCTGACCATACAATATCTGAACTTTGAATGTTCAGCTTCTTAGAAATCTGCAGTGCAGAAACCATAGGCATGGAGAATTAATCATGTCATATAAAGATACAATGGAAATTAACGACAGATGGATTTTATTAGTCATTGGTTCTATACCAGTTTATCAGGTATTTTTCTGTTATTAGCATTGATTCCATTTGCGAACGTATCAAGAGATCCCAGTCCTGCAGCGTTTGCTGAATCATCGAGCAGTGTACCTGTCAGAGAAAAATTGAGGTTGCTCAGAAAACTTTTCTTTCCGTAACAAGAATAAAAGTGGGTTCAAAGTGGAGTGATAAACCATGTTGTAGCAAAAGAAAGACATGGCAAAAATGAAATGCAACGGCCACAGAAAACTAGCATGAAGTATCAAGTGCATTTTTTGCTTCCTTCCTTTCTCTGTTTCTTTACTTTTGTTATAATGAAATTGTACATAAATTATTCGGGAAGCAGATAAGACATCAAGTATTCAACTCAAGACCTTAATCGTCTTCATGGACACACAACAACAACAACAACAACCACAACAACCAAGCCTTATCCCACTAAGTGGGGTCGGCTATATGGATCAAATTACGCCATAATGTTCTATCATAAACCATATTTGGACACATAGCTCCAGACAATAAATAATTACTTGCCAATTGATCAAAGGATACCCTGTCAATTTTTTCTAGCCATATAAAATTAAGCTAAACTTGCATCCAAATGAAAAGAAGAAAATAACAGGTGACCATTGTTATGAGGGCTCCACCGGTATAGGGATCAAGGAGAGTCAGAAATATGCAACCCTGCCCCATTAAAAGGAGAGGCTATTTTTTACTACTACCATACATGGTTATCAAATCGAGATTAAATCTTGAATTGAAAGACTTATTTTCAGAATCATGAATCAAATCTATTACAAAGTGATTTATAGCAAAATTATAAATCAACAAAAGAAAAGTGGCTGGCTATACAAAGTTGACCATAAAAAACAGTTGACTACACTAAGTTTTGGCAGTGTCGAAATTCACCATAGTGAATCTAGATTCATAATGAATCGGGATTCAATTTGATATCCATATCCAAAATCGATAAACATTTGAGATTTGTATCGATCGGGTTCAGTTTTATATCAAAACGAAATACAACTCTCATGTATCATGAGATATTGATACTACAATCCCAATGCAGCGACCTTACCGATGGATCAAAACTCGAAACTCGGGAGAAAATAAAACGAGAAAGAAAATTATTAGGTTTGGATCTCGAAAAGCTAATCGATTTGATGAGCAGAAGATGATCCCACCATGTTTAATGCATTGATTGTAAATAAAAAAATGGAATGAAATAAAATTAACAGATCCACATATATAAATTCAGAACACAGATCTAAAACACAACAACAGATCACAGAAATCACAGTCTGGCAGCTACGGAAAGATTAGGAAGTTAATCAACAAAATAAACAGTACCCATTTCCTTATCCATCAAGCCTCGAGGATTACAACAGATTTCTCCCCCACCACTCCGTATCCTTTATCACAGCAACAGCCTCGACAGTGTTGAAGAAGCACAGGCTTGTGTAATTTCTCAATGTAATGTGTATTCGGAATGGCTTTAAAGTGACGTGTCAGTGGGCTTTAACACTGCCCAATAGAGTGTATTGTGTCACGTTACAAGCACGTGATCTTTCATTGACTAGCTGACATGGTTTAAGATTGGACTATTATTCTTTGGGCTGGGCTTAGTAAATAGTTTGTATGACTTGGATTTAGTCAGTGTATTATACATTTCAGCTCCACGTGGTTGCTCAACCCTAAAACCCTGGTTCTCTAATTATTACCTCAATCTTCCTCATTCTTAATCTTAATTATGTCAAGAAGCTTATGTTGTTTCTGCCTGCTCTGCCTCACGGTGACAGATGGTAAAGATGTGCTGTTACTTACGTGATTTTCCTATCAATCGGCATTTTTTTTAGTCAAAATGTCCAATTACATCTCTAAACTATGCCATTTCCAACCATGAGTATAACTTAATGTAATGTCATGATGTATTCAGTTAGATAGAATAAATCATAAATCCAGCTCCCAAGAAAGAAAAAATTAATAGTTGTTTGTTGAAATAATCCGTGGTTTTCTAATTTACATGAACAAAACGACATGCCATAAACTAGAATAAAAAACTAATCGCGACACCTCTCGCATTTATTCCACTTACCATGAATGCAACCACGACTACGGATACTAACATGGTGATTATTAATCGTCCATAATACCAAATATTGAAATTCAAAAATATAGCGTATAAAGTTCATAATATTGTGCTCAAATAAATAAACATTTGGCATGATAGCAAAACTACTTCAAAAATAAATCAATTCAGTCAACAAATAATCAAAAGGCTCACATTTCCTAAATCTTTTTACTCTCGTTGAGTCATGAATATGAAAATTCGAAGACAGCATTCCGATGGTAAAATGTACATTATACAATGATACAACTTTTAAGTAAGTAGTCATGAATCAACAACCAAAGCCAAATCTTTATGTTGTGTTAGATAGATGACAACAAACAAAAATGTAAACTTCGTTGAATCTTAATAGCATGAACCGTGGTTTTAAATGGTGGCGCGTAACCACAACTGCAACCACCAAGTAAAGACTTTTGAGGTCTTCGGTCACCACTGCATTGCAGTCGCAATTGCAACTACATTTACCACATTTGTTCACAATTTTCTACAATATCGATAATCATTATGTAACCACAGTCACAATTGATAACCTTTGCATGGACCAACAATATAAGTGATCATGAATGACGTATACAATTCACAAAGCACAAACTTTACCAAATTCTTTGAAGGGTAACTCATAAGAAGAAGTACATTGTGTGGTTGATAAAAGAAAAAGCCATGTAGCATCTAACAAGAACACATTAGCTTAGGTACATGAAAAAAATAATAACCTTCGTGACAAAAATTCCCGAAAGCCAATAACCATTCATACAATAAAACAATTCACCACATACACTTGCATCCACAAACAATAACTCATAACAAATAAATCATTAAAACACATGAGAATCAAATTGCAATAGAATCAAACAAAATTACCATTACGGTGCGATCGATTCCTCGAAACCAAATGGTTGAGCCAGTCAACAACCTCCCTCCTTGCCCTCCATTTATAAACAACGTTAGTGGATCCATAATCCATCAAAAATTGTTGAGGAACAACATACATCATGTGCCTCACACTCCTCTCAGTCCCCACAACAGCTAGCACTGAATCCCCCGACACATGTCTCAAGTAAAAATGAATCACACGGTTCCCACGCTCTTGACATATCACTTGCTCCTCCCATGACACAAAAACGGCATCAACCTCATCACCAGACATCCTTAAATCCTTCAAAATCCACCACCACCACCAACAGCAAAAACAACACTCTACACTACAACATTAAATACACAACAAATAAATAAACAACGATGGGTTGTTCCTAAATCAACCCTAAATTGGTGTAAGGAAAAACCCTATCGAGCTAGCCCAAAAAATCCTAAAACTCAAACCATTGATGAAAAAACCAAAACCACAACGACCCAGATGAAAAAAAAATCAATCTTTTTTCGGTCTAGAATCAAATGGGGCAAAAGGGTGGATCAAGATTAAAGAGAGAGAAACTATGGCGTCATGGTACAAAAACTATAGAAGTGAAGTCAAACAATGTGGCATCATCAAAACCAAAGGAAAAGAACAAAACAAGGATTAAGGTTCATTCATCGTACTACGTCATATGATGTTTATGTTGTGGAAAAACCAAAACCCAGGTTTTGTGAAGTGGGGTTCAAGGCAATGGATGAGAGAGAAAGAGAGGATTTTGAAGGGTGAAAAGGAGGGTTTGAAGAAAATGGTTGAAACCCTTTTGAGAGTGAAAAAAGGGTTTGTGATGAGAGTGAAAACGATGATGAAAAACCTCAAAAAGAACAACGGTGTTTTTGTTCTTGTTCTTCTTGTTCTTGTGGTGAATCAAAGGAAGAACCTAAAGGGTATTAAGGGAATTTTAGTGTTTTCTTGAGAGGGATATTCCAGTGTTGCACATACACGTGTGTTCTTGACACGTGTCATTTTCATGATTCTATTTTGACCACTTGATTCGATGATAGTGTAGGGTACCGTAGTACTTGCATTTTTGTTTTGGAAGTTTCTTTACGACGTCGTTAGGTGAGTGAGGTATATTGTTCTCAAAGTCAAGGATTTTAACCAAACTCTACTTGTTATCCCTAGACATGCCCTATGCATACTTTAATGGAAAATAAATTCGGCCAACTTTTTTTTCCTCATCAAACTTAAGTTTTTGACCTATCATGCCTCTTATGGACTCCTACGACGTACGTCATTTGAGTCTGCTATGGTAATAAGTATCGAGTCGGCGATGAGATATTTGTTTCTTATTATATAAGGTTGGATCATCTTTATAATAGACGACTTTAGAAATCAATTATGGAATTGATATGTCATGTCTCTTATGGACTCCTACGACTTGGGTAATTTGAATCTTGCTTACTACGTGGGGTTGGACTATCTTCAAAATAAGCGACTCTAAAAATCGACTCTGATTATTTTCTCGACCAACCTTAAAAAGGTACTGGAGCATACAATAATCCCTAAGGTGATAAATATATTATTATTAAACTTTAATCACAACAATAATTTTGTCCAAGTTAAACATGATTATTACATCTTGAGTTTCTGATATAGTACTTGTTTGATTTCACATTGGAGCACCTTAAACATGAGTTAAACAATGTCAAACGTAACTTTAGTGATAATTCACATGTTTGGATGTGTATGATTCAACGCAATTCACTAAAGCTAGCAGAAGTAGCTTTTGTGTTGAATGAGAATCAACTCTAAGATTTTACTCTGATACATCGTACGTTATTTATACTTTTCCCCTCTAGCAAATTTTTTACATACATTTTAAATAAAATTGAAACCCATTTTGGTCATTACACACTCTTACGCAATTTTAATCTAAATTATCCAAACAACGTGAATTGATAAGAATCAATTTCACCTTAATGCATCTAAACGTAAATCAAGTTACTTTCGACTCACTTTTAATCAAAATCAATTTTATGAAACTCAATTTTCACCACCAAAGAACCATGGAATGCTTATAAATTTACTTCACATGTTTCTTTTTACTTGTTGGTTTTTTACTTTTTACACATATTAGTGTAACCAATAAATTTTATTGCTTTTGATTTCATTGCTTATCTTTTTTCTATAATACCCTTAAAAGAACACTATTTTTTTAACATTTACTCTTTCATTGACTGAAACTCACGTAGATCTCATCACTTTATGTGATATCTATCTCCAAAGTGTGTGATCAAATTGGTTTCACTAAATAAAAAAGTGAGTGTCAAAAAAATGTTCACATCAACCCTCATATACCCTTAATCATTTATTTTCTTATTTTGTCTATTTACTTTTCTATCTGCAATAAATACTTAAAAACCTTATTGACAAAAGAATAAAGGATGTACGACAAGTTATAAATATAAACAATTTTTTTTCTACAAAAGCAAGTAATACGAAACTGACGGAGTGATACAAAATAAAGTTATGAAACTTCGACAATTATAAATATTTGAATTCTCATATTTCCTATATTAAAAAAAATAATTTACTGCTAAGAAATGAATCAAGGTTAATTTTAAGCATAAAAAAATAACATAGTGTGTGTTTGGATGGGCATTAGTCAATAGTCACCACATTCATTCTTTTATTTCAATATCGATTTGATAGTAATTTTTGGTGTTTCATAATGTTGCTTTCGTGTCATCGCATTCAAAAAATGCGTTTACTTTCCAATTAACTGACATAGAGTAATTAGTTGAGGTCACTTATTTTGTATTCACATAATACAAACCCATCACTTTATTTAAAAAGATCAAACTTCAGTCAGTACCATAGCATTAATATTTGCTTGTTTTTCAATCATTTCCTTGGAGGCTGCATTTAGAAAGAAATAGTAAGACTAAGAGATATATATGCATCATGCATGTCCCCCCCCCCACAATGGGCAATACACGTCCTTTTGATACAAAAATGAGTTTGAGGATCACTCAATTGCTATCCAAACATGCACATTAATCTACTACCTGCTTATCTAAAAATGATTCAGAAAAATGCAGTTATCAACCAACACCTTTGAATTAGTTATAGATTTACAAATTATATAAAAATCAAGCACGTGATTACTCTTTAACATAACTTATTTACCCTATTATAGAAAAATTAAAATAAGTGAATTTGAAATATAATATATATATTTGAGATATTTTATTTAAAATCATGAATATTACTATCTAACCATTACATACATTTTTGCAAACCAATCAAGAAACGACATACAACAATGTTAATCGGGACCCACTAGAGTTACAATTGAAGCCCATTTTACCCAACATTTATGCCACGAGAAGATAAGGAATGAGGGAGATAAGGTTGGTGTATTGTAAGTAGTATAGTGTTAATGTGTTATTGTCAAACAACATATGCATTTCATTTCCATCCACAAGATGAATGACAACGGTATATTGTACAAGCTTTAATGTGGTAATAAATAGTGTGTGAAAGTGGACGAGTATATAAAAAAGATGAAAAAACTTAGCCGAATTCTAATGCACTCCAATCCATCTTATTTTATCCACTAAACCCTCACGTGGCTAGTAGCGTTTTTAATTAAATATGTCATCTCTTCTTTTACATGTATCATACAAATCAAACTATAATACGACATGGATACATATAGGTGAATAAGAGCATCACCATTCGTGGTTTTATATGGGGAGATACTGAATAGTGGCTTAAGATCCATCATATTGATTGGGATATGTACTTTTGACAAAAACTTCATGGTGGTTCAGGGATAAAGAATCCCTGGAATATCAACGAGGCTTTTCTCATGAAGATGTTTTGAAATCTTATTCAAAAATTAAATATCTTTGGTGCATAGTCATTCCTAGTAAATATGGGAAGAATATTGATTTTAGTTTATCTTCTAGCGCCCAATCTTATGACTCATCGTTATGGAAAGCTTTTCAGGGTTATAGAGTGAATTTCAACTGCATGTGTTGAGGTAAATTGGTAATGGTAGAAATACCAATTTTTGGTTGGATAAATGGGTTCCACACAACGTAGAGTTTCTCCTTTCGAGATCACATTGACATCACTCTTTTTGTGAGAGATGTATTGAATCTGGATGGGGTTTGATGTGAGATTTCTAAGGGAGAACATTTTGAATGCCATTGTGAATTAAGTCATTGCCCTTCCGGCTCTACAAATGCTAACCGCATGATATTTTGGGGTGGGAAGGAACCGGCACCCACCAGTTTACCTGTAACATCCTGCTTAAACGTAACTTTTATCAATATCAGAGGAATTACGAGCGAGTAAGGGCAAAATTGTAATTATGAGCTGGAAGGGCTTTATATAGGGGAATCTAAGATTTTCTTCATTTCCTCATTTCCCTTCTCTCTCTAGAATTCAGATTTTTCCTTCTCTCTCTCTCTAGGATTTCGGCCATCATTGTCAAACAACCTTTAATCCATCAATTTTCTTCCCTAATTCCTTGTACTGCCAGCGAGCAAGCTTTTGGGAAAGATTAAAGCAAGAGAAAACTAAGGAAACCAAGTCAAGAGGAGGAATTCTAAAGCTAGGGTTTTGGTAAAAGGAAGCTTGCCAAGATCTGCAATTATTAGGTGAGTTCCGTAGTACAGCTTATCCCTTTTGGGTCATATTGTGTGAGAATCACAACTTAATTTCTAAGGCTTAAGGAAAAAGGATAGTTTTTCCCCTTTTGATACATATGCTTAATTCATGCTTAATCCTTGAACCCAGTACGTTTTTATAGTTTAAAATGAGTCTCTGGCATGTTTCAAAGATCATCAGGCAGTTGGGTACCAAGATTTTGAGGTTAAAACACAAGTTTCAGGATTCTGAGTTCTGCTACTATCGCAGAGCGACCAGGACTTTGCTCTGCGAAGCTTCAGATGCAGAGTCAGACTTCAGACGCAGAACGAAGCTTCAGACGCAGAATTACTGTTCAGACGCAGAATGAAGCTTCAGACGCAGAATTACCCTTCAGACGCAGAATTACTGTTCAGACTTAGAATGAAGCTTCAGACTCAGACTCACCCTTCAGACTCTGAATGATCAGACGCAGGTACTCACAGAGCGAAGCTAAGGGTCGCAAAATGAAGTGGTCCAGAATGACTTTTTTATTAACAAACAGTTGTATCAAGCCCATGATCTTTGAGATGCCTTGGAACAAGGATACTTATGAACCTTCAAGGATTAGCCTAGGATAAACATATGTATCATACAGAGTGATGGGTAGTTTCCCACATGATTTCAGGTAAGAGGAACAGGAATTATTACAGATGGGATAGTAAGCCCATAGGTATGACATATGATAACAATATGTCTAGAACCTATAATAGGTTAGCAGGAATATAGAGGTATTCAGATTAAAGTACAAGAGTACTAGGAATGTTTCTCAACATTCAAGGATTCAGATAAGAATAGTATCAGGTATGTTAAGGGTTAGTTTTTCAGGATACCCTTAACCAGGCATATTCTAGTGTACCTTAGCTAGTGGTACCAAGTTTTCCCAGGTTCAGGTACATTTATGTGTCATCAGGGCGTGCCTCAGTTGTTCACGCCAGAGTGACACTGAGGATATACGCAACAGTTCAGGACAGGACGTACCTTAGGTAGTGGTACAAAGCATAATTATCAGGAATTATACAGATTATATGTATGTATATATGTTGACAAGTTGTGGCACAGGTACGCTTCAGATTTATTCTGGATAGGCCAGCCCATTAGGGAGCCTACATGACGACTCATATATATATATATATATATGTATATATATTCAGGAAATTATCAGGAATATCAGGATAATATATTATATCAGGAAAAACTTAATTAATTAATTACCAGGTTAAACTTTGTGTCTTCTGTGCTCTCGTCAGGTAGAGACCACAGGGGGTTCCAGTTGTAACACACATACTAAATTTATCTAGAATATTTAGCATGTGTATTAAATCTGATACTGAATACATTAAAATTTTCAATAATAATAATACAACATAACTGAATGAATACAAATTTGCTCGTTTATACAACTAATCAAGTACCACTAGTTATACTTATACAATGTCTGATAAACTCCTGAGCTGGTACATGACGAGCAACTGCACTCCATTCAGCGTCTCCCTGATGAACTGCATCACGAACCTCTTGCTTACCTGCGTACCTGCACCAGAAGGATTGGGATGAGACATAATGTCTCAGTGAGCTCCATCCAACCTACTGTTGGCAACCTCGGGGAAACCTAGGGTCACCATGCACTAACTGTTGGCAATCTCGGGGAAACTTATTATCGCCGTCAATTTCTACATATCTCAGCGATCAAGGGAAGACTAGGATCGCTGTATGAATCTTTCATATTTTCATCATATTCATAATCTCATACTCATTATCTAGTGATCGAGGGAAAACTATGATCATTTTCTGATAACTGATATCTAATGACTACTCTGTCATATTCTCATTGTATTATATATATCTTTCTGTTATCATTAAGTTAGAAAGTTAGCGTGTAACACACAGTAATTATCTTGGTTTATTTTACGGAGTGCATACGAGTGGAGTAACCCCGGAGTACATCTCCCTACTACCTGTGAAAATTCATATCTAAGGCTAGTCACCGGACTCCTCTTATTGTCGTGCAGTCATCCTTGTGGAATAACTTGTCCCACTAGCGTGAACCTCATGTGTCCCACTAGCGTGAACAACAGAAGACACGACTTATCATACTTAAATTAATAGTCTTAACTTATGCATGAAACTTTCGTGTCCCACTAGCGTGAACGACGAAAGACACGACTTAACTTTGAAATATTCTCTTAACTTAAACGTGACCCTCAGTGTCCCACTAGCGTGAACAGCAAGAGGCACGTCTCAGTATAGTCTTATCATATTATTATCTTAACTTACGCGTAAACCTTCCGTGTCCCACTAGCGTGAACGACGAAAGACGCGACTTAACATTTTAATTAAACTCTTATGTGTGGCTATCCTCGCGGATGGTAACTTCACCGTTCCAGCTCGAAGGAACCCCCTGTGTTCTAACTAGCGAGAAAACAGGAGACACATTTAATCTTTTAATTATTTCTCTCAGCTTAAACGTGACTCTCAATGCTCCAACTAGCAGGAACAACAAGAGACACAATAAGCATTTCCATATGAATAATGGTAAGGATGCAATATCTTAAGACGTAGTAATCCCGTCTCTTACTCTAAATATATTATTCGTACCTTCATACTCTTAATTGAATACATTCTCAATCTTGCTAACCTATCATAGGTTCTAGACATATCGTTATCATATGTCGTACTTAGGGGCTTACTATCCCACTTGAATAATTTTCTGCTCATCTAACCTTTACCCTTATACTCTTGATGCGTTGCCGAATCCTTGTTCACCTTTTCCTTAAGTGTTAAAAACCTCTCGGATATGTCGAAATGGTGTTTTATTAGAAATTAGGGTTTTCGTTGAAAACAGTTGCAAAACGCCTCGCCCAAACGCGTCAACTCACCTAACTCAGCTCAGCAAACCACGTGGGTTTTGCCAAGCCTCGCTATAGCGAGCTGACCCTCGCTGGGGCGAGCTGGTCCAGAACAAAAACGTGTTGCTCGCTGCAGCGAGCTCCAGCTCGATGTAGCGAGCATGACAGAACAAAACTTGCTCAAAAATGTGATTTTCCACCAATTTTACATATCCAATCATACCCAAGCATCATAACAGCATTAGGAATGATTTACAACTATAAATTGATGACTTGAATCATAGATAAACAAGGATTGACAAGCATTAGCCACTTAGGGCACAATTAATCAAAACTTTCTAAAATAAGGGATTTCACCCAATTTACCCAAAGTGGGTTCTATAACTATTGGAACTCACTTTAACATGTTCTGGCTTCCTCAGCACAGCTCAATTGCCCAACGAAAGCTTCTGTCAGCTCCATAAGCACTTTCTTCGAAATAGCTTATTTGCAGCTTATTGCTTTTGCAAGATTCGTTTTCGATCCAAGTCTAAACCCAGACTCCTACTAAGTTCACCAAACATATGTATTCAGTTCTGGTACCATTTGTCCGTCTAAAATTCGCGTTTCGGCTTATTCTACAAAATTTACGTCACAACCTGTAAGCAGTTTTCAGGAGGATTTTCCAAACTTCGAATGCGTTTTCTGAGCCCGTTATTAATCCGAATCACATGAAATTTATACCCGAACTGAAGGGAATTATCCATTTTTGAGCTACACAGAAGAAAATACGAGTCATAAAACAGAACTTGCCCTTATGAATTCCAGCACTCTTCTAATATTCATGCATAATCACTTTTCCATAACAACTTTCTAGCTTCAGCCCCTAAAATCAAATACACACAGTTCTTGAATATTCAAACCCACAAATCCAATTTGTATAATGAATAATCATGTAAATGTACATAAGGGCTAAGGTACCCATTTACATATCAAGATCCATAAAGGTTTTTAAATCAATAACCAAACTTTATTAGCAACTCACCTTCCCTTGAAAGCCAAAGAAACCTTGTAGCAACTTCCAACTTTACTACCTCTTCTTCAAAACCTATTTGTCTCTTATAACTCTTATTGTTTCATCTTCTAGCAATCTCCATCATCATATTCGGCCTTATTTATACACATGCAACACTTAATCATAAGATTTTGGAGGTATCAAGAAATTGGGGTAAAAAGGGTTGGTGTTCAATCACTATTGGAAAGGAAGTTGGAGAGACTTTTTCTTAACTTACCTTGTTTTATATTTAGCTCAATTGAAGGATTAAGATGAGGAATGGGTATGCAAGCTTTCTTTCAACAATGGAGGATTTGTTTTGACAAGGGTTTATGAAAGAAAGAGAGAGAGCCGCGTGAGATTGAAGAGAGAAGAAGGAAATTGTGATATTTCTTTCTCTCTTATTTTCCTTTTTGTCCAAAATGCCCCTCCTCACCCTAGTTATTACGATACTACCATTAATAATGAAAATATCTTTTGCATCTTGGAATTTTATCATCTGGAATATTACACTCTACCCCCCTTAAGAAAATTGCGTCCTCGAAATTTAGATATTCATCTGAAAGATAACTCTTTACATTACCGATTCTAGCTTCCAAGTAGCTTTTCTTATTAAAAGTTTCTTCTCCTACCTTGGTTACTCGAGAGTCTGACATACTTCAAGCTAAACATTTCGTTTACACCCTCTTACCATTCCATCTTAGAGTTGCTCATACTTAAATATTCCTTCTGAATTCCAAAAGTTAATCTCTTATCATTCGAGTCACAACTTATTCTCTAATCCTTATCGTAGCGTTAATATTTCCATACCGATATATTCAAAGCTTATAGGAGCTTAGTCCAAGTGATGAGTGGTTTACTCCATCTCACATATCATCATATGGTACAATTCATAGCACATAATTTACATACATGATCGAGTACGTGTACACTACTAACGGGTACACAGTGCGTCACATCATCCTTGTTCGACTAACGGGACATCATTCTTAATCAAAATATATTTGAGACAATACCACATCAGTTGGAGTTCTTCTTCTTATTCTTAACTCATGTTTATTCCATGAGTATACATTATCCCATAACATAAATTACGGCTACATTCTTTCGATATTATGAACTTATTTCTCATTTCCGAATATCGAGTTCAAATCCTTGAATATTCTCAACTAAAACGCATTCGGTATCAACAAACCTGTTTTGATTAGTACATCCTCACTTAAACATTAATGTCCATATACAAAGGTTACTGATACATGTTTACATAATTGGAAAGATATATGATGCACTACTGTCTGAGTAGTGTGAGTACTGACTAACGAGTACAAAATACTAAACATAATCTGGTACATGAGACATGTTTTCATAAAGTGGGTATAATATGAAATAAACTCATATGCCACTGTATTTGTTGTTCCTGCTCGATGATTCAATCCCAAATGTATTACCTCGCAAGTGCAACATTTACTATGGTTGCCTTATGCATAATTCTCTTGGCTAAACTTACTCTTCAAGCCCTTTTTTGAAGTTACTGAGTTGAATAACTAGATTACCATACTAGCGGTGACCTTAGTCGCTTTAGACTTAACGTGGTAGGAACACATCCTTCTTATTCGTACCACCTATTATTAAACTACCTCGATTTCCATTCCTCATGAGTTTCAAGGTTTAAAATATTCCTCAGTTTAACTTTTAAAATTTCCTGTTAGAACTTATGATATGTTCAAGTCGTCACTGTTTACTACTATTCTGTGTTACGAGAACTGAGCACTGAACATCTTTTCTGCATTTCGTTTGGAAAGAACTTCACAATCATCCTTATCCCCTAAGCTTCAGCTTAGAATTGTTTGTTAACTCATTCTCAGATTACTCCTCCGCTGCGCAACTTTGATTCTAATAACTCGCTTTGGGATAGGAGTAATACACCACTAATACCATATAAAATCTCTTGACCAATCGTACTCTTTTATAACCTTGTAGTTACCATATGAAACTATCTTACGTTCGTTGCTTCACTTGTGATTTCGTCTACATACTTACCCAAGTGTTTTAATCATTCTTCGAAGTTCACATGTCAATAACAAGGGTTAACTTCATATTGTATGACGCTTTGAGACACTGCTTACCTTACTGACTGGTCATCTCCTGGGTTTGTGTTTTCCTTTAGACGTAAACAATGTACTTGTTTTCGTAAATTGATTTTCTTGAATACCCTTCCAGATCCACATCTTCATATACTGAACCCACTGATGGTTCGAGTCTCGTTTACATTCCTTTTATTCTTATCCGTAAGGATTTCATACTTATACTCTTTTCCGAGACAACTTCGATCTTCATAACTCTATCATGTCCATTAGGTTACTCTTCGAGTTTCTTCGAGAACAAACCGTCTAAAATAGATTCAAACTCCTATTGGCTCTCTTGTAATCCCAATCATAGGTTACATCTCTTCGAGTACCCGGCTAACTGATCTTAAACTTCAACACTTTATCATTACTTTTAAATTCATCCAGTAACTCATTATTGCGTTCACAACTCAAAACCTGACCTTATTATATGAATGATTCTCCACTAATACTAACCAATTCCATAGGTCCTCTCGACTATTGTCTTCTTCATATGGTTTAAACAATCCAAGATCTGTATCTTCTATCACCTTTGGAAACTTACTAACATAAGGTAATCTCTTTCAGCTTCTAAAATAATTGCGTAAGGAAACCCGTCGATTCAAAACATAAAACTCCTTAACATTAACTACGACTTTAACTTGTGCATTAGCGATGATCTTCCTGATAGTAAAGCCTCAAATTAATTCTTGACTAAATTCTGATTATTCTTCAAAAACTGGTCTACTATAATCCTGCGTTATCTTAAACTTGCCTTCTTCATCCAATCAAGGAAGTTCGATACTGTCCGTCCGTCAGTTCACTAAATTCCGACATCTTATTGTCCAATATCCTTTTCCTGATTTTGCTGCAAAAACGTCTCATCTCATACCCTTTCTAGGGGTCTCCTTCACTTGTCGCTAACCTTGCGTTTCTCATACAAAAACATCTCGATGACTCATAATAAAGGAAGGTATTCTGATCCACTTTTCTTTGTAAAAATTCATGTTGAGCTTAGCTTATTTTCCAATCTTCTTGCCAAACAGGACACATCTGAATCACGCTTCAATACGCAACAGGTCTTATCACTACTACTTACTCATCCATCTTGATTCCTAGGTTGCATATCATCTTCTCTTCATAATTCACAAACCCGACACTTAAGGTTCGGCAAATGTGACTGATCTGACAGGGTTTAACTTGCTTGCGCTTCACGCTCGATGACCACATTTGAGGGGCTGTCTTTATCTGTCAAAATAATTCGCTTAGTCCATGATTAGGTCTCTTAACTGTTTTAATATTAAAATCTTGCCCGGTTCGAGTGTGCGAGTCCTTTGATTCTTACACACTCTATCCTTGCTGGGAGTCTAGAGCTTCCAATAATTGACTTATAATTCCTCCTTCCGAGTTTTTGAGTCTGGTACTGCAATTCTCTAACTCTGTATCCGGAATTATTACTTTGTCTACACCTCACTTTAACTTCTTTTACTACGGTTCCCGTTAAGGTTCCAAATCATTCCTTAGAGTATTCCATGATTCCTTAATTCTTATGTTTTCCACAGACGAGGTATCGCTCAACGACGCGTCCAACTGGGTTAAGGTACTTCACCTTACTCTTAAATATCTCTTATGTTCCTAAAACTTTGCCATTAACAAGCTTGGTTACTTTACGGTTTGATGGCCACCATTTGGCATTAATTACTTCTTCGCCAATTCCTCTTAAAAATCTGACGCCTTAATCTTCACTTTTCATACGCTTCATTCCTCCACGGTCACATTCAGCTCTCAGACATTTGTCCTAACTGTCATATACAAGATTGAGTTGATCAAGCTCAACTAAATGTGACCTTTAGAACAATATCTGGAACCCAATGGTCCCACTACGTTCATTGAATTTTTAATGACCCAAGGCACGGTCTGAATCGACCTGCTCTGATACCAATTGTAACACCCATACTAAATTTATCTAGAATATTTAGCATGCGTATTAAATCTGATACTGAATACATTAAAATTTTCAATAATAATAATACAACATAACTGAATAAATACAAATATGCTCGTTTATACAACTAATCAAGTACCACTAGTTATACTTATACAATGTCTGATAAACTCCTGAGCTGGTACATGACGAGCAACTGCACTCCATTCAACGTCTCCCTGATGAACTGCATCACGAACCTCTTGCTTACCTGCGTACCTGCAGCAGAAGGATTGAGATGAGACATGATGTCTCAGTGAGCTCCACCCAACCTACTGTTGGCAACCTCGGGGAAACCTAGGGTCGCCATGCACTAACTGTTGGCAATCTCGGGAAAACCTATTATCGCCGTCAATTTCTACATATCTCAGCGATCAAGGGAAGACTAGGATCGATGTATGAATCTTTCATATTTTCATCATATTCATAATCTCATACTCATTATCTAGTGATCGAGGGAAAACTATGATCATTTTCTGATAACTGATATCTGATGACTACTCTGTCATATTCTCATTGTATTATATATATCTTTTTGTTATCATTAAATTAGAAAGTTAGCGTGTAACACACAATAATTATCTAGGTTTATTTTACGGAGTGCATCCGAGTGGAGTAACCCCGGAGTACATCTCCCTACTACCGGTGAAAATTCCTATCTAAGGCTAGTCACCGGACTCCTCTTATCGTCGTGCAGTCATCCTTGCGAAATAACTCATCCCACTAGCGTGAACCTCCTGTGTCCCACTAGCGTGAACAACAGAAGACACGACTTATCATACTTAAATTAATAGTCTTAACTTATGCATGAACCTTTCGTGTCCCACTAGCGTGAACGACGAAAGACACGACTTAACTTTGAAATATTCTCTTAACTTAAACGTGACCCTCAGTGTCCCACTAGTGTGAACATCAAGAGGCACGTCTCAGTATAGTCTTATTATATTATTAATCTTAACTTACGCGTAAACCTTCCGTGTCCCACTAGCGTGAACGACGAAAGACGCGACTTAACATTTTAATTAAACTCTTATGCGCGGCTATCCTCGCGGATGGTAACTTCACCGTTCCAGATCGCCAAAACCCCCTGTGTTCTAACTAGCGAGAAAACAGGAGACACATTTAATCTTTTAATTATTTCTCTCAGCTTAAACGTGACTCTCAATGCTCCAACTAGCGGGAACAACAAGAGACACAATAAGCATTTCCATATGAATAATGGTAATGATACAATATCTTAAGACGTAGTAATCCCGTCTCTTACTCTAAATATATTATTCGTACCTTCGTACTCTTAATTAAATACATTCTCAATCTTGCTAACCTATCATAGGTTCTAGACATATCGTTATCATATGTCGTACTTAAGGGCTTACTATCCCACTTGAATAATTTTCTGCTCATCTAACCTTTACCCTTATACTCTTGATGCGTTGCCGAATCCTTGTTCACCTTTTCCTTAAGTGTTAAAAACCTCTCCGATATGTCGAAATGATGTTTTATTAGAAATTAGGGTTTTCGTTGAAAACGATTGCAAAACGCCTCGCCCAAACGCGTCAACTCACCTAACTCAGCTCAGCAAACCACGTGGGTTCTGCCAAGCCTTGCTATAGCGAGCAGACCCTCGCTGGGGCGAGCTGGTCCAGAACAAAAACGTGTTGCTCGCTGAAGCGAGCTCCAGCTCGATGTAGCGAGCATGACAGAACAAAACTTGCTAAAAAATGTGATTTTCCACCAATTTGACATATCCAATCATACCCAAGCATCATAACAGCATTAGGAATGATTTACAACTATAAATTGATGACTTGAATCATAGATAACCAAGGATTGACAAGCATTAGCGACTTAGGGCACAATTAATCAAAACTTTCTAAAATAAGGGATTTCACCCAATTTACCCAAAGTGGGTTCTATAACTATTGGAACTCACTTTAACATGTTCTGGCTTCCTCAGCACAGCTCAATTGCCCAACGAAAGCTTTTGTCAGCTCCATAAGCACTTTCTCCGAAACAGCTTATTTGCAGCTTTTTGCTTTTACAAGGTCCGTTTTCGATCCAAGTCTAAACCCATACTCCTACTAAATTCACCAAACATATGTATTCAGTTCTGGTACCATTTGTCCGTCTAAAATTCGCGTTTTGGCTTATTCTGCAAAATTTACGTCATAACCCGTAAGCAGTTTTCAGCAGGATTTTCCAAACTTCGAATGCGAATCACATGAAATTAATACCCGAATTGAAGGGAATTAAACGTAGAATCCAAAAATTCAACAATTGTCCATTTTTGAGCTACACAGAAGAAAATACGAGTCATAAAACAGAACCTGCCCTTATGAATTCTAGCACTCTTCTAATATTCATGCATAATTACTTTTCCATAACAACTTTCTAGCTTCAGCCCCTAAAATCAAATACACACAGTTCTTGAATATTCAAACCCACAAATCCAATTTGTATAATGAATAATCATGTAAATGTACATAAGGGCTAAGGTACCCATTTACATATCAAGATCCATAAAGGTTTTTAAATCAATAACCAAACTTTATTAGCAACTCACCTTCCCTTGAAAGCCAAAGAAACCTTGTAGCAACTTCCAACTTTACTACCTCTTCTTCAAAACCTATTTGTCTCTTATAACTCTTATTGTTTCGTCTTCTAGCAATCTCCATCATCATATTCGGCCTTATTTATACACATGCAACACTTAATCATAAGATTTTGGAGGTATCAAGAAATTGGGGTAAAAAGGGTTGGTGTTCAATCACTATTGGAAAGGAAGTGGGAGAGACTTTTTCTCAACTTACCTTGTTTTATATTTAGCTCAATTGAAGGATTAAGATGAGGAATGGGTATGCAAGCTTTCTTTCAACAATGGAGGATTTGTTTTGACAAGGGTTTATGAAAGAAAGAGAGAGAGCCGCGTGAGATTGAAGAGAGAAGAAGGAAATTCTGATATTTCTTTCTCTCTTCTTTTCCTTTTTGTCCAAAATGCCCCTCCTCACCCTAGTTATTACAATACTACCATTAATAGTGAAAATATCTTTTGAATCTTGGAATTTTATCATCTGGAATATTACACCAGTACAACTGAAATGGGCAGGAACCTTCCGCGAGGATAACCACACATAAGTTTAATTATGGTAATTGTGTGTCTTCTGTGCTCTCGTCAGGTAGAGACCACAGGGGGTTTCAGTACAGCTGGAGCGGTCAGGAATCTTCCGCGAGGATAACCACACATGCAGGCAGGAGGAGTCCGGTGATTAGCCTCAGATAGGAATTTTCACCGGTTATCAGGGGAATGTGCACCGGGGTTACTCCACTCGGGGCATTCCGTAAAATCAACTCAGATAATAATGTTTGTTACACGCTAACATCTAACATAATAATATCATGAAAATACTTTATTATGTTATCAGGCAGGAAATAGTTATCAGGCAGATATCATGTATCAGGTATCAGGCAGTGTTCCTAGGTTCCCCCTCAATCACTAGATTAGCAGGACGTAGTCCAGATTTCACGACTACACAATTTAGCAGGAACAAGCAGGTTTAACCTTATATGGGTTGAGTTAGAGCTCGACGATCATATGTTTTACCCAAGATTGCCGACAGTAGTGCATGGCGACCCTAGGTTCCCCGTGATTGCCAACAGTAGGTTGGGTGGAGCTCACTGAGACATTATGTCTCATCCCAATCCTTCTGGTGCAGGTTTACAGGTTAGCACGAGGTTCGTGATGAAGTGCATCAGGGAGACGCTGAATGGAGTGCAGTTGCTCGTCATGTACCAGCTCAGGAGTTTATCAGAAATCTTATACATGTATTTTAATAGTATTTGGATAATTGTATAAACGAGCCAATTTGTACTCATTCAGTTGTATTATTATTATTGAAAATTTTGATGTATCCAGTATCAGTATAATGCGCATGCTAATATTCTAGATAAAATTAGTATGGGTGTTACATTACCGTTCATAATGCTTATAGCTTGGAAGATGATTCTACAACGCCCATGCGGTTGAGGATGATTGGAAAACTTTATGGGGTTGGAAAGGACCCCATGTATCAAGACTTTTAAGTGGTTGGCTGCTCATGAATGCATGCTCACCTACGCTCGTAGGAGAAAGTGGGGAGTGAGAATTTATCCTACCTACACTAGTTGCAGGATAAATGACGAGACGATCCTCCATGTGTTGGGATTGTGTGCGTGCAACCTGGGTTTGCTCCGGCTTGTTCCATCTAATTATATTTATATTTTTTTTCTCTTTTGATTGTAGGGACTGGATTCTTGACAACCTCAACAAGCATGGAATTGGAGATTCAAATTATCGATGATAAACCATCTTCATGACTATGTGTTGATTTCTCTGGACGTGGAGAAATAAAGCAATTTTGAGGATGATTTCCAACGGTCTTATGACTTGGTTCACGTTATACAAAAATATTCTAAAACTTAGATGAGTGTACATGGTCTTTATTATATATAATCCTCAACAAAAGTAGACAATTTACATAGGTTGGAAGAGAGCCCCCTGAGGGATAGATTAAACTTAGTATGACAGTGCTTACAAGGGGAATAACAATTTAGTGGGGTATTGAGTCTTTTTTCGCAATTCACAGGGTCGTCCCTTAGGGGGTGCAAACAGCTCTACCGAGCTAGACCTCCAAAAGTTTGGGGCCCAAAATATTTTATATATATATATATATATATATATATATATAGAATACATATAAATAGTTAATATATATCATTAACACAATAAAGATTTAGATTCGAACGCATAGCTGGGTGGTATAAGCCTGCGATGAAAATCCCATTGTCTTGGGTTTAACTCCCAGGATTTCATTTTGTCCACTTTAAACCATTTTCAACCCAACTCTTTTCAACCTATTAGATTATATATTTCCAAATAAAAACACAATATAACTTTTTTTATTTTTTTATTTTTGATAGAACACTTCTTGTAATTTTTGGTCTATACTTGTTGTATAAAATTGCAAAGCTCTAACAACAAACATTATAATTATTCCCTTAGAAAAAAATCATTATAAACTTTTTTTTTTGCCCATAGTCATCTTATCAACCTAGAAGGTTGATAAAGAAAATATTCGTTTCAAGTTGTATTTTTATATTATTGATTAGAATATTGATCTTTTTTGTGTTAGTTACAATGATAAATATTTTTTATGTTTAGGGATGTTATTTTGAAGCAATTTAAATAGAACGTTTCTCTTTAAAAAAAATTATGTTTTTATTTTATTAATGGTCTATTTTTACTATGAGAGTCGGATCTTCAATTTCATAAGGACGACCTAACAATTTAGATGGACATTGTTTGATCTTTATATTTTCCCTATCTCTCTGCCTTTGAAAGAGAAAGGTTCAATTTGGTTTATTTCTCTCAATTCATTCATTTTTTTTAGATTTCTTCTTTCCATTCATTATTTGTTTTTCATCATTCCGCTAAATGTTTAATTTGATTTGTGACTAACTGCATATTGAATTTGATTGGCATGTGTATTTGGTTAAGCATGTCAATGGCAAAATTATTGTTTAAATTGAAAACGACTAATCAATGAATTGCATATATTTATTAAGTTTTGTATACATATTCACTACATACATATTACTTTTACAAACAACAATGCGAACACTACGGATAAGGAATCAATTTCAAAAATCTGCTTTGTCACGACGATTAAGCTTGACTAACATCGCATCTGGAGTTTTGGCATCCAAAAACGGCCATAAAAGAGTGTGATTATTGATAAGAGTCAGTGAAACTGCCCAATATAGAGAGTGAAAAACTCAGCTGTAATCCAACAAACAGCTGCTCTCTAACATAATTGCGGTTTTGTTTACTATTATTAAATGTACGAAAATATATAAAATATATATTATTAATTTAAATGGAAATTAACATTACCTCATAAAACATTGTTTATAATTTATCCACACAATAAAAAGTGTGCATACGGTAATGGGACCTATTTGTATGCTAGTCATGTTCAAACAAAAAAAAAATGTATATAGTGTTTTATTTAAATAATTTTAATTTAAAAACATTGTATATTATAATTTTTAAATATTCTAATGACTAATATAACATTCTTTTAAAATGTGACACATCACAAAAAAAAATATATCTATCTTTTTGTTATCTCTAGTGGAAGATCCACTCCTGTATGAATATTTAGAAAATTATTACAGGTGTTAAGACGGACACCCGTCTGTTCAATCTTCTTATAACACTGACGAGTATAAATTACGATCAATAGTTTTTATGAAATTTTAATTAAAATTATTTTGATTTTGATGAGTGCACGTCTGTTCAATCTTCTTATTGCGTTAATGCGTATAAATTACGAATAATAGTTTTTATGAAATTTTGATTAAAATTATTTCGATTAAAATCATAGGTATAAATAATAGACATTTTGCACTTTCATATTGTAACAAACTATCCTTATCTTTTTCAATGATACCAATAATATAACAAATATAATATCTTTCAAAAAAAACATTGCAAATATAATATAAATTATTATCTTTTTTAATAACACCAATAAATAACATTCTTATACTCAAATTTGCTTAAGGGTATAAGATGAAGAAGAAAAAGTCAGTCTAAAACATCATATTTTTTTATATTTAGTATAGATTTTACAAAAGCCAAAAATTAAAAATCCCAACACACACTATCTAAACACATTATTTTTTAATTCCTACGAAAGAAATTATAACCCCAAAGACCCTCAATTCATTTTATTGAAATAAAACCCTACATTTTCTTCAAATATAATCAAATCATGTTTGTTACAATTATTTTTTAGAGTATTGCATATGATAGTTATAACTTTTTTAAAAAACATCAGTATCTACAAAAAAAAATAGAAAACAACTTTAAATAAGTTGTTAAGAGCAACTTATCAAAGAATAATTTTTTTTAGAAGAGAAAGAAAATAAGTGTCAAAGCGGAAGGTGATTTTATAATAAATAAATCACTTTTATATAGTTGTATCCAAAGTCCAAACAAGTTTAAAATTATTTTTTAAAAAAATGTAATTTTTATTAGAATAAACAAACATAAAATGGATTCTACTTTTTATATAATATCTAAAATAACTTCTTTAAATTATTGAATGACAAAATCATTTTTTAACATCTAATTAAGAGGGCCTCGTTATGCAATCGCAGAAGACAAGTATGGCTTCCATAGTATCAACCTTACCTGCAAAACTAGGAAAAGGTTTTGCCCAATAAATTGTAAAAGAAATCAAAGATAACAGCAGTTTTGTAATTAATTTAGAGAATACTGTCCATGCTTTTTGTAGGGAATACGAAAAAATGTAATAAACACTTGGATTGGATTTGTCATGACATTTTCATTGTCTTCAAACACATAATTTTTGTTTTTATTTTTGACACATATTATTTAATAACTTTTTTTGAGGGAATTATTTAATAACTTATTATTGTTGCTTTTGACACACATTTTCCCGAGTCTTTCAATCATATCATTTTTATGTAAGTACCTGTTATTTATAAATGATTATTTTGCTTGGGTATCAACAAGGAAACATGTGAATGATGACTTAAAAATCCTTAAAAAAAATGTGATGACTTGAATTGAGTTTGTTGGTATTTTATTATATTTAAACACATATCAATTTTATGCTCGTACAATATTTTTTTATCTATCAATGATTATTTTGTTTTAAGTTTTAACCTTTCAACGGAAAACATGTGAAAGTTTGTTAGTTTTTTTATTATTCTAAAAATTAAAATAAAGTTAAAATTAAAAAATATAAATTATGGTTATATATATATATATATATATATATATATATCTATAATCTATAATCTATACTATATATAAAAAAATAATAGATTTTGGGCTGAATTTTTTGTTATTTCAATTATACCCTAAAACAATTTTTTCTATAATAATGATTGTTGTTGGTGTCATTAAAAAGATAAGAAGGATCCGTATGTTGTGCAACCATGAGATTGTAAAGTTAAAAAAAGACTTTAACATATAATTAATATTCTATATGAACAAGAAGGATCTTGTTTTAGGATCCTAAAACATAACAATTTCATATTTAAGAGCGCTTCACTTAGAGTACTTGTGGAATTGATAACCATCTTGTAAATGTTCATGAAAGCGTGGCACTAAGGATAAATGCAACATGCCACATTTTCCCATATCTAAATATCTTTCACCTTATTATATTAACCCTAATTAACCCTAACTTAATTGAATTAGAAAATGAATTAATTACTGTACCAAAATATTTAATCTAGCCCAACCATTGAAGGCCCAAAACATGAAATGGGATATAGAGATAGTAGTATTGTAGGCCTTTTAGTAATTTGTAGCCACGATTATATATATATATATATAATGACATAATATTTGACGTTATTTTAGGTATTTTTTAGTCATTTTAGTAGAGTCTGAGGTCATTTTCGAGAAGTTTTAGAGGAGTTGTTTAGGGTTTAAGGGATCTTTTGTATTATTTTCATTTGAGTTCATGTACTTCTATTTCTTTCCAAAACCGAAAACTTCATAGGTGTTTTGAGTCATTTTAGTGAAAACTCTTGTAAATCGGCAAATTAGGACATCGTATGGAGTTATGGAGGTAAGAGAATGAAGAGCACATGAGTTTAATAAGGTTTTTTAAGACAATACAATGTGGGAAAATAATGTCACAAGTTCCAAAATAAAAGCATGGAAGAAGATCACTCAAAGAACGAAGAAAAATATCATTATCTGGCTTGTTACCTGCCCCATGCGCCCCAGGGTGTGCCTCATGCGCCCTAGACGTGTGGCAATACCCATAAGGCACGAAGTTTTTTCCCCATACGCCCCAGGTGCATAGTTCCGAGTATTTTTGCCTTCTGATTAGTTTTTCAAGTTGGATCAAATGGAAAAAAATATGTTAACCTAGTTCTAAACTTGCCTATAAATAGAGACTCTTGCAAACACTTTTATTCATTCTGAAACTTGGCGATGCAAGGTGAAAGCAAGGAGCAAGGCAAGCATCATGGAGCATCTAGGGCTACCCCAACTCCTCTTTTGAGTATGTTTTGTAATGTATTCTTGTTTATGTGTTTTGTTGCCATGAGCAACTAAACCCCATCTGAATAGGGTTCTAAGATGAACCTATACTTATTTGTTGGAATCAATTAATGCAATTTCTTTATTTAGTTATGATTTAAGTCTTATATAATTTTCAATTATTTTGAACATTATAATTCTTCTGGACCCTTATGCACAAATTAGCCCTAATTGTGTCTAATAGACCTTAGGCGTACTAAGTCCTAAGATTATCTTGCATGATCCTAGCTTAGAGTATAAGGCTGGCTTACTTTTCTTCAACTCGAACAAGAACTAAAATTGAAAGTTGATTAATAATCTTAATCAAATTAGGTTTTTTAAGTATGATGTTAGATTATGATTCATCCTTTGAGAATTTACTTTGTACCTCTCTAATTAAGCATAGTTACCATATTTACTTCATATGGTTTCATAATCAGAACTATCAGTTATCAAGTACTTAGTCATAATTGATATTGAATATTGCATTAATCCAATAAAGAATACATATGGGATTCGAATAATCTTAATTATCGTCTAGCCTTTGAAACAAACATCTTTTAGTTTCTGCAAACAACTACTCGCATTGAACCCCTTTAATTGCTTCAAAAGTGCAACCCTTTAAACCCCTTTAATTGCTTTCTAGTTTTAATAAGTTAAGTGAATTACTAATTTGACAACAATCCTTGTGGAGACGATAAACTTACTACTTTATTACTTGTTACGGTTTGGTTTATCAAAAAATGGCAAACACGCAAAAGGACAAGGATGAACTTTATACTAAATGGCCTTGCATCATTAAGATCAAGAAATTAATTTTGTGATTATTGTCTCACAAAAAGTAAAAAGATCATATGACTTGAATTGGAAAAAGGTATATACCACTTATGGGCCTTAAAAGACTTTTTGACCCATTAAGGAAAATGCTCCATCAAGGATTCTTCACATAAAATATCTAAGTGACATATGCATAAGGTCATGATATGACATCATCAAGGTCAGTTCCTTACAGCTGGAAGCACGCTCCAACACTTGCACAACTTGCAATCACGCGTGTTCTTCTTCTTTGTGCAAGCTGGATCTTCAAGAACGTTCTGGACAAGTCAAGAACATTATGCAAGTGCAAAAAACTCATGCTTTCTCTCCAAGCATCAACTTGGAGCGCAAATACCATTCAAATTAAAGCATACCAACTGCTTTTGTGAAGTGGGCAACAAGTCGCTAAGCTTCTATAAATAGAGGAAGACTTTGAAGACTAGAACCAAGAGTTTGCAAAATAAATCAATTATCTATCAAGTGAAATCTTTATTCTCTCACAAGCTCTTCACAAAACAAACAAGCTCTTGCTCTCTCACTATATTTTGGATCATAATCTTTTGAGTTTGTTTTTATCATAATCTCAAACATGTGTTGAGAAATCGTGATCCAACAAAAACCCTTCATCATACAAATTGTATTTTAATTCTCAAGTCTATTTGTTACAATAGTTGAGAAAGAATTGTAGAAGTCTGCTGAGGTTGATAATATAAAGTGTAAATGACTGATCTGATGTGATCAAGAACATATAGTGCTAGTCAGAAGTTTCTGATAGCTGAATACTATAGTGGATAATCTCACACGAAGTGTGGGGACCTAGAAGTAGCCGATTTTGGTGAATCAGGATAAATCTCTTGTGTTCTCTTCTCTTCCCTATCTCTTATAACTGTTTACACTACACACAATTATAATATTTATTATATCTATCCAGAACAATCTGGTCCTTATTAATAATTAAATTAATCTAGAGTTTTCTAGTTCTAAAATAATCTTTAATATTATTTTGCTCTTTAATATAATCATTCTCCAGACAATCTGGTCCTAATTAATAACTAAATTAATCCAAAGTTCTCTGGTCATATATTTATCAGTAATATTATTTTATCATTCTGCTCATTAATATAATCATTCTCTAGAACATTCTGCTCCTTATTTAAACTGTTTAAACACATTAACTTTAGTTAATCTAGAACTCTTTAAATCTTGATAAAATAATTGTTCTATGTAAATTTATTTATCTAACCATTACCAAGAGTTTTTCTTGAGTATATAAACTTGTTAAAATTTCATGATTAAAATTTAAAAAGGGTCATAATTCAAACCCCATTTCTTGCGACGTTTATTTCTACTTCATCAATATCCTATATATCAACCAAGATGGTCAACATAACTTATAAGGTAATGGAAGTCGCAAGAATACACTCACCTTGGAACTAAGGGAGCAAGCAGGAAGGAACCTTCAAGAGAAAAGGGAACAAAAGGAAAAAAAGAACCTTGATGGGAACATGGAGGTGCTAAGAAAAACTAAACCTCTAGTGCGACCTCAACCCAAAAGGAGTCAAGAAAAAGAGGAACGACAACAAAATGAATTCCTGAAACACATAGCAAGAACAAAGATGACACCCATTTTGTTAAAAAATTAGAACAAGCCATATCTACAATTAGTTCATTAACAGACTTCTATCCAAGAAGAAGAGGCTAAAATGAAAGGAGGCAATGATGCTCACGATAAGTTGTAGTTTTGTCTGAGAGAAGAAACAAGATGTTCGTTGACACAGCATTGTGCGATCTGAGAGCAAGTATTAATTTGACGTTGTTATCAATACTACAGAAGCTAGAAGGAGTGACAATCAAACAAGCAAAAATCAACCTCGTTTTAACAGACGGAACGGTAAAAGACTCAATATGACATAACTTAAGATGTTATGGTAAAGATCGGTAAAAAATGAAGACAGCAGTAAAAAATTACAAAGTTGTACAAAATTATAATTATATCATTATATAGTAATATATTGGCATATGTTTCATTAACAATATTTCTTTTTGAAGAAGCCAATTTAACCGGTTGAAATTGATACGGGGAGATTGAGAGGAGCATATTTCAAGGTCTGAAGCCAACACTACTAAATCAATTCAAGTAGATTTCGTTAAACAATATTATTATTAAACAATATCTTCTACAATGACCGAATAAAACCACACATATTTACTGATGTTCAAATCTTTCAACTAATCCTTCCATATGTGAAGAAACCATAATTTATTCTATTCAATAATTTGAACCTCATTTTAGTAGGCTAGTATTTTATTTAATATTAAAAATATTAAGGTTTTACTTTTGATTTTTTTGTTAGATTAATTATTTAATCAATAGAGTATGTCGATTGGAATTAATTATATATAGAGAGAGTCAAGATCCATTTATACCACCAAATCTCAACCATTCAAATTAATAAATCACACGGTTCGTAATTAAGGATAAAAAAAGTGTCCTTTCGGTGCACCCTAACTTAAGATCTGTATTGTAATAATTGGCATCAATCTGATCTCTCTACGAGCAGCTCCTGGCTTCACATTTCCTCCATCTTAATCGTTCAATACATGGCACATGTTCTTATTTCTTGATAAATCTCCCAAGTTCATAATCTGTTTATGGGATCATTATACTAATTCAATTTTACAAAACCAAAGTAATTGAAATTTCTTAATTTTCGATATTTCTTTTGATACCCTTTTACATTTG
Source organism: Medicago ruthenica (assembly GCA_018208015.1). Classification (NCBI taxonomy): domain Eukaryota; kingdom Viridiplantae; phylum Streptophyta; class Magnoliopsida; order Fabales; family Fabaceae; genus Medicago; species Medicago ruthenica. Next base: position 19,026,423 of record CM031372.1, read on the forward strand.
TACCAGTTATTTGAATTTATGTTCTTAATCGAAAACTTATATTTCATATTTCAGTAGTCATTTCAATTGCAAGTCCCTTAAATTCTGTTTAGGTATTTTATATCTTGTGCAAAAGTGAGGTTCATAGTGGACACATAAGAATCACTTTGATGTTTACCAATCGATTTAAAAGGTACATGATAACCTAATATACTAATAAACATGGTAGTGATTCGAACAGGGATGTCGCTGATCCATGGAATTTGTGAAAAAGGATAAAGGGTCGCATATGGAAGTGAGATATTGATAGTCACATTAATTAGTTGAACCGGTGAGATTTGGTGTAAGTCAAATGATTACACCTGATGTCAACGGATCCTCACTATATAGAGAGATAGAGGTGGAAGATCAAATTACACCGAACTAATGTTACACCGTTCAATATCATTTTACTCTATACATGTTTTTTAAATTTGATAGTTAGAATGTAAGTTTATATGATATAGATCATTTATGAAATTTTTTACGAAAATCTAACATCATTTGATATGTTATTGATACATCCAGATTAACGATGTTTAATAAAAGTGCATAATCCGCTTTTATATTTTGATATATACCAAGATTAACGGTGTAGTGTTTTTCTCGATACACTGGTAAATTTTGAGTATAAAATATAGTAAATTGATATATTAAAATATTTTTTATATTCAAGCACAGATCTACCTTAGGAGTATTGGGGCAGCTGCCCCCGCTAGATTGTTATTTTTATAATAAGTTATTATTTTTATGGAATAATAAGTTATTGAATAGTTTAGGTTTATCTCCATTAAAAATTAAGTTTTGACCCCATAAAAAAATTACTGAATAATTTTATTTGTGAAGAATCAAATGAATAGTAGTATGATAGATAAATTATTGTATGATTATTCGGTCACATATACAAAAATAATATATTCGATGGTGTTAAAAATGAAAAGAAAAAAAAGAGTCCACAAGTCCTTGGTTCGAACGCAGTGACCTTGGTTCGAACACCAACTTTTCTACCTATACGTGTGAGTTTTCAATCAATCAAAAAACAATCATACAACATTGTCCCAAGGAATCAAAATTTATGCATCCGTCACAGTTTATATTCATAAAACAAATTATTATTGTTTTGATAAAAGAAGCTTTAAATATTTGTAATATCATGTTTATTTCAAGAGAAATACTAACACGTACCCTTAGGGTTCTTGATAAAAATTTTAAAGTAGAATTTTTTTATTAGAATTTGTGTATTTAACACATTGAAACATAAAAATTTAACTTTTTATACATGAAAATTATCAAATGTTTCCATTTTTTAATCTTTCAAAACTATTTGTGGGGAATTTGTCGCTCTCAAAATATGTTATTGTTTGTACACATTGATGACGAAAATTGCGACAAAATATTTATAGAGGAATGTACTCAGTTCCTACTTCTCTCACTAAATTTGTTCTACCCGACTTTATGACGGATTTTACGACTAAACATTAGAGATGGATTTGTCCATCACAATGTTTGTTAACTTGAGTTTGATAGAAGATACAACTTTCTGTCTAATTTCATTGTAGTTAGTGAGAGATTTTATTCCGTTTCCTAAATTTCATTGCTAGTTAGAGTTTTCTTAGTAGTGATTCAAGGCGTCTAGATCAAAAAAATCTCCTCAAAGTAAGGGTAAAAACCAGAAATCGTCTAGATCAAAAAAATAGTTCCAAAGTAATCAAACAAAGGCAGAGTCTCAATGTGATGGGCAAGCTGTGCCAACAACCGGTATAATCAACCATGCACAAATACTTACAATTTAATCAAGAAGACTGAAAAAAAAAATACTTATTTCGCAATCAAAACCCCGTTTTGATGATCCAGTTGTTCAAAATGTAAAATCACGTAATTTATTTTCAAAATTTGAGTTGCATCCAACAGTGAACGAATCATGGTTCATGGGTCCCCATTTTACAATGAGAATTTTTTAGGAAAAGAGAATTTGATTTTATCTTCTCTCTTTGATGGCTACTCTACTCATCAAAATACCCTCTTCTTACAACTTTAGTATAATTCATCTTCACTTAAATAAGTGAGACACATAATTGACTAAAATATTTATTTGTCAAAAAAATTTGACTAAACTATTTAGGCATTTTCTCCATATAGGAATGGAGCCAGATACCCACATTATTTAGTTAAACTCATAATGAGTTTCTTTAAGAAAAAGTTATAAATTGCACTGCTATTGCCCACTAATGGGTTACTAAGTGCTCATACACATTGATTTAACGGAGAAAGTTACAAATTATAACTGTGAGTTTCACGTGGTGGAAAACAAGCAAAGGATTTCAGGAAATTAAAATAGTGACACCTGAAGCACTAAATTAAAGTTTGAAACAAATTGGGTTAAAATATTCTTACATAGTAGTGAATGAGTGATGATAAGTTTGATCAAAAAAAGAATTAGTGATTAGAAAGCAATTATTGTTGTGTATGACGTTAAGGGTCATGGGTGTCACAATTCAATATACACGCAACATAATTGCATTTATAATTATTCCATAGCATTGACAAAGACACCAATGTAGCCACTTCAAGAAAAACTTAACCTATCAAAGCACACCAAGCAACCATAAATATAATGGGAAAACTTTTAAAATAATAACCAAATTTCTTAGCACCCTATATAAAATAAAAAATGCAAATAGTAAAAAAATCGTAGGCAAATCGTATATCTCAAGTAATACGCATTTTTTTGTCTTTCACAAATTAAACTATTACACATATGCATCAAACTCCTATATATATATATAGTGGTTGTGTAGTAGTAGAACTTGCTTTAAGAAAGTTCTTGCCTCTTACGATTTTAATTTGTTTCTCATAGAAACAAAAGTTAAGAGGCAGAACAATGGCACTAATAATTAGATGGCTTCTCCATTCAGCTTGCAACATTTTAGGGTACCCTACAGAAGATAAAGTTGAAGGTTACCCAAATGGAGAAGTCAAGAAGAAGTGCTTGAACAATTTGAAAGAGGTTAGTGATGAAAAATCTTCTTCTTATGAGTTTCAAATGCCTCTTCACTATCCACGTTATACCAAAGTTGATTATGAGAGGATGGAAGAGTGGAAGGTGGAATTGCTTCTTAAGGAGTATGGATTAAGTTTCAAGGGTAGTCTTGATGAGAAGAGAAGTTTTGCAATGGGAGCATTCTTGTGGCCCGATCAATATTAAGTTTCAATAGTGAATTATCAATCTATCTATAATAATAATCTATAATATAATGCTAATAATCGCAAGTGTTTCAAGTTTTGTACTTGATCGTGGTATTTAAGTATGATACATAGATATATTAGATTAATAGTAAAGTGAAGTAGCATATGTATAGCTCTCTAGTAATATTGGTAATGTCACAATGAATATCCATCTATATGTCTTCTAATTTATATAAAAAAATGCCTGTGTGTGCTTATAAATGTTTTTCTACATATAGTAGGAATAATTGTTGAACACAACAAGTATATATCATATAAAAGTATATATTATATAGAAATAACTAAAATTCACTTAGAAGAGAAAACTGTTATGCTTATTGTAGTTTTATCTGATTTGACGAATCTTTGTTATCGCGCGTAGAGAATGGCTGATTTAGAGAAAACAATAACTAAAATTTTAAATAATTCAACTAATTATTTTATAGGAATTCAACTAATTGTTGATTAGTATTCGGAAATCATATTTGCAGTGTACAAATTGGATTGAATGAGTTTTGAGACACAAAATAATCCAAACTAAAACAAGTTGATTGAATTGGATTAGTTTATAGGTTTTGAATCATTTCCAATTTGATGATCAAACAACAAAACCACTTACGAGATACAGAAAATTAATCTTACATATCAAAACATAAATTTCAATGAAGATAATAGATAATTAACATTAATTTTTTTTAAAAAAAGAAATAAAACAAATACATAATGGATATATAACAAACTCCTAGTAGGCTACTACATTTGAACAAGAGTATGATAAAGTCATTATTGTGGGCCAATGTTCACATGATCTTGTGGAGAAAGAGAGGAATTTGTTAATTTTTTATTGGCTAGGAGCAAGAGGCACGGATTGTTGAATGGCTAGCTTGGATAGAACAACATGAGAAGGAAGCAAATCAAATGGTGGGAGTGAAACATTGGGTTATAATGGGTGAGAAAGGTATGTACCATGGGTCAGTTAATACTGTTACAACTGTAAAATTGGTGGTTGAAAATATCTTAGTAATGAAAAACACATTGGACAAACCGTTTGAAGCTGGAATGCATTTTCTTCTATAGTTTTAGTGTTAGGTTTTCCTTAACCTTTTATGTTTTAGGTCCTCTTAAGATAGCCGACTTTAATCATAGATATTTTATTTTTTATTAACAAATTAAATTGTTTTATATTTTTTTTTTAAGCATAAATTGTTTTTAATGATATTTACATTATGTTTGCAATGAGATTATATAAATATAGTGATATGGAACAATATTGCTTCCTTAGTGTTTTTTTTAGCAATACTTCCTTAGTATATAAATCTTGAAATATAAATCTTCTAACCAATGTTGCTTCTTGACATCATTATATATCTCAACGGTGTATTTTCCTTCTTTTTATAATTATCAAATATGTTTCATTGCAAAATTATAATGACTGATTAATATTTCTCAACAAATTACGATGTTGACAATTATATTAGTAAAAAAACAACTCTCAATTATTTTATTTTTTTGAAAAAAAAGAGTTAAGTCGCACATAGTAATTGGTATTTCATTGTAGTTTGATTTGAGGTGGTGTTTACTTATAGTAGTAAGAAATCTTTATATTAATAGAAATTGAAGAGAGGAGCTATTTAAAAATGATTACATTGGTGAGAAAATATAAATCATATATTGTATCAAGTTTTTAAAAACCTACATAGAAATTGTACCAAAACTTTCAAACTTACTACATATAAATTGTGTTCACATTTTGATAAGAAATCTTTTTGAGCAAATCTATCCGAGTAGAAATTCACATCCATGGAATAACTACTCCCCATATTCCAACAAAACTAAAAGGATCATTGATTTACTGCACAACATGATCTTGTGTACAAAAATGATGTGCCAAAAACACAAAACATATGCAACTCCAAAAAAGCATAAGCAACCCCAATCCATACAAACACTATAACTAATATTGACAAAAAAATAGGTAAATGAAATATAAAAAATTGTATTTGCTTTCAAATACATGCATATTTGCTCAAGTTTAATTTTTTTTTTTATCTTGCAAAATTATTTCATTTTAAGAGCATTATTAACCCATAAGAGGACATGTATTCACAGATAAGGAAAACATCACGGTCCAGTGGTTGTTACTCAGTCCATTGGATTTTCCAGCATATAAAGGAGCACTGACCACCAAAAAAAAAAAGTCATTTCAAGCTTGACTCTTCTTGAATGTTAAGACACATAAAAACATGATCTTGACCCATCATATAAAACAAATAATATACTAAATTTTACTCTTGTAATTATATTCCAATCATCAAGATCACAAATGCATCACTTAACCCATCATATAAAAAGCTATTGAAAATTTTAAAATTAATAAAAAGAATTATGAATTTCATCGAAGGAAATACCATATATCAAAGTGCCATGTTGGGTGAGTACATGTTGATTCTAAATCTATCTTTAAAAACATTGTTAATTTTAGAAAAGTGGAAAACTTAACTTTAATTAAATTGTTCATTGAAAAACAACAGTATCAATTATAAAGATTTTTAAGCCATTTAATTATTAATGGGAAAAACTTTAGTATTTAGCATGAATAATTGGAAGTTGTCTCTTTGTTTCAAGACATATAATCACTTATATGAACTCTTCAAGTATTATTCTTATTTGAATCATGTTCCAACTTCCTATCAATTAACTCAATCAAGTACAATTATATGTGATGTGTATTTCGGTTAAAACACTATTGCAGAACGGAATTTTCACATCATTCGAAAAGGAGTTTTCACATCGGGTGGCAACCGATGTAAGGCGACATGATGTTGTATGTCCACAACTTTTCATATCCGTTATGCACCTGATGTGATAAGTACTTTTCCACATCTGTTTATGCCCCACCTGATGTGAAATCCTTCTTTTTTTCAAATATAAACATGTATTTCACATCCATGGATACAAATCCCTGATGTGAAATCAACAAATTCCACATCTGATTTAATCTCAACTGATGTGAAATACTTTATTTTTTTAAAAAAATCCTACTTTTCTATCTGCATTTGGGAATAATCCATAATTTTTATCAACTCAAATAAGATATTTATTAAATCAGATGGTAAACACATAAAACCAATACAAGTCTTAACAGATTCAATACAAAATCAAAGCAACTAGTAACTATAAGCACCGAAAATGTCGGCAAATATCATAATTCTAACATTCATGTATTCTACTTCTACAGTTCCAATCTCTACAACATAATCAGCATGCACAACCTGATTTCCATTAACATGTTGGGAAACCAAATAGGAACTATTTTTCCTCTTGTGACATTCTTTGATATCTTCATTAGCACTGTTAACAAGAGGCTTGGTCAAACGCGCCTTACCAAAGCCCTCGCTCTTCCTCGCAGTTGCAGGAATAGTATTGAGATCTTTAAGTTCCGTCTCTGACATCCTTGCAACCTATAGTCTGAAATCAAAAAGGAAGACAACCAATTAAACTCAAGGGGCTACTAAAACCACCATTTATTTAACTTCTAAAAAAACAAGTACAATGACAAAAAAAAACATGAATTTAAAACATAAATCAAAACTCTTAAGTCAAGATCTGAATTCAACAACAAAGACCATATCTCTTACGATTACAAGACATTGCTCTTATTTACCGGTTCTAATTTGAGTTATGACAAACACATGCACGCATATATACTTGATTTACAACAAAATCAATTACTGCAAAAGCCAATTCCATTTACCATTGAGCCTCCAATTCAAAGACAACAATCTTAAGTCAAGATTTGAACTCAACAACAAAGAAACAATCCCAAAAGTAATTTTTACAAGCAACAAAACAAAAAAAATACTCTACTCACTCATGGTTTTCTATATCTCACCAAATCACAATTATACTATCATTACTCTTATTTCCTAGTTCTAAATCTCAAATATCGCAAACACAAATATATATTGAACTTCCAATATAATCAATAATTGTAAAAGCCAATTCCAGTCTTACAATTGAACTTCCACTTCAAACACAACACTAGAACCAATACACTTCAAATCACTGCACACAACTCTCAGCAACAAAAGTAATGAAGCAAAATCACAAGCATTATTGCACATGATCAACATGATTTCAACTCAAAAAAAAAAAAATCAAAGTGATTCAATCACAAAGTAAAGAGTCCAGTTATTAACAAAGTGATCCTCAATTTAGATCTTTTATAAATAATATTAATATTTTATTTAATTATAATAAATTAAATTAATAAGTGTGTAGCCGTGTCAGTGTCCAAAGTTTTTTACATTAACAGTGTCGATGTGTCCGTGTCCATGTCGTGCCAGGTGACCATGTCGGAGTTCTGCTTCATAGCATATAACAGTTGATGATGAAACAGTTGACAATATTGATATTACATTCAATTTTAAAATATAGCAATCATGATGGTTCCATACCTTTAGTGAAGGTTCCTCCAAATTGCCATTTCAACATTTTCCATGATCATTTTCTGCATCTCTGCTACATCAAATGTGTAAAAGTGAGTGATAGTAGGCCAAAATTCTTTAGTATTACTTTTTTTCTCTGAAGAATTCTTTGGTATTACTTGATAGTTCGTTTAAGACGAAAATGAATCTTAACATTTTGCGGGACAGTGTAGTTCTCAAATGTGATTTGCGGATCAATAATATTAGCCTAAGTTAGTCTAACACATTATACATTATTACAAGATGTTAATTAAGCATAAATATGTAGAATGACCTCATCTGGTTAGTGTGCGAAATTTGCTCTAAAGTAGAATCTCTATAGTCCTCATGTGTCTTGTTTAGGAGTCTTGTAGTGGTAGCTTTTGGTTCTTCAAAGCCACAACAATAACCTGCATCAAACAATAATGATTAATTGATTTACTGCTCATTAATCAATGAATGACTTGAGATTATTAGATAATAATTACAAAGACCTGAACAATGCACAAAATGGGGCTTTCACCAAGAATTTTGATACAGTAAAATCATTCACCAAGAGCATATGACAATTAGTAACTAGATAAAAATACTTGACATGATTTTTTTTCTTTTATTAACGAAAAAGGCAGTAGCATATGACATACATACTTTTCAAGATATATATATGTACTTATTTGAATAAGAGATCATTTTGTTAAGTGATCTAATATAATTAGTGAAAAACAATGGTTAACATAAGCAACAATAGTTGACACAAAATACGGAAAAGAATATTAGTGAATAAAGAAGCTTTAATAAAAGGGAACTAAATTCATTTTAATACCTTTTGGCTCAGCCTCGACCACTTGTGCTAGAACCTCCTGCTTTGGATCTGAAACAATCAAATTGTAATCCTTCATATGGTACTCTCAAACGCAAAATCACACAAAATCATCATGTTTAAAATGGCTAATAAAATGGCACCAAATGATTCAACGGTTTGTATGAGCTACCTCATTTGTCCGGATATTCCCATATTAATTTTTCACTCTCCATAATATCCACTCACCCAAACACACAAACAAAATGGCACCAAATGATACACACAAGTACCCATAACATCCCAAAAAAAAACCAAAACAAGGACCAAATATTAGAGCACTAAAACAGCCACTACATTTGCAAAAATAACACCCAAACAACCAAGTGACATGAACTTGCTTCTATAATATATCAAAAACCAGCCCCAAATTGCTCAAAAAAATTTAATATATCTATGTAACCATGATCAAACTACCTCCTAATTAAGAGGCAATGTAATGTCTCCAAATTCACACTACCATCAAGGATAAAAAAAAAGGCTTATGATGAGACAATTGCTACTTGAATTGTTTTTCCACAAAACAATAACAATAGATGCAAACATACCCAAACATCAATTCAATCACAAAGATCTCAGTTTAACACAAAATTCACAAAATTTGTGACTAAATCAGAACCAACAAAAAAACATAAAATAAAAAACAAATGAAACACAAAAGGGTTTCAAGAGAGAAAGCGTAAATTAAAAAGAGGAATTGAGAAACATACATATCATCCGACTTTTGCACCTTTAGAATGAGATTGAGAGAAGATCGATGATTTGGGGCTTTCGAGAGATAAACGAGAGAGCCAGAGAAGGAGGAGGAATAGTCATGACAAACGCTGAAATTACTGAAATCATCGAAGCCGTTGTCTTTGTTGTTGTTGATGGCTTCTTCTTCGAAGAACTGAACTGGCCGGCGGTGAAGCAGAAGTACTACAGATCTTGGGTTTTGCTCCGATGAAAGGAAGGGAACCTCAATCGATTGAGGGTTTAGAAACTGCAGTTGAAGGATATTGTGGGGAAGAAGGTGGAATGAAACTCTGTTGAAGAATATTGGTGGTGGAACAGATTTGGGATTGAAAAAGGAGAATTTAGGGTTTTGGTGGGTGAAGAAGATCTATCTAGAATTAAAGAAAAGAATGTGGGACTGAAAAGAATTAAAAACGCGAGAGAGAAATTGGGATTTGTTTATTTTATTTTTTTGCTTTCCCCCTCAAGTAACTGTATCCACAATGAGAAAAATGTTTGATGTAAAGTTTACTAATATTACGAAATTGCCACCGCGTTTATCTTTCCCCTTAAGCATTAGTTCCACTGATGGGAAAACTCTTCAACATCTATTTTTCCCCTCAGGCATTTTCCTCAACTGATGTGAAAACCTTCTCCAAAGTTTACTAAAATTTCAAAATTGTCACCGTGTGTATCTTTCCCCTCAGGTATTTTCTCGACCGATGTGAAAACTAAAACCCCCCTGTTGTTAAATATATATTTTATACTAGTGAAAAAAATACCATTAAACAAAACCTTTTTAAATAAGCTCTAAAAATGAGGCACCTATGAAAAAAAAACTATATACCTTTCCAGTACCGGTGTGTTCCTCCTGATCAGATTTTATGATAACAATTTATGTCTTTAACAACCTCCCAAAGTAGATCAGGTTCAGGTTGCATTGTAATCTTGTATTGATCTCACTGCCACTACAATAATCCCAACAAAAACACATGACAAATGGGTATAAATCTGAGCCATTCCGGATAAAAACTAAGCAAAGTCCTGAGATAGTTTATGGTTACCGTAATAGTCGTCTATATTTACCATATGTCCTATTTATATTTATATTTACCAAATGAACTGTCTAACATATTTATTAGGGGAGTTCAATTTGCATTATTACTGCAATCCACCATGCAATAGGCATGCTTGACAATATCTATGTGATAATAATTAAAATGTGTACATGTATCACTAATAGACCATTACTTTGTAGGAGTATATGTTAATGTAGTTAGTAAATTGTCTGAATAAAAGAGATTATTTAATGATTTGCGAACACAAAATATAGAGCTTTACTGAGTTGTATGCATCCTGTGATTTGCAATTATAAAATAACAATCACCAAATAGTAAAAATCAAGAGTGCATAAGCTCAATTGAATATGGAGCTATTTTATCAACTAACAATATCACGCTAAAGCCCAAATAAAGATAACTCACCACATTATCAAGAAGTGTGTTTTTAGATTTTACATTTCGCATGTCAAACAACCGCTAATGAAAATAATCAAAATGTACAACCTAAAAAATATTAAGGGAAAATGCTTTCATGCAAATTCCACGCATGATATTATCAATTAAGAAGACCGGATTACTTTGGAGATCAAAGCAAGGTTACAATGATTGGTGGAATTTTAACTGTCATATAGGGGGTAGCAAAACGGGCTCAATCCGTCTGACCGACCCGTTTAGCCCGCTATTTTTAGCGAGCTAAGTCGAAGTTTTGAACTCGCTTTTTATAGTTGGTTCGGCCAGCTTAACTCGTTGAAAAATGGGGCGGACACGGGGCAGGGCGGGCCTGCCCGCTTAAATCATTTTTTTTTTAGACTTATTCTGTCCTTTTGAATTTATTTTAGTTGTTGGATTTCTTTTATGATTTGTTTTATATTGGCGGATTTTTCTTATTTTGCTATTAAGTACGATGTTGAGTTCGACAATCTATTAATTATCTTGTTTTTACCACAAATTTATTTGTTGCCTATTCTTTTATATATTTTTATAATAAAAGCAACATAGTTTTTGTAACAATGAAGTTGTAAAAAAATGCATTAAAAAAATTGTTTTTTTCTAAACGGGGCGGGACGAGATTTTGGCGGGCCGGCCCGCCAACTCGTCTGTCCACCACTAAACGGGACGGGAGGAGATTTTGGACCCAGTCACCTAATTTGACTCAGCTCGTATTGGGAAACAAGTAATATGGCTGAATATTAGCTTGTATATGCTTGTATGAGCTGTCAATTAAGTTTTAGTTTAGACAGATTCCTTATGTCAAGGGTCAACATCATTATTAGCATGATTTATAATAATTGATTAGGATCTGTTAGGATTAATTCCTGATTCCTTATGTCAAGGGTCAACATCATTATTATGTATTAGAATCGTTGATTGTCTCCTTGTACATATATATATATAGTGTTACTTGTACACAAAAATCAATTGAACAGAAACAAATCAAATAAAAGTTTTCTGTCTTTTCCAATATGGCATCAGAGCGAGACAGTTCTGAGGAATCAGAACATTGCAATTCTGAGGAAGAAATTCCGGAGAAGAAAAATCATGCCTCCGAAAAAGGTAAAAAGTCACACACCATTGATCCAAGCTCACCATACTATCTTGGTTCCTCAGACAATCCAGGAACTCCATTGGTGGCGGCATTTCTAACTGGAGAAAACTACAGAACGTGGTCACGATCGATGAAAACAGCATTTCGAGCAAAATTGAAGATCGGTTTCATCGACGGAACAATCACAAAACCAGGGAAGAAATCAACAGATTATGTCAATTGGGAGAGAGCGGATTCAATGGTAACTGCATGGACCATCAATTCCACTGATCAAAAACTACATAGCAGTATTTCACATGCATCAACTGCGAGGGACATCTGGCTCGATCTCGAAGAGCGCTTCGCTCAAACCAATGCACCAAGGATTCATCAACTATGGCGTACACTCTGCTTAATGCAGAAGGAAGATGATCTTAGTGTCACAGAATTCTACACAAAGTTCAAAGGTCTTTTCGATAAACTGAGTGAGCTTCAGCCACTACCAGAATGCACATGTGGTGCATCAAAGGAATTGATGCGGAAAGAAGAAGAACATCGACTTCATCTCTTCCTTGGAAGCCTTGACAATGAGCAATATAGCAATGTCAAAGCAACCATCCTTAATTCTGATCCTTTGCCTCCACTAAGACGTGCTTTCAACCATGTCTTGGGAGATGAATCACGGTTTTCTGCAGAAAGTGAGAAAGGAAATAGCAAACTAGAATTAGGAACAGCTTTCTATTCTTCATCAGGAAGTAGGCATAAAGGAAGAGAAGGATCTAGGCCTAAATGTGAACATTGTGGAAAAAACAGACACATCAAAGCAAGATGCTTTGAGATTGTTGGATATCCATCACATTGGGACACTAGACGCTCACAACGGGGAAATGGTGCGGTAAAAATTGTTGCTGCTGCACGCGTGACTCTTGATGATGAAGAACAAAAGGGTGAGAATGCTGGGAAAGCGAACAACGCATTTGCCTTTCACGGAATGTCCATTCGATCACCCCACGGTAACATGGCTGGTAATGTAGAGATCAAATGGATCTTGCATAGTGGTGCATCACACCACATGACTCCTCTAATTCATATTTTGAGGAACATCAGAAAGCTTGAAAATCCATTTTGCATCACAATACCCACTGGAAATTCTGTGTTTGTGGATAAAGTGGGAGACATAAGTCTTGATAAAAACATTAAATTGACTAATGTGTTACATGTACCTGATTTTAGCTGTAATTTAATTAGCATACATAAATTGATATGTGATCTAAATTGCTTGGTGACTTATCAATCTAACTCTTGTGTGATACAGGACCAAGCTTCGAAGAGGATGATTGGATCGGGTAACTTGCATGAAGGGGTTTATGTGCTAAAAGGAGAAGTACATGGAGCTGCTACACAAAAAGACAACACTTTCCTTTGGCATTCAAGAATGGGGCATCCATCCGAACAGGCTCTTAGACACATTTCTCAGTTAGTCAATTGCAAATTTAATTTCAATAATGTTACTTGTTGTGACATATGTCACATATCAAAACAATGTAGACCTTCTTTCATTCAAAGTATTAATAAAGCCAAGAGACCTTTTGATTTGATACATTGTAATTTGTGGGGAAAATACAATACACCTGCACATGATGGCTCTCATTACTTTCTGACCATTGTAGATGATTACTCTCGTGGAACATGGGTATACCTTATGAAACACAAAGATCAAACTAGTACAATGTTGGTTAATTTTTATAATATGATTAAGACACAATTCAATGCATGCATCAAAAGAGTAAGGAGCGATAATGGCACATAATTCATAAATTCAACCTTGCACAATTTCTTTCAGCAAAAAGGAATTTTGCACGAATCCTCGTGTGTTGCAACACCACAGCAAAATGGAAGAGTGGAACGCAAACACATATACATATTGAATGTAGCTAGAGCCCTAAGGTTTCAAGCCAATCTTCCGGTTCGTTTTTGGGGTGAATGCATATTGGCTGCTACTCATATCATCAACAGGACACCTACAGTGGCAAATCAAGGAGTGACTCCATATGAGAGACTTTTTGAAAGGCCACCTACATACAACCATTTAAGAGTATTTGGGTGTTTATGTTATGTAGGAACAAGCTCCAAACAGCGAGATAAATTTGATCCGAGAGCAGATAAATGTATCTTTGTTGGTTACCTACAAGGGTAAAAAGGATGGAAGGTGTACAATCCAAAAACTTGTGAGTTCTATGTCTCAAGAGATGTGATTTTCTATGAACATGAGCTGCCATACATGAAACAGGAGCTTCCATTGAATGCATTCCATGATGTGGCAGTATTGCAAGAGGAGAGGATAACACTAATGAAGAGAGTGACACAAATCTTGAACAAAATCAAGATGAAAGTGATGAGGCTCAGAATGAGGGGGAGTTTCAGACTGCAAAAATGGAGGATCATAGACAAATTGAAGCCATAGAGCTTGCACCCCGCACAAGGAAGCCCCCAGTTTATCTCCAAGATTATCATTGTTATGCAGCAAACATAAACCTCTCATGCACAGAACCGAGCCATTCAAACTCTTCAGGTAAAGTCTATCCTATCACTAATTTCATGAGTTATGATTGTTTTTCTCCTAGATACCAAGCTTATCTTGCAGCTGTCACTAGCAACGATGAACCACATAATTATCAGAAACGTGAATGGCAAGAAGCCATGTCACAAGAACTTAAAGCTCTAGAAGAGAATGGAACTTGGGATCTAGTTTTGCCCCCCAAAGGAAAGAAGATTATTGGATGCAGACGGGTCTACAAAGTGAAACACAAAGCTTCAGGAGAAATTGAAAAGTACAAAGTCCGCTTAGGGGCGAAAGGTTACACACAATTCTAAGGGGAGGATTTTAATGAAACATTTGCTTATGTGGCCAAGATGACCATTGTTCGCTGTTTTCTAACAGTTGTTGTCGCAAAAGGATGAGAGCTTCATCAAATGGATGTGAGTAATGCATTTTTACACGGGGAATTAGAAGAAGAAGTATATATGCGAGCTCCAGAAGGATACGAGGTTCCGAAAGCTGGAATGGTATACCGTTTGAAAAAATCATTATACGAATTGAAACATGCGTCTCGTAATTGGTATTCAAAACTATCACAAGCACTTGTGGAATATGGCTTTCAAGAGTCCCCTGCAGATCACAGTTTGTTCACATACTCAAAGGGAAATCCTTTCCTGGCCGTATTGATATATGTTGATGATCTTGTGATTACAGGGAATGACACTTCTGTATGCATTAACTTTAAACAATACTTCTGCAAGTGTTTCCATATGAAGGACCTTGGAATACTCAAATATTTCTTAGGTCTGGAACTAGCTCTAGGATCATCTGGCATGTTCATGTGTCAACGAAAATATAATCTTGATATCTTAACTGAGTGCAAAATGCTAGATTGCAAACCATCTACATTTCCAATGGAAGAGAGTCAAAAACTTGCTCTTGATTTAGGCCCTGCATATCCTGATCCTCCACGCTACCGTAGGCTTATTGGTAGCTTAATTTACCTCACTATAACTCGGCCAGAGATTACTTATTTTGTCCACATCTTGAGTTAGTTTATGCAGTCCCCACAACAAGATCATTGGGACGCAGCAATACGTGTTCTAAGATACCTCAAATCTTCACCAGGTCATGGAATTATTTTTCCAAAAGAAAATGATCTCACCCTAGTTGCTTATTGTGATTCAGATTGGGCATCTTGTACATTAACTCGAAAATCTACAACTGGATATCTGATGAAAATTGGTTCAACACCCATATCATGGAAAACCAAGAAGCAGACCACAGTTTCTAAGTCATCAAGTGAGGCAGAATATCGGGCCATGAACCAAGCTGTGAGTGAAGTTATATGGCTTCGTAGTCTATTGTCAAGTCTACAAGTTCACAATATTTTCCCTACTGTGCTTCATTGTGACAACCAGGCAGCAATCCACATTGCCGCAAATCCAGTCTACCACGAGAGAACCAAACATATCGAAGTGGATTGTCACTTCATTCGTCATCATTTGCAGGCAGGGACAATATCTACAAGCTACATTCCAACAAAGAAGCAACAAGCTGACATATTCACAAAAGCCTTGGGGGCAAAACCGTTCCACGACTTAATGGTCAAGTTGGGTGCTCATGATCCTCGACCTCCAACTTGAGGGGGAGTATTGGGAAACAAGTAATATGGCTGAATATTAGCTTGTATATGCTTGTATGAGCTGTCAATTAAGTTTTAGTTTAGATAGATTCCTTATGTCAAGGGTCAACATCATTATTAGCATGATTTATAATAATTGATTAGGATCTGTTAGGATTAGTTCTTGATTCCTTATGTCAAGGGTCAACATCATTATTATGTATTAGAATCGTTTATTGTCTCCTTGTACATATATATAGAGTCTGTACTTGTACAGAAAAATCAATTGAACATAAACAAATCAAATAAAAGTTTTATGTCTTTTCCAATAGCTCATGTCGTTACGTTTTAAGCGGACTTAGACGGATAGCCTTAAACGGAGCGGGTCGATCCGCCATCCCCTGTTGTCATATACTTGGATAAATAAATGTATAAATCTTGTGCTTATTTAAAGTACAACATAGGAGAATAAGATCTGTTAAAGACTCATTGCCCTCATTAACATTTGTAGTTGTTGAAGGAATCATTCTTACTTTCTTGCTACAATGTTCACCATGATATAAATTAGTATAGAAAAACCATCATTATTCTCCACACATCCAAGTATCTGAGCAACTTTATTGGTGTTCAGATATGACCATACAGAAGATGTGAAACACGTTTGAAATTAATTTGTACTTAGCTAGTAGTTGTATTGCATTAGCAAGCAACGAAGAATAAATTAAATATATAAACAGTTGTATAACTAAAGGAAGTGAAGTGATTGAAACTCATTCAAGTAAGGAAAAACTCACTTTAATCCCAAGCAAGATTGGGTATAAAACAAGTTCAAGGTATCATAAAAATCAGCCTTTGGTTGTGGTGCACTTTCTGGCTTTATTTCTTTCTCAATGGCCATTCATCGACCAAAATCAATGGCTTTCAATGGATGTAACAGAGCATCCCTTCTAAGTATTGAGGATGGGTAGCAAAGGTGGATTCGTAAAGTTGAAAGGGGGAAATTTTAAATTCCAATTGAAGTGGAAATAAGCACAAGTATATTCATCCGTTTTGGCAATTGTTGGTCAAGAGTACTTGTATGTATTACATATGGAATTTAATTTGATGGTATTGCCATTAGCTTCATATTTGGTGTCTATTAGCTTCATTTTGTCATATGTTTCCTATTCTCTTTGGTATCATTAGATCAATGAATTTTCATGCAGATGCACTACTGATGGTCGAATTTAGGCAAGTGTACCAAATCGTTTACCAAGTAATAAAGTGTAAGTAGAATATCGTATCCACATGAATTGTCGTTCCAACTATTTAGTATGTTTGTAGCAGAGCAAGAGTTTATGAGTTAAAATGGTTTTGATTGCAGAATGTTAACGGCGGTTAGGATTCTTCGAATCCCCTTTATTCGTATGTTGGAATTAATTAATAGTCAAACATTATTAAGTTTTTAGCGTCTTCTATCTAAGTGATGAGTTCGTGGGGTTTTACTACCTACCAGCTATCAAGTTGCACCTACTGATCACACGAGTTTGTACGTGTGGGGTCTTACTCTCTCAGAGGTTTGGGTTCATCGCCCTCCAGCTATCACTTGCAACCTTCCACCGGAGTTTCTATGCGTTTCAGTGTTTAAGGTCGTCAATTCTATAGGGAGATACACTTACGCACGTAAAGGTACGTGTAGGTTCTAACTTTCTCAGAGGTATTTGAATCAACAACGGATATTAGGGTTCCTAAATTCCCAGTGTCCTAAAGGTCCCCTCTTCTATTGAATCTTAGAAGGACATCAACATATTCTCCCTCTCGGTAGTTCTACAAACGGGCAACCCTATCTCGTCTACCTTACCAAGGATGAAAGAAGAATAAAGTTACTATGTTGATTGAAGTCATGAAGTCACTGTGTTTCCCTAATTACTGTTAATTGATATCTTAGTTATTTCCTAATTCGGGTAGGTTTTTACCAATATTTATGTCACCTTCCTAAATACCATTATCTAAGGGTGGTCCGCTTCATAGGAGACAAATCTTACGCAATAGTAAAATTAAATAAAATTCAAAAAATAATTGAATAAAGAACTTAAATTAAATAATCCAACAAACAGAATAGAGGTTCATCTTAAAACTCTATCTTAAAAAGGTTTAGTTACTCATGGTAACTAAACATAAATTACCAAAGAAATAAAACATACCCTAGAGTGGTATTTATAGGTAGACACATGGGGCGCATGACGGCACACTTGGGGCTCTTCAGTGCAAAAGTCTATTATTGTTAATGCAATCCACACATTGCACTCACACAAGAATTTCCCATTTTACTAACAAATTCAAAATTGGATTACTGAGGGATTTAGACCCTCAGTAATTACTGGCGGAATAATCCTTCAGTAACATAAAATAAACCCTTAATAACGTTACTGACGGAAAAAACCCTCAATAATTCAGTGATTTGCATTACTGACGGAAAAATCCGTAAGTAATATTAATAACAAACTTGCCTTTGCATTACTGACGGAATTAATCTGTCAGTAATGTTAATGTTTTTTCCTTTGCAGTACTGGCGGAATTTTTCCGCCACTAATGTTAATGCGGGACATCAATTATTACCTTTGAATTACTGGCGGATTTGAATCTGTCAGTAATGTAACGAATCCGCCAGTAATTGTGTAAATCCGCCAGTAATAATGTGATTGAATTTTCCGTCAGAAATGCCAAAAATCCGCCAGTAACGTAAGTAATGTTTTCATCTAAATCTGTCAGTAAAACCAGAAAATCCGCCAGTAATGGTCGGTGCTGGTAATAAATAAATCCGACAGTAATGAAACAAAATCCGCAAGTAATGTTTTCAGTCTGGAATTTTTTTTGCCGTATCTATTCATTCTCATCTTCTATCCCTCATTCACAACAACCACTTATCTCTCTAAAAAAATTCTCTAACATCTTTCTATTACATTTCTTCAACTTTCCTCTAAACAATTTTTTTCTCATCAAGGTAAAGATTTATTTTTGTTTTTAAATAATGTTAGATGTATTGAATTTATTTTTGTGATTATTTTAATATTTATAACTTTTAAATTTTTATATAGTTGATATTCTATGCATTAAGCAGCTTATTGGTGGTGTCGGTGGGAGCATTTCTTAAAGTGAGACTCTAATTGGCACAAGGTTAGTAGTCAAATTAAAATTGTAGAATTTTTTGTTTGTTTAATAACTGTAATTTTTTTAGCAGTACTGCTATATTTTATGAAAAAGTCACAAACGAATTTTAAGAATATAATGTCATGTGTTGTTGTTTTAATGATATGAAAAATTAATAAGTCCATATTTTGTGTAAATCATGGCCATGCAATGATAAAAATCAACGGAGGATAACAGTTCGTGGTTTTCGTTGGTTGAGAATTCGTGGGATCAAGCATTATCCTTTTTTTAGTGTATATATATTAAATTTAGGAAAAAAAAATTGTGTTAGTACCGTAATTTTTTCTTAAGAAAGTAGTATTACAGTAAATTCTTTACTTTAAAAATAAAAATCTTTAAAATTTTATTTATAATATATTGACTCCTTCAATTTGTATGTATGTGAATTTAATTATTGTATAAATTAAAACTTTTAGTAATTAATTTTTTTTAAATAAATTAAAACTTTTTAGTGATCTTTGTTTTATATTGACCATGTTATATGCATTTTGTTTTTTACAGATTTAAATTACAGGTATGAGTGATCGTAAGTTAAGGAGCTTTTTAAGTTAGGTGTTGAACTTTTTATCAATACCGTGAAATTTAGCCCTGTTGTCATAAATGAAGGGGGATTAGATATCCGTGTGTTGTTTGTGATTGTAGACGCATTCGCAGTGAAGACGAAATTAGGTTACATTTATATAGAAAAAGTTTCAGACCTAACTATTGGATTTGGACAAGTCATGGCGAATCGTCATTTGTGGCACCTCCGACAGTTAATGTAGGTATTGAAGAGAGTCGTGCAGTAGATTCTTCAAGTAGTACCCGACATGTTCAATTTGAAATGATGGATAGTATGATAGTGGATGCTCTTGGAGTTAATGCTGGATTAGATGATGAATATGATGAGTTGCAGGATGATGTCGAAGTTGATGAACCCCCAAACGAAGAAGCTCATAAATTTTATAATCTTTTGAATGAAACAAATAAACCGTTGTTCCCAGGGTCTCCTCATTCAAAGTTATCGATGTGTGTAAGACTTATAGCCCAAAAATCTCAATTTCATGTTCCTGAACAAGCCTTGGAATTGACGACCAAAATGATGTTGGATTCAACACCCATAACTGATGGTTTGCCAAAAAGTTTTTATGAAGCGAAACAGCTAGTGTCGAAGTTAGGACTTGGTGTGAAGAGAATTGATTGTTGTATTAAAGGTTGCATGTTGTTTTACGACAACGAATTTGGTGTAAAAGATGGACGTCTAGTTGAATGTAAATTTTGTCAGGAACCAAGGTATAAAGGAAGCAAACACTCTAGATCAAGTAGGAGAAAACCCGTTCCAAGAAAGGCAATGTTTTACTTACCTATTATACCAAGACTACAAAGGATGTATGCATCAATGCAAACTGCTGAGAAAATGACTTGGCATTCTCAAAACAATGAAAGAAGAAATAGTTCAGGTGAGCTACGACATCCGTCTGATGGCCTGGCATGGAAGCATACAAATATGTGTGCTGTATAGGCCCTTTGGCTTTTGTTCCTTTCTTTGATTTGTGAAATCTGAACTTGAGCTGGCTTTTCTTATTATCCCTTGCACTTGTGCTCAGGGAACTAGTGAACACTGTTTGTGAAATATGTTCTGTTTGTGTTTTGTGTTGTATTGGAATAGGAACAATAGTGCTGAAATTTAAGATTCATGAAATACAAGAAAATTATAACATATTGCCTATATGCATAAAAAGAGAACAAATATATAGGTATATTAAATGATTGGTTAACTAGGTATACTAAACTACTAGTTTAAAACTGTTCTGTTTGTGTGCTGAAATCTGTTCTGTGCTGAAATCTATTTGTGTGCTGAAATCTGTTCTGTGCTGAAAACTGTTTGTGTGTCATGAAATCTGTTCTGTTTGGAATACATGCAAAATGAATACAACAGCAATTGTTTATGATATAATAAATATTAGAGTATATGTTATGCATAAATTCATGCATTCTTTTAGTTTGCTAGAGACATATGATACTGCTACTGACAGCTTCAGCTTCAGAATATCAGAATTTCTCTTTTAGTTTGCATGAGTCATATAGTTAGTTCAGATTGAGAGACTTGGATTCTCTAATGCCAATGCAAAATAGTTAGTTCAGATTGTGTTTGCTATAACACTCATTTGTGAATCTTTGTGTATGCTATATATAGATGGACGACGAAGAGCCACCACAACCACCCCCCTGCCTCAACAACCATCACAGCCACCACGACCACATAGAAGAGGACCTAAAATCACAATCCATCATTCATCCCTTGTTCCGATGCCACAGACTCAGCGGCCTAATGGACAACCGGATGTAGATCCGCCTGCTGATCCTAATCTTCCGGACTTTGATTATACAATTGATGACATCAGTGATCCTAATGTGAAGATTTTGGTTGATCGACATGGCCGATATGTCATAAGCTATTATGCTAAGGGGTAAGTGTTTATAACGTTGGTTCTAATGTGTTGGTAATGTTGATCCGTAAGATTTTGGTTGTTCCTAATGTGTTCTAATGTTGATCAACAATTACGTTTATTTTTTTCATGTAGGTTTTTGCCTAATAGATTGGTTAGTGAGTCAATCACAGCAGTGATTGAAGCCAGATATCAGAAACCATGGCTATCATGGGGTGCAATCAAGGCTGAAGGCAAGAACATGGTTAACAACAAGCCAAGGGATGAATTTTGGAATTTGTTCAAAGTAAGTTAAAAATTAATATATTTAACTTTATTCTCAATTGTAATTGTTTCTTATCTTTATTCTCAATTGTAATTGTTTCTTATGAGTTAGTGGATTGAAATTAAGAAGACACGGATGCTTATTTCATTGTATGATGCCTATATCTCTAACAAGACAAATATTTTTTTTGCAGGAGAAATGTACTTGGAAGAAAGATGAGGACGATGAGATTAGTAAACATTTTGACAGTGCATGCTCCAAGCGCCTCTCAAGCATGCTTTCTGATGCGCGCAAGAAACGTGGACCAAAAGATGAAAATTGTCCAAATTGGATTGGCGAAGGCACATGGCGTGAGTTGTGTAAGAAGTGGGATTTACCGGAATACAAAGATAAGTGTAGGAAGAATAAAGATAACAGAGGCTCAAAGAAGGCAACTACCAGCACACACTCAGGGGGGTCTGTAAATGCTGGTACATGTAGCTTCAGATACAAAGCACAACATGGACGACTTCCAACAATATTGGAGACATTTGATTATTTTCATTTTCAAAATGGAGTGCCTCTTGATTCAAGATCGGAAAGCATAAATGTACGTATAATATTGTCATTTCTATTTAGGTTGTTGGTGTTTTCACTGATGCGTTTTTATGGCTTCTGTTTTAGAGCAGTTCGGATGATTAGTTTGTTTTATACAGGATAACTTATATTTAATTTTGAATATATGTGCAGAAGGAGATGAAAGAATTTATTGAAGCTTTTAAAAGGCAGCAAGATAGTCTTCCCCCTTCTGAGCGAGCTGATACTATCACTGCTAATGAAATTATAAATAACAAATTTATAGAGATTGCTGGTGGGAAGAACAAGGGTTGAATTGTTGGTGCTAGTAGTAACTCTTCATTATATCAGAAGGGTCCATCGGGCACATTTATAGATACTAGCCGCAACTCTTACAGTAGCACAGGTCGGTCAGCTCGTAGACATGACGATCCTATTTATACTGAGGTTGAGCAATTGAGGGCTGAGAATGCAAGATTGAAGGCACAACAAGAAGAACTTGTAAAATCACAACAAGAAATGGAGAGATCAATTGAGAGCCGAGTTGTTGAGTTGGTGCAAAGAACTATGCAAGAGCAACAGCGACAATCTCGTAGGGATACATCACAACATGATCCACATGATTACGAGACAACGCCGCAATACGATGATTTCGGGGTATGATCTTATAACTGATTAATTTTTTTGTTAGTTTTATTACTTTTTTTTGTTACGTTTTATTACCAATTTAGTACTAATCTTTCTATGTATAAATATGAATTCAATATTTCGTTGGAATTCTTTTATTTCCAAAATAATCATTTTTTTCCTATTATCACAACAGACGTCGATGGTCAGGTACATAATGCCGCAACCAAACAACCGCTCTCGCCTACAACCCCAATTTGTGCGTAGTGATCATGATGAGCATCAAAGACCTCATATTCCTGTAAGTGATCGCCAACCGTCTTCATCGACGAGAACCGTTTTCAATGGTGCTGATTTCAACATACCAGAAGGTGAAAGTTTTTTGAGAAATTTTAATAGTTATATGGATAATGCTTCACAAGAAAATCCCCAAAATATGGGGAGAGGAGGAAATAGATCGGGTGGGAGATCAGGATCAAATTTGCCCCAATACTATGATAATTAGTTTGGAGGATTGTCTCTGTGATGTGGTGGCCTTAGGTACTAGGCGTTTTTTTTTTTTTTATGTTTTATAGACTGCTTGGTTAGTTGTTTTTTGCTACTGTGCATTTAGCTTTAGTTTCCTGTGTTATTCAGTTTTTTGGTCTCGACGGTGGAGAATCAGGGAGCACCAAGGACTGTTTGTATGCTTAAACGGTTTTTTAGTTTATTGTTATATGATAACTTATATTTGTGGTGACAACTTCTGTTCCATCAAGAATTTGCCTATATTTAATCGAATGGGTTCAAAGTGTTTCGTCTTTATCGGTGCCTTTGTATTTTTTCTATGCGAGAGTTGGTAAAAGTTTGCAGATCCAAAAAAAAATTATTTAATTCTTTAATTTATTTTCTGTATAATTAATTTTATTTTAATGATTTAAATAAAACAGTGAAAGTGTTTTTTTTTAAAAAAAAAAAACGTATTACTGGCGGATATTTCCGTCAGTAATGTTTATTTGGACTGTGATTACTGGCGGATTTATCCGCCAGTATTAAAGGTCGAATTATTACTGAGGGATTATATCCGTCAGTATTGATTGGATGGATCTCAAGTGTACATTACTGACGGATTTTTCCCTCAGTAAGAGGGAAAATTCCGCCAGTAACATTACTGACGCCAGTATTATTGAGGGAAAATTTTTGTCACCAATCCGCCAGTAATATGTATTACTGAGGGATTTTTTTCATTACTGAGGGATTAATTCCGCCAGTAATAATCAAATTTCTTGTAGTGACTAAAATCACCTAAATTCTGTTGAAATGTGACCATCCGAGTTCATAAACTTGGAGTGTGTTTCCAAAGTCTTGTCGTCCTAATCTTAGAATTCTAGGTAATTATGATATTATGACGATGGATTATGGAAATATGCAAAAGTCTATTAATCTATATTTGTTGTAGCTCAAAACCACATTAATGGGACGTCTCACATCTGGAATTTGATGCTACATTGCTATTGGTAAAAAAATTCATTTATAATTGTTTTTTTGTTTGTTTGGAAGTTTTTATTTTAGTCATGGTTCATAAAGCCAATAACTTTGAAGAACTCATGCTGGATGAGAAGGCGAAAAGCAATGAAATGTCTTAATGTCTTGAAGTACTATGTTTGAGACTATTAGATTTATTTTCTCACATATTTCCCATCCCCTTTGGGTATCATTAGAACATTAGGAATTTGTTTACTTTATTTAAGGTTCATTTCTTTGGCTTACTTTTTTTTATGTCTCTTTCATGGAATTTCTTATTTTCTTTTTAAAGCCCCACATTGATGGTATCGGTGTTTGTTTTTATTGATTTTGCACTTTTAAATGGCTTAAAATGTTTTTTTTTAATTAGTCATAGAATTATGTTTTATTGTAAAGTCTGTAGTTTATCACTTCAATCCATGTCCAAATTCAGTGATGACTTGGGTTAGCACATTATCAACATCAAATTCTACTATTGTGATTGGTGCCGACTCCACTTACAATGGCATGTTGAAATTCATTTTCAACATGTTTAATGTCATGCAATGGAGTGTTGACACTTGGTTGAAAGTGGATTGGTGTTGAATACTTTCAACATGTTGAAAGTTGTTCTGGTGGGTCCCGAAAATGCCACGTGGCGCAGAACGAATGGCTGGGGCGCGCGCGTGCAGCACACGCGCCAGACAGGGAGAGTGGTGCCAGAAAGGTGCGCGGAGAGAGAAGGTGGGGATGGATGTGGCGACAGGTGGCGCTTGCTGGTTGGCTGGTTTTATTTGCAAAAATCTTATCTCATCCTAATTATTTGAACTCAATTATTTCTTTGCAAATGAATTTTTTTTAATTTTTTTTTACCAAAATTAATGATTTTTTTGTCTATAAATAGAATCTTGTTTCATTTGATTTGGACACAGGAAAAAAAATGTAGTTTTTCACTATCTTAATATTATTATCTTTCTATTAGCTTTTCTTTTGAGTTTTAATATTCTTTTTAGTGAAATGGATCCCAATAATAATCATTTCAACACCCAGAATTATCCCAACAATTATCCCAACAATTACCCATTTAGCTAGCAAAATCCCAACAATTATCAAAATCCAAATCAATCTTCCAACCAACGTCCTCAAAACATGCATAATTTTGGTTTTGCACCACATTTCAACCAGTCATCATCTGTTCCAAACTTTGATCCATATTATGGATCTATGATGACATATCCATCTCAAACACCCCCGTTTAATGCTTATATGCCAATGGGGAATGAAAATGTTCCGAGTGTTAGTGCACCTGAATTTTCCGAATTTTCAACACAAATAACTCTTGATGGCATGGCAGGTGCGAATGAAGTCACTCCAAATGCAGAGGATTCAACTCCTAATCGCAAGAAAAACCCTAGATGGACCACTGAACAAAATTTGGTGCTACTTAGTGGGTGGATTAAATATGATTAAAGATGATTTGTATCGTACTAATTAAGTTACTTGTGTGTCATGTGCTTAGTTTGTTGTCTTGCATTTTAAGTTATTTGTGTGTCGCGTGCTTAGTTTATTGTATTGCATTTTAAGTTATTTGTAATGTTTGTTTGATTTGATAACGACTATTGCTATTTCTAGAGTTTATTTAATTGAAAGATGGACCATTTTATTAATAATATAAGATAAGAAAATAAAAATAAATTATTTAATTAAATTTTGTTTTTAAAAAAATTTAAAAGATAAATTGTTAAGTGTTTATTATTTTAATTTAATTATAATCGATAATTGTATTTTTATGTAATCATAAAAACAAAAATATAAAATTAAATAAAAATATGAAATAAAAAGTGGTGGGGTAGAATGTTGAATGTTTTTAAAAAAATCATTGGAGAGTGTAAAAGTCGAATGAATGTTGAATTATTAGGTGGAAGAGATAGAATATGATGTGGAGTGTTGGGAAAAGAAAAAGAGGGTGTTAAAAGTTGAAACCATTGTAGATGGTCTTAATCAATTTCAATAATACCTTTCCTAACTAACTTTAAGCTAATATAATCCATAATCATTTACTATATTCTTTATCCTATCTTACACGTTTTTATGCTAATCTTTTATTTTTCTAGCATATTTGTCTATTTTTTTTATTTTATTTTTTAAAATTTTGGAAGAATATTTTTAATATTCAAGATCTCTTTTGAATTGCACAAAATATGATTTTTTTTTGTCACAGTTAGTAAATATATGTTAATAGTTCTAATTTTTTTTACAGAAATGGTTCTTAATTCTCAAAGAACTAAACTTTTAAAGCAAATTCTTGTTTACCTATTAATAAAAGGTGGATAATATTATCCATGTTGAGTTGGCCCAATTAAAACAATGTATTTATATAACATTAAAAATAATATAAAACAAATAAATAACTTTGATTGGTGTCAACTCAGCATGGTTGTGTTACCCACCTTTTATTGATGGGTATCGAAGTTGTCACCAACTTTTAAACCGTGATTGAAATCTAACAAATCTATTATATCATAGTATATTTTGAAAGGAGAAATTTCTCACTGTGCGGCAAAAAATGAGAAAATAATTTCAAAAATATTTTAAAAGATTAGACACAATTAAATTGTAATTGAGAAAAATGCATTCATCGAATAAACATGATTTTTTTAGGGAATCGATTAAGCATGATTAAATATACACGATGAAATAAACTTTATTACAATAACTGAAATTTTGTACTAAATTTTTTAATATGACAAATGCCATTTTTTTTTGCGATGAAATAGGATCGAAGTCCAAAACAAAGAAAACTAAGAAGCTACTCTAACAATCTTAGACATGCAAGCCCCCAAAGCTTAGAGTCACTCTCAACTACGAGGTTGGTAAACCCGTATCTTCTTTGCTATTTACATTCTCGTGTACATACCCCATATCAACAAATGCCGTATTTTATTGTTGGTGAACACAAATCCCGTGGTTTTATGCAGATGTGATTGAGATAGATAAAAATTCACTATATTTTTTATTTATGGTTATGATTTTTACTATTTTTAAGTGGTACTTTTTTTAATAATATTTCTAAGTGGTAGTTTTTTTTGACAAAATTTCAAAGTGGTAGTTCGCAACCTTATACGGGAACACACGGGAACATTCACATCCTTAAATAGTCTTCATCTTTATAAGTGTTTAACAACTTGTATTGTGGATCATATTTCTAGTTATATATTTTTTACAATTGAACAAATGTTTTTATAAAATGATATAAGGTACTTCAACCAAATTCATATAGACATGAATGGAAGATCAAACTATTTATATCAACCAAAATTGATTTAAAAATGTGTTTCGCCCTTCTTTGATTGCTTATGTTCAAAACGCATACAAATTGGGTCTATTTTGACTTATTTTGAAATATAACTACTTTGACTAACAAAGTGTACAATCAAAGACTATTTTATAATTTTGATACATTGTTGGACAATTGTAGCTATTACTTACACATTCAAAGACCAAATAACTATTACGCATTTTAAATTTTGACAGTTTTGGTGCATCCATAAAAACTTTAGTATGAAATAAGATGACATGACATGTTTTAAATGAAATAGGTTTTAAGGGATTTTTTCTTACAAAGTCATAGATGTTGATGAATTTCCAACCATCTACTTCTCTAAATCATACCGTATCAATTAAAAGCATGATAAACATAAATGTTAATGAGGCATATACAGGAGGCAGAGGCATTGATGATTCAAATTTCATTTTCATTCTTTTGCTAGAACACTTTTCTATTGAAGCCAAAGAAGACACTATGAGCATATAAGAAATATGAAGCTGTACCAGAGAAGCTAGGAAAATGGGTTTCAAAATGTTTCCCTCTCTTTCTTAGCAGAGACATTGTTGAGAGGAATCATACCATAAAGAAGTTAAAAAAAAAACTACTGAAGTGGAATTATGAACGGGTATCAATAAAAATGACAAATAGTCATTTTCGTCATTGAATGTGTAACTAGTAGTCATAATAGTCTTCTAATATATCGAAACTTTAAAATAATTTCTGATTGTACATTTCGTTAGTCAAAATAATCTATGATATTAAAAATTATTTCCACGAGGTGAATTTATACCCAACTTCACGAAAATCACTTTTTTGCACTAGCGTTACCTTAATTTATTTTCCTTCTTCAAAATAATAGTACAATTGACTCATTTTCATTGGCATTTTTTAAGAAACAACATTAGAGAAGGCACACTTTAGCAGGAAAGAATCACTAATTTCAACAAAAATTTACAATAAAATTTACATATAGCTTAAAAAATTATGGACTTCAACCGTAGTCTACTATGTAAGCACAAGATTTAATCATATGAGTAGTCGATTGGTTTCATTTTCGCATCGTTGTTATTTAATACTCTCTATGTTCCATGCAACATTATTTTTTATTTTGTCACTAATATTCTTAAGATTTTTTTTAAAGGAATATCCTTAAGAATTTATTGTAAAGAGAGAAATGAGATAATAAAATTAAATAATACTAGTAAGAATATCATGGATGCAAACAAATTTTATTCGTTTACTTTTATTTGTATGTATAATCCCACTTGTAGTCTTGTACACATGTTCCTTGTATGTGTACCATTCATACATAAAAAAATACAGCATTATAGTAAATTATTTTGGCATCATAGATACTATAGTAGATTCTGGGCTTACTATAAATAGAGGAGATCTTATAGTTCATTCACTCAATCCACAACATATAATATTATTCCCAAACCATTCTCTCATTCCTCTCACAAATTCTCAATATCCTTAATTACCCTCCCTTAATTAATTAGCACAATTTCAAACCAACCCTTCTTCTAAAGATGGATCAAATTGAGAAGAGATTGAACAAGAAGAAATTCTTTAAAAGAACTTTGAAGTATGTTTTCTCAATTTCTGCTTTTTCTATCTTCCTTTGTTACTACTCTTCTGGCTTTTTCATACACTCACAAACCTTCAATTCTAACTTCTTCTGCACATGCCTTTTCACCATTTTCACTCACACTCTTGAAAGAAAATACATGTTTCTCATTTGTAATGGAATCCTTGCATTTCTAGCCAAGAACTTATTCATCATCACAACTACCTCTTCAGATTATGACTTTGATCAGTTTCATGCTTCTGATGACATGGTGGTTGCCCCTCTCGCAAGTTTCGAATCTTTAGAGGAAGTTTCTCTTATGGCTGAAGAACTCGAAGAGGAATACTATGAAGAACAAGTTTCAGAAGCGGAAGAACATAAAGAAGATACCTTACATATCCAAAATGAAGGGATTGTTGAAGAAGGAGTAACAAAAACCGATGTTGATGCTAATGTGTTGGCACAAGATTATGTTGATGATGATGAAGTAGAAGAAACAACATTGACAACAAATGAAGAATTAGCAAATACAGAAGAACTAAACAGAAAGTTTGAAGAATTCATAAGGAAAATGAAAGAGGAGATGAGGATTGAAGCTCAAACACACCTTATTGCAGTCTAGCTAGCTAGTAAATGATATCTTAACAAAAGAAAACATGGAATTAATTAAGTGCTTTAGTCTTCTTTTTTTTTTTTTCATATGACTAAGCCATATGCTTGTTTTCACTTTTTAGTCCTTTTTGTTAATTTGTATTTTGATGAGCTATATTACATAACCTTCTAGCAGCTTCTTTCCTTTTCAGTCTTTTAAATTATGTCATGTTATTTTAAAATTAGTATTATATGCAACATAGAGTGGTCCTACTTTTATGTTAAGTTCTCTTATTTTGTTTCTAGGATTGTTTGAACTTCTTTTGATCATCATCAATTTGAACAAATATTATAACAAGATATCAAACTAAATTTGAACTTTATTAAAATCGATATATGGTCATTATGAAGCACAAAATATATCAAGTTATACATGTAGTTAACTATGATGATAAGTTAGTGACTAGTAATGTAAGAGTTTTCATATTTGTAATCCAAGACTTATTATTCTTATTAGGTTGTCTCCAGTGTGTAACAATGTGTTTAATTGCCAATACTTTCAGAGTGCCAAAACCAACAAGATTAATTCATAGTATATATGTTTGATTTTTCGTTTAAAATTCCTAATAATCATGATTTACAATTTTTGAAACGTAAGTAAAACTCTCAGGAAACTTAGAATTTCAAAAACGTAAGACAAATTTATTACTCTAACAACTTTTTATAATATCCGTAATTTTTGTAAACTACTCTTATGTTAAAGGATAGAGGGAGTACCATGGGAAGAGATTCTCTCATGTGCATTTTTTGTCTAGTGGAATCCAAGCCACAAATTATTTATTACCACATGCACTTTTAATATATTAAAAAGAAATGAAAGGTTTAGATATACACTATACTCCCTCCGGTAAACATTTCACGGGAGAGGAAACAGCCGGAGTACCATATGTGTTTTCCACCCAAGTCATGATTGCTTAGCTTCAACTTAGTTATTCTATGATTTAGTAATCCTGAGTGGACCGAGAAGGATGGCCGAGTTGGTAAGTAAGTTGGACAACATTTGGTTGCCTCGTGAAGGTGGGAGTGATATCTGCAAGTACTCTAACGCTCAAGTTAGTATAAAAATGAGTAGGAGCAAATGTAATGGGATAGAGATAGTGTACCTTCTGCTGGGACAATATAGGGAGAAGAATAATCTATATGTTTTGTATTGAACTCGAATCGGATCCCCTGCCTCCTGTCAGCTTTTGACCATTGGTGTCGGGGAATGATTAAGGTTCTACGGTTTCATAAGGCGTGAAGTCATAGGCCTTTAGGAGAGGCTCTTGAGTGGTTGGTCATTGTGTTTCTGACGGATTGTGCCCTTGGTTTAGTCGGGATTCGGGAACATTTAGTAAATTCATTGTTTAATTACACTAAATCCCCTACATAAACAGTTTTTGCAGCCAAAAGACCTATGATTGCAACCTGAACCACATTAATTACAGGGTGGAAGTGGATATTTATATGATAATTGAGATGGTTTGGTGGATGCTTTAATTTACTGTTTGGCAAAACCACAGTAGCACCATGGTTTTATTGAACCTTCAAAGTGTAAATTTTGTTAAAATCACGATAATACACTATGATTCCGTCAAACTCATGGTAAATCCAAACATGCACTTAGTAAACCATTATAAAACATTAATTCCCCCTTTTGTCATCCGATTAAATTAAACAGGACAATCATCAACTAATCAGTGATCAATAAGGTTTCTACTCTGAAGTGGCTAAAAAAGTTGATAACATTTTTTTCTCAATCTTTGCATTAATATCCAAATATGTTGTGACCAAGTATCAAGGACAAGGTCCATGTCTGCCAAATTGAGAGACCCTCTTTTAAATGAATATTTGAAGTGTTGGATTCAACATATCATGTCAAATAATTATCTAAAGTCTCACCACTTCAAAAGGAGGAATCTAGAAGAGCAAAGACACTCGTTTGCAACTTAGAAATACAAATACTTGTCTACACTTGGTGACAAATATAGTGTGCACATATATAATCATAGACAATAATATGGATAAAAACAATGAAACTTTTTAACATAACAGTACTAACTTTATTGAAAAAAATGACATTTGATTATAAGAAGACAAAAATATAACTAGCTGTCCATGCTCATTCATTAATAAATAGTCACGTGGGTCCAAATATTCAGCTATGAAGAAGGAGAAAAAATTGAAGAGATTGTGGTCAGTGGTCACCATTTCAGCTCATAGATAAATCCTCTCCAGAAATATGGAGAAACTGGCCCACAAATAAGCAAAGTCAAGTGAAAAACACAACCACTGGTTCTGATTAATGGCATGTCCAGAATTTTCCATCTATTGATAAAATCTAAGGGTAATATGAAGGGGAATGAAAAATTAGTGACATTAACAGAGCTCAATTGCCAAACGCAAACTTCACTTTCATCTTTTAAACAACCAAATAATTTTCACTGTAATTGTAACAACAACAACAAAAACCAAGTTTTATCCCACTAAATATGACCAGTCCCCTTGTAATTGTAAACTTGATTGAAATCCTTAGGTTTGCTAACCGAATATGAACGTAATATACATCAATTTCATAGAATAAAGAAATGGACAATGAAGTAAATAATATAAAGTATGTGTAAAATCCTTGAACATTTTATAAACTTTCTCTCTAGCCTGATGATAACAAATCTAGGATTAACAAAAATTGATAACAAATCTAGGATTAACAACAGTTGAAACTGTAACACTCCAATTTTCTATTTTTAATTAATTCCATGAAGTTTAAAAGGTGAAGTTTTTGTTAATATTATTGTTGATGTTGTTTTTGCTTGAGTGTTATTTTGTTGTTGAGAAAACATAATATTGATGATGATTGAGAAGTAATATGAGAATTTAAATAAAATGAATAGAAGAATCAAAATAAAATAATATAGAGTCGGAGGTGTAGAATATAAGTTTTAAATAAGTGGGGGGGGGGAGAGTAAAAGAATAGTGGATAAAAGAGAAGAAAATCATAACAAGTGACTGACCCAAATATAAATAGAAACATGAGGAGTTAGAAAGGTCACTTTTGCTGAACATGGAAAAGAGAAGAGAGGAGAAGAGAAGGAGAAACCCTAGCTATGACAGAATCAAGCCAAAGCTGGAATTTCCGAAGGAATCAAGGTAAGGGGGAGAATCTTTGCACTTTAGGGTATCTTAATATATGACGGGGGGTGTTTAATTCTTAAGTTGATGTTATGATGTGAGATTGTGGTGAGAGATTGATGATGAACAAATTAAAAGATGAAGTTGAAAGATGAGAATTAAGGAAAACTAGTTTAGGTTTTTGAATCATGTTTTTAGCCTTAAAAAGAGTGGATAATCCGGTAGGTTAATAAAGAATTAGTGTTTGAATGATAGGGTAATCATGGGGTGAAGATTAGGGTCGAGTTTGGTGAGTTTTAGGTCGAAAACGGGGTTCGGGAACACCCCCTTAAGCAAAATTGCGATTTTTGCTGTCACTGGAGGGTGCACGGTCGCGCCATGGGGGAGCACGACCGTGCGTGAGGTTTTTGTCCAGGTTTTGCATTTTTTTTGTGTTTTTGGGACGCACGGTCGTGCTCTCAGAGGGCACGGTCGTGCACCCTTTCTAGGCTTAGGAAAACCAACTTTTTGACCATTTTCTATTCCGAATTGAGCTTAGGTGTCTTCATGAAAGTTGTAGATATGGATGTTAGCTTTCCTTTGGATTTGGAGTGACCTCCTTTAGACATCTACAACTTGAGTTATGATTAAATTACTACATGTGGGTCAGCACGGTCGTGCACTTTGCCCAAGTTTAGGAAAACCAACCTTTCTACCCCTCTCTATCCCGAATTGGATTTAGGTCCCTTCATGAAAGTTGTAGATATAGATGTCAGCTTTCATTTTCTTTTGGTTTGAATCCATTTAGATCTCTAGAACTTGAGTGATGATTAAAACACCATGTATGGGTCATGTTGCGTTCTTCATGAAATTTCAGGACAACCTTTCTAGTGAACTCCAAAACATCTATGATAGCAATAGTTAGTTTAAGCAAGCCGTTAGCGTTTAAAGTGAAAGTAAGGATCCTTAAACTACATATTTAAATGAGGGAATGTGCTTAGGCATAAATAGAAGTAGTTACCTCAAAATAATAGCAAGTCTAAACATGAACTGACGATAGTAGGCTTGACAATAGGAAATGAAAGACAATGATGAGAGGAGGGGCAAGCGAGTTGTTTAAGATAGATGACTAGGATAAACATAAGTTCCTCGAATTAGAGATGAGCCTAAAAAGGTGAAGTAGTTTAAGCGGTAGAAGGAGAAGTAGGAGAGATATAGATAAGTTGTTCACGACGGAGTAATAACGACGAGAATAATCCTTTGGGGTATTTAAAGGGTCTAAGGTGGTGAGTCGATTAAGAGGGTATAAAATATGAAAGAGATAAAGAAGTGAAAAGATACAATGATAAAAGGGGATATGAAGTAGGTGTTTTCCGAGTAACTGATGAAGTTAAACATAATCTTCTTAAACCAATGATGGGCTTAGGAATATGGTTAAGTTGAAGAGTAAAAGAGTCAAGGTAATTAAAGCAATTAAGATGAATGTTAGATAGGAACGGATAAGGTGTAAAGAATGAATAAAGAATAGAGAAGTCGAATTTAGATGATCGTAGAAGATGAGAGGGTCGTTAAGACAAAATGTAAAGGAAGATAGGGGGTTGTGTATTGAGTAATGAAAGATAATAGGAATGATGATAGCGGTGAATAAGATGGGAATCGATTAGAAGAGAGCAAGATGAATAGGAAAGAAGATAAGAGGTAATATTTATAATGTTTGACAATAATAATAACGACCGGTATCGAGAGAATAAAACCTAAAATTATAATGAAGTTTTAGTGAGGAAAGTTGTTGACGTCGAAAGTAACAATAAGGTGAGATAATAACTTTAAATTAGAATGAAATTAAGATTAGGGGAATGGTCGAGGTTATAGATGACGACGAATGTGAGACGAAGTAATAAGATATAAAGTCGTTTTAATGAGAAGAATAAGTAGGAAAGAGTTATTGACGATGGTGAGGTGAAATCTAGTTGTATAGAGAGAAGACGTTATATGTAATGTTAATGGAGAAGTAAATATCTTAAAACTAAGAATGAGGAATATGGTGTGCTATCAAGATAAAATATCTAGAAAGCCTAGAATAGACGAGAGAATAGAGCATGTCCGTAAGATGAATAATAAAATAAAATAGAGGGATGTTGACGTAGAAACGAGTTGTGCTTAAGGGTTCGATTGATGAGGAGATGATGTGGTGATATAGACGGTGATAGAAAGTAATGATGAGGAATCCTATGATTGTGACAAAGAGTGATGATGATTGATATTATATACAAGTATATAAATAAATACAATGAGAAATGATGATGTTTATATTATAGTGATGATGAGAATGATGATGTTTATATTATAAAGATGATGATAATGATGATGTTTAAATTATAATGATGATGAGAATGACGATGTCAATATTATTATGATGATGAGAATGATGATGTTTATTTATGAAGACGATGAGAATGATGACGATGTGTTTTGCATTGATGTTGTGCATATTAGGGAGAGTCTTGCATTTATGATTGTGAATTCCTTATGATGTGATGATGTGTAATACCTGATGAGTCTGTCACCATGCATGCATATAGAGTCGTGTCTAGGAATTATGAAGATGAAATGACGACGAAAGTCCAATAACATATCTCTGGCAAATTATGACGACGAAAGTCCAGTAACATATCTCTGGCAAATTTTGACGACGATAGGTGTGGTACCACATTCATATAGGTCTTAGGGTGAGTCCATATGCACTTAAATGATGATACTTGTACTTAGTGTTTTAAGTGTGAATTGAGTGAGATGATGATATGTGTGATTGGTTGAGAAGAATATAATAAATGTTGTTGATCGTATGACGACAGAATATTGTTATTGATGTATTATAATGTTGTGCGTGTTTTTTCCTAATATTATGTTATGACAGAATTTCTCACCCCCTTATTGTTGTTGTGTTGTTTTCTTTGTGATCACTGTACTCCCGGATACAGACACTCATGTTGAGGAAGTTTAGTTGTGGGACGAGTTAGAAGGTGGAGATGGAATACGTCTTCCGTCTAGTTTTCATTTTTTATTTAGTATTCGATTAAGCATGTAGTCGCTACGAGCTTTGATTCTTGTAACACCGGGGTTGAGGTTGACGTTGAATTAATTTGTTTTTAAGTCAAAAACTTGGAACTATTGTTATTTCTATTTATGATGTTGAATAACAAGGATAATCTATATTAATGCAATCAATGAAATGTTTTCCACTGTTGAAATTATTATTTAAAGGAAGTGTTTTTGTTATGTGATATATTGACGAGTTTTTTAACATCCTCTTTATTAAATATATTCTTATTGTTTAATAATTATCGTCGGGAAATAGGGTGTTATAGATCTTGGCATTTCTTTTCTGTGCATGCAATCTTTACTTTGCCATGGTATTATGACGATACTAGTGGTTTCCAAGTTGCATTTTATTACATATACACAATCCAAAACTTCAAACTAGCTATTTGGTGAAACTGTCACGTTCATGCTGCAGACTCCATCGGTCTCAGACATATTTCTAACCTCATTAAGAATCCTATTAAGTTCTTTTGTCAGTTCTTTGCGGGCATAATCAGATCGCTCCTTTGTAATTGATGATTCTGAAAATAAATTTTCAGCTTGGGATTGATATTCTTGAAACCATTCCTCACCAATAAAACTTCGGTTGTTATGCACATCCTCCACGTGTAAAGAACGTTCCCGGTGCCATCTACTTAAGTAGTATTTGTCGGGAAGCTGAAAGTAATTCTTTGTTACAAGTATACGAAGAGCATGTCTGCATAATATTCCCGATGATTCAAATTCCTTGCAAGAGCAGAGTATTTGTTCCTTTTCTGGTAACCATAACACGTGTCGCTCTTCATCCAACTTTTTGAATTGTCGTATAATATACGATCCGTTAGCCATCTCAAATGTAGCATATTGCATTGTCAGCACTAACTCTTGCTGCAAAGCATTGAAAGCATAAGGCGTGAGAATGCTCCGTGCATGCTCTTCAATTGGTATGCCGGTTCTAAGATTTGTATATTGAGTCTCCTTATGTGATTGATGATGAAACTTAGCAGAAATGCCAACCTGCAACTGTATCCACCAGAAGGGAGAAATAGAAATGTCACAAGAGAATGGTTGTCAAATCAAGTTCCAAATCTGAAATGGAATACCTATTTTATGAATTGTGAAACGAATCTTGTTACGAACCGTAAGATATAATACCAATAAAAGTGACATTTTAAAGTAAAAAAAAGTCACACGGAAAAACTATAAGCTCATAATTTCATATATGATATACGAACCTCGAAATAATTCAAGTCACGAATGAAATGACAAAAAAAAGATTGACTATACAATGTTGACAAAAAAAAAAGTGGTTGGTGACACTAAGTTTAAGTAGTGATTCATAATTCATTAGAATGGATTGGGATTCAAACACACTAGAGATTAGTATCAACAGAGTTCAATTTTGTATCTAATTGTGATACAGCTCGCATGTATTGTAAGATACTGAAAACCATAAAAGAGACAAGTAAACAGCAAATAAGCATATGGGAAAAAAATTGCATTTTACCCACATACCTGTTCAAAAAAGCTACGCAAACATGTATGTTCAGTAACAATCACTTTCATATAAGCATCGATAGACTTGGAATAAACTGTCGTTGCCATTCGAGCCAAAAAATAACCTCTCACATAGGATGGCGCCCAAGATGCTCGAACCGAATACAGTAAATCAATATGTTTATCTGAACCAAGTCCGAAAACAGAGACCATTTGGCTCCATTTGAGTTCAAATTCCTCTGTTTTCTCAATGTGGAATAAGTCATTGAACTTAGATTTAAATTCGGCATAGCGAGACCCAAGAGGAAGAGAAAACCAACTAGGTACCTTGTTTAGAATATTCCACACCGGAATGACATGTTTAGTCCCAGGAAATTCGCTTCTAATGGCATCTTTAAGCCTGGGGTCAAGGTCAGATAGAATTGTTTGTGGACATCTTCCTTTCATGAACTGGAGAAACGTCTGCAATGAGGAATAATCATCATAAGACGAATATTTATGAAGGCACAAGTAAAATCTCATAAAGATTATGCTAGTAGTAGTAAACCTGTAATGCCCATGAAAAAGATTGTGGTGTTTCGTCCTGCAATAAAACACAACCGAAAAAAATGGTTCTACCACAGCTATCGATACCAAACCACACTCCAAAAAGCAATCCATAAGTGATCGATCGATAAGAAGTGTCAAAATAAATTACATCACCAGACACGACATTCTTATTAACAGAATCACCATATGACCAAGCTATATTTTCAACCTTCTCATTCTCATCCATGGTAAAATCATAAACAAAGTCAACATCCGCTTCTTTCGTGACTTTGCACACCTCAAGAAGTTCCAAAACATCATTTTCCCTTTTCTCATTAAGCAATGCCTCATTCTCCTGAATAACCTTCTTCCGATTTTGGACAAAGTTCCTCACATCCCTTTCCAAGAAAGACAAATGTCCACCTTGAATTCCCTTTTCAAGCTCAAGCATTTTCACTATCCGGTGTATCGGAAATCCAGCTTTCGAAAGCAAGAGTATACGCTCTTGATCAGCCTCATGAATCTTCCGATAAGCAGGTAAAAGACGCACTTGATCATCTTCCAAAAGCTCGTGATTATGCACGTTACTAAACTGCAGAACAATCCACTGTGAAACCCCATCAACAATCTCCTTAGACAGATACATTTTAGCATCACATCCACACCTCACTGATTTCCTATCTCTATGATGCTCACCATTTGCCTTCCTCTTAACCGGGGCAAACCCGGATCGATAACAAACAAAATCACGCTTGTAAACACCTAATTGAGGGCTAATTCTAGATCTTTCTTTCCTAATGGAAAATCCATGCTTTCTAGCAAAATTGCCATAATGATCAAAAGCTTCATTATCACTCTTAAACACCATTCCAACATAAGGGGTAATGATAGCAGATGATGTTTTATCTGCTTTCACCGATTCTGGTACTGCAGAACCTTCATCAGAATCACCATCATGTGTAATGTAACACTTCCAATCTCCACAAGGACATTGTTGTTTCCGAATCCATAAGTCTTTTGAAGTCATTGTTTGTTACACTTCTTGAATGAAATGTTGAAATTAATCAAAAAGTTTCAAACTTTAAATGACCCATTTGAAACAACAAAACCCAAACCCTGAATATGAATATGAATTAAACAAAATCAAAAAACGAAAGAATGAGCTAAATAAATAAGACATGTTTGAAAGATGTTGAATTTTTGCGAAAATTGATGAAAGTTTGTAAATTTCTTACCAGAAACATATAAACCCTTCTTCTTCCTCAAGAGCATCCAGTGCAAATTCATTGGAAACGCAAAAGAATCGAAATTGTTGAATATTTATTGGGCAATCTAATATTCTTTTGGGTTTTTGCTCTTGAGACCCCATCAGTTTCTCAAAATAGTTAACTCTTGATTCACCTTATCTTTCAAAAAAAAAAAAACTCTTGATTTACCTGAAAGAAAAAAAATGCCTACCATGAGTTAACTTTCTATAAGTTGACCAAATAATGAGGGCAAAAAAGCAATTGTCCTTCTGCTAGGCCGCGTAGTGGGCTTCAAGTCTTACGTTGGAATTCAGTCTTGGGTATACAGTAACATTAAAACTCTTAAGGAGAGTTTGTCCCCTATTTAGATCCCACAAGGCTCGAGGGATTAGTTTATGTAGTTGTGCACGCGGAGGATACCTGATTTACAACAAAAAATAAATCACTTAGTGGGCCACTTAGCCTATGAGTTAACTTTCTATAAGTTGACCAAATAAAGAGGGCAAAAAAGCAATTGTCATTCTGAAGGCCACTTAGTGGGCATCAAGTCTTACGTTGGAATCCAATCTTGGGTATACAGCAACATTAAAACTCTTAAGGAAAGTTTGTCGCCTATTTAGATCCCACAAGGCTCGGGGGATTAGTCTATGTAGTTGTGCACGCGGAGGATACCCGATTTACATCAAAAAAATAAATCATACAATTATGCTATTTTAATGTATTAACTTCTCTCTAAAAGATCTTAACCCCATGGGTTGGTCTAGCGGTGAAGATTTGAGATTTTTGTGTGTTCTTCTTTAGGCATCAGGTTTGAATTCGTTAAATACCAACAATTCATGTGTTGGATCAGTCCATACAAAGCTCATATCTTTACTCAGGCTTCAATTGAGGTAGATGATGGATTCTTCCTACGGATTAGCCGATCACTGAGTTGGATATCTACAAATTAAATACTATTAGTCTAAAAGATCTAATAGATTGATGAAGTGAAAATTCTAACAAATTAAAAATAATTAAAATAAAAACTTTGAAAAGATCTTCACGAATATTTACACTATACAATACTATTAGTATATTGGATACATTAGTGTGAAGACATTATCACGATTGAGGCCGTGTCGGCCACATTTTCCTGCATTTTTATGCAATATCAAGGTTCACAGTGTAACCACTACCGCAATTTAGAACCATTTGGTGGTGCATTTTGCTAGAATTTATGCTTCATCAATATACCTCGGTGTCATAGATTGAACAAAATATAAACCATGTTATAATGTCAAGATTAACTTTATCCAACTCTGGGAATGTTCATATAGAAAGTGATTTGTAAAGATGAAAAACTGGATTGGACTTACAAGGCAGATCGACATATGTTTTTGGCCAGACAAGGAAATTTTAAAATGTGGAGTTGAGAACAAGTCTATGCCAAAAAAGTGAACTTATGTGTGTGACTAGAACAAAGCATAATAAAAAATTACTTTTTATACTCTATAGGTAAGTAAAGTTTGTATTTTGGTACTGTTCTGTTACTGTGTCAATGTCCTCACTCAATCAAGAGGAACCAGTCACTAGTCAGGTAACCATCAATTCTGTCACTAAAGGCCAGAATAAGGCAAGCAGGCACAACATGCAGCACATGAAGCAGTCAAAATAACATGAATAAGTTATTTCATAGTAGTTGTTAGAGATATAAAATAATTCGTGTGTCTTCACCTACAAACTTAAGATTTTAGAAATGTTGATCTTTTTTTCTTATGTATGTACCTTTTACCTTCAATTTTTTTGAGCCTTAGTCAAAGAGGTTTGTGTTTGTCAATCTAAGAGTTGAGATGCTTTTGAAACCCTTGAACACAAGGATAAAAAGGTAAAATTCATAATTTGTAAAAGATGTTTCGAAAGTATGTTCGTAGATCACAAGTGTTGGGTCACTTCATTTGATAGGTTTTGTCTGTCTTGAGTATTTTTCGATTGAGTTTAATGGAGATATACTATGTAAGTTAATTTCACATCGACAATCAATGAGAACTATTCATATTGTAACGTAAGATTTTCTTTGTAACCACATTTTATAAATAATTGCAACCAAATTTTAAAACTAATTGCAAAATGTAATATTTTCACTCAATGTTAATGTAAAATTAGTTTACATGTCATCTTTTCTCATTTTGATTTAATAATGAAGATAAAAAGAAAGTAAACAAATTTGACGATAGTGTGTTTGGATTGAGGGTTTAGGAGAGGAAGGGATGGGAGAGCTTACTTTTCTTTTTTAAATTGCGGACAATATAAAATGT
Source organism: Medicago ruthenica (assembly GCA_018208015.1). Lineage (NCBI taxonomy): Eukaryota > Viridiplantae > Streptophyta > Magnoliopsida > Fabales > Fabaceae > Medicago > Medicago ruthenica. Next base: position 19,068,287 of record CM031372.1, read on the forward strand.
TTTTTTAACATAAATTAAGTGTGATTTAAGTATTATATGATTATTTATCATGTTTTTATTTCAATTTTAAAAAAAAGTATTTTATAGGTGTCCGTAATTTAAAAAAGAAAATTAAACTCTCCCCTCCCTTCCCCTCCTAAATCCTTCATCCAAACACACCCTAAAAGTATTGCAAGTGTAGCGTCACTTGATAGGTTAGATGCTATCTTTAGTGTCTATTTTTCTCAAAAGGAAAGGAGAAAGTTTTTTACGTTGGAAAATGACATAAAAACTAGAGCAATGAGATCATGCATTAAAAGCTACATTTTGTAGGGCACTAATTAATTTTGTGACTATTCCATATGCCTTAGTTTAGCCTCTATGATACCAAATAGTACATCATTCACAAAAGATGTTCAATTTGCCATTTAGAAATAAAAAACCTTGCCTTCATAAAAAGATATGCTCTTTTGGGGAGAATTTAGCCCAAAAAATTAATATTAAACAAGAAAAATATAAAAGTAACAAGAAGAAATTTGTTTGGTTACACTAGTTTATTTTGTTCATATTGTAGTGACAATTATTATACACATCGGATTGATACAAGTATCTTTTGAGCAGCAATAATATGATATCATTGAACATGGATTTTGAACTTGAAAGATAATTTCTAAGTTCTAATTAACCCTTCTGAAATAAGCATAAAACATGAACAGTCTTCATTCACTTAGAAGTACTGAGCCTCTTGAGTATGTTCTGGCTTTCCTGCTACATAATCCAAGAGTCCTTCACCAGCTTTTTCACCATGAGTCTCAGTTGAGAATTTTGAAACACCTCCAAAGGCTATAATTGCAACCAAAAAGACAGTAGTGGAAGCAAATAAAGGCCAAAAATAGGCTAGAATGGTTAAAAAGTGTGGTGCTCCATATATCAGCAAGGAAAATACTAGTGAAATTAATATTGCTATGGTTATATGGTATCTATATTTTAGAAGCTTTTCTGATACATCCATGGTATCTTAAATAGTACTTTTACTGCAGAGAGAGATAAGAAGGGGGAGGAGGAGGAAGAATGGGAAAAAGGGTGAAGAGAGGAAGAGAATGTGGTGATTTCTAAGTGCTGGCAAGTATAATATAAGTTGAAGAGATTCTATGTTTTGGAATTGATGTTCTTATTGGCTTTTCAAAGCTTGCTTGGCCCATCTGCCACTTATTTTCCAAAAGGCACTTTTATTTTCCTAAACTGTCCTTTCATTAATATGTGGTTAAGTATATCTTTTATTATTTTAAGAATTTTTTTCTCTAATAATATGGAATAAATATCCAAGTCGTTGATTGAAATTGTAGGGTTGAATTGACCTAATCCCTCACATTATTAATATATTAAAATGGTTCATGATTTTACTAAATGTTAATAAAATTCATCATTCTTTTGGGATGTTACCAAATACACCTTTGACGGTATTCACTTAGCTTCAAATTCATCTCTAATATTACCGCCTAATATCATCACCCTAATGTCATTTTAGTATATGAATAATGGGAGGAACTAGATTGATACACTTCTATACTTTTAGGAGGGTGTATTGGATTGAGAATTCAAGGGATTTTAAAAGACTTTTTTATAATAAAAAATTCAAGTGGTATTCAATCAAGACTTTTATAAAATATCAACAAATCTTGTGGTATTCAATTAAGACAATCATGACTTTTTTTAAGGCAACGAAATCCGTTGGTATTCAATTGAGATTTGTCATGACTTATAAAATGTCTTTTGGTATTCAAAAGTCTATAGATTTTGATGGATTCTTGGGTGAAGTGGATTTTGTGAGACTTTTTAGTTAAAAATATAAATACTACTGTCATCCAACAATCTCACATAAACCCTTGAGATTTTGTCATTGTCTTTCAATCCCTTGTTTGCTGTCATCTTCCATGCTAGGTTTTTTCTTTTCTCTATCAAATTCTTCAACTTCCTTTTTTTTCCGATTCTATTATTATTATTTTTTGTTCCGATTACTTGTGTGGTGTTTGATTCTATTATTTGTTTTTGTTTGTTTGATTCTATTTTGTTTGATTCTATTATCTTGTGCCTGATTCTATTTTTTTTTCGATTGTCATGCTGTTTTTTGCAAAAAAAAAAATGTTTTTGTCGATTTGATTTTTCCAGGCAAGCATGCTTGCTTATTTTTACAACAAAATATCATTGTTCTTTTTTTATGATTTCTATTATCATTGTTTGATTTATATAACTGTTCTTTGATATTATTTGTTTATATAATAAGTGATTGTTAATTTTATTATTAGATATATTTTTTTCTTCTTATTCCTATTGAATATATATATTTTTTGGTATATAGTTACTATACTTTTGGCAATTAGTAAACAACAATTGTTCTTGTGAAATAACTAGTTTACGAAGAAACTGATTATGAAGGGATGAGTGAAGATAGAGATACTGAAGCTACAGATGATGATGATGTAGATGATGAAGAATTTTATGAAGCCACATACATGTATATGATGGCAATTTATGCTTTAATGCATGTGCTAAACTAGTTTTTGAATATGATGTGTGGTGAACAAATTGATCGTCCACTAACTCGACGACGAATTCCTAGTAAGGGATATGACTATATACATAAATCATTAAATGGAGATGCTGAAATTTTTCGACAAGTATATAGAATGTATCCTGATGTATTTCGAAAGTTATGCATGATTATAAGAGAAAAAACACCTTTGGTGGATACAAGATTTATTTGTATTGAAGAAATGCTGGCATCATTCCTACAGATTGTCGGTCAGAATGCTCGATATTGTATAATTCGAAATACATTTGGCCAATCACAATTTGCTGCAAGTGAAAATTTTCACAAGATTTTGAAGGCTTTGAACTCAATAGCACCTGATTTGATGGCTAAACCAACCTCAACTGTGCCTGCAAAAATAAGGGAAAGCACAAGATTTTATCCTTACTTCAAGGTATGTGATCATTATCTAATTATAACAGAATAGTACAAATATTCCTGCATTGGTAAGGGGACGAGATGTAAGCAGTTATCGTGATCGTCATGGAAAGATATCACAAAATGTATTAGCTGCTTGTAACTTTGATTTGGAGTTCATGTACGTTCTTAGCGGGTGGGAGGGTTAAGCCCATGATTCCAAGTTGCTAAATGATGCTTTGACAAGGAAGAATGGACTAAAAGTGCCCCACGGTAAGTAATTAATTTTTAAATTATATTGATGTTTTTTTTATTTTCACTTTCATACTTATTTTATATGTATTGTAAATTTAATTAGGTAAATATTTTCTGGTGGATTGTGGATTTCCTAATCGACGCAAATTTTTAGCTCCTTATCGAGGTGTGCGATATCATCTACAAGATTTTGCAGGTCATGGTAATGACCCTGAAAATGAAAAGGAGTTATTCAATCTTCGGCATGCGTCCTTAAGGAATGTGATTGAGAGAATATTTGGTATTTTTAAATCGCGTTTCACAATTTTTAAGTCAGCACCTCCATTTTTGTTTAAGACACAAGCAGAACTTGTGTTGGCATGTGCAGCACTTCATAACTTTCTTCGCAAAGAATGTCGCTCCGATGAATTTCCAACTGAGCCTACTAACGAGTCTTCATCTTCATCTTCAATGTTACCTATTGATGAAGACAATAATTATGAACTCGATGTTCAAACACAAGAGCAGGAACGAGAAAATGCTAATCTATGGAGGACTAGTATAGGTTCAGATATGTGGAGAAATGTTACTTAGGAGAACATGAAGTTTATTACTATTTTAGAAAATAATCTTTTTTTTTTACATAACAACATTAATCACTTTGTTAGTAAAAGAATTTTCTATTGGTTTTATTTTTTTATTCAAATGCTAGAATTATTTGTTTATTATTTTTATCATTCAATATTGTAAGTTTGTTTTTTTCCCTAAAATTCAGTGAGTCCTTTGAAATCCTATAATCCCATAAAATCCTTTGAAATCTTTAAAAATCCTTTAAAATCTTTAAAAGTCAGTGTGATAAATCCATTAAAAGTCTTTTAAAATCTCACAGAATCAATACAATTCCACAAAGTCTTTTAAAAGCTTAAAGACTTTTTTTTTATAAAAATAGTCTTTTAAAATCCTAATCCAATACACCCTCTTAATGACTAATTTGAATATTAACTAGTTGCATATATTTTACATGTCCCTTTTCATTATAAAACGTCCCTACACTAATCGTATACGTTATTATTTTCCTTAATCAACCTAAATATATTTTCTTCAAATGAGATCAGTGTTATGAATAATATTAATATGATGTGGATGTCCATTTCCTTAAGGCTTTCTATGTTCCTTAACTCCTATGAGTGAATGTCTATATTCATTGTTATTGACACTTAGTCTTATGGCTCTTCATGTACTTGTAACTTACCACATTTGTATCCTATAAATAGGACTTATATTTCAATGTAAAGAACACACTTGTGAAGAATAATACACAAAGCTCTCATCTTCTTCATCTTTGATCTTATCTTTTTAGTTTATTTCATAACACGTTATCAGCACGAAACTCTACCAGAGAAATGGCCTAATTATCTTGGAGGCTATATTCCTATAAATTTTCTTCTTCTCATTATCTTTGCACTAGTTAATCTAATTCATATGATCATGATATCATGTTCTTTTTCATAGTTAATTTTTGTGTTTGTTTGATTGAATTACATAGGTTGAGTATGATCTAGTCATAGACAAGAGCAATGGATTCACAATTGTTACAATGAAAGATGTTGAAGAAGCTAAAGAAACAATTTGAATGTATGATGGTTTTAATTTGTAAGTCTGCTTTTAATCTTAAGTACTTCAACAATTTTCTGTCATGTGTCTTTTCCTTTCTTTTTTAAAAAAACTTGTTAAAATTGCATAATCTAAAAAAAAAATATATATAACTCCTAGATGAATGACTTCATGCTCTACTTCATGCGAGAATTTTGTAAGCATATATATTTATAGTTAATTCTTCCCCAATTTTTCCCATATATATTATATCTTAGTATGATTATGGTCAATTTACATTTTTTTTCCGTTACTCATAATTAAGTTTGTTTTGTTCAATGAGTAATTTTGTGAAGAAAGAAGAAAGACTTTTGTCGGTTCATGTGGAAAGAAAGAAAAAAAAAAGATGGATATAGATTAATACTAAAATATCAACAAAGTTTTAAGTTAGCAAGTGAAATGTGTACTTTCCATTGTGGAAAGAATGAATTGTTCTTTATCATCTTGTGTAATATAGTTCTTGAAGAACTATTTTATTAACATCAAGGATCCCTGAATGATTGCTCAAACAATGAAGATCTTTTGTGATATAGTTTTTGAAGAACTATTTTTTTAATTAAAGCATCATTGAAGGATTGCTCAAAGAGTGATTTTTTTTTTAATCAATGTTTATGAAAATATGAGATATAGTTCTAGAAGAACTAATAATCTAACATCAAGCTTTCGTGAAGGATAAAAAAAATTGTGATTTTCCTTCATCATTGTTGATAGAGGTTTGTGGTTGAGTTCTTGAAGAACTAGATCTTTGTTCACAATTGAAATATATAAGATCTATTTGATCTAAATATAAGTTGGACGAAAAAAAAAACCATTTTTGCCCCTTGAATCTGCTCCTGAAGTAGCGAAATTGAGAATATAATATCACGAATTCATATAGTCGAGATGATCATTTATATGATACATGTTAAGATGATAAAAGTTTATTATTTATGAGTTATGATAATTATGATATTTACTACTTATAAGTTCTCACAAGACATAAATGAGAAGCATTGTCATCTATGTCACGTCTTTGCATATTCGACATTTATAATTGGTGCTCCACATAATTTGTTCCTTTTATATCATGAAAATATTTGGAAATAATTTTGTTATATTTGTTGACGACATAAATATTATAATAACTTTCAAAGAGCTTATGAAAGTTTTTCTTAAAGAAAAGTATATATTTTAACCGTCGTAGCGTTGTCTTTTTGCGTATGAATTTTTTATTAATTACTTTATACATTAATTTAATTTCTTACTTCCTAGTTTTATGTAATTGATCCATGAGTCCATACATATAATTCTCTCTTTTGCTCTAAGTTACATTTAAGTTTTTGCAGAAAAAAGACATTGTATGTCATTGAGTGGTTTTTGCGCTTTTCATGTTGATTCTGCAACACTTATATATCTTGATAGAATTTGGTATCGATGAACTTCGATAGATCCTTATTAATTTAAAGTTAATATACTATTTGATCCCTTGAATCGATAACTCGAGTTTTCAATTCCTAAAATATAGTGCATAAAAAAAAATATTAGTATCTGAATGTGTCAACTTTCACTAATGTCCTTTTATTGGTGAGTGTTGATTTGCTATCTAAAGATGTCTTGTTGATAATGCAACTACAGACACAATTAGAAAAGAAAATAATATACTTGGTTATACAGAAAACTAATGTTAGTAGAATTTCTGACACTACAAATTAAAATTATTGAAGGCTCCAAAAGAGCCAATATAATGTTACACGGAGGAATAGAGTTACATATTGAGAATGCATTATATTCCTCAAAGTCTCATAGATATTTATTAAGCTTCAAGGATATCATTCTAAATGGATATCATATTGAAATGAAGAAGATGTTGAATATATGTATATTACAAGGCATATTTTTGATAAATAAAATAAGTGTAGTGAAAAAATTACATGTTTTTTCCTTTGAATTGTACTACACTTAAATTATTGAAATTGAAGCACATATTCTTGTAAACTAGAAGTTTACAAAATCATATTAAGTTTATTGTCGGCAAGACCGGTTGGGTTATCCCGGATCTATTATGATGCGAAAATAGTTAAAAATTTATATGGACATGTATTGAAGAACCAGAAGATTCTTCAAACCATTAATGTTTGTGTTATTACTTTCCAAAGTAAGTTGACAATCTGAGAAAATAAATCTTTTTTATATATATTAGGTGATATTTGTGGATGAATACACCGATGATGTGAATCATTTTGTTACCTTATAACTTAATTTAAAACATCGACTAAATGATCACATATATGTTTATTGTCAACTCACAACCAGAAATTTGTGAGATTGTTTTCTCAACAAATTTGACTAAGAGCTCAATTTTTTGGAGTTTTCAGGAAGCATTTAATAAGTATCATTAAAGTTAATTGTATGAATGATACTTATGAGAACATAACTTCTAAATTCTACTTTGGGAATATGTAATCTTGTATGTTGAGATATTGATTCGCATCATGCCAACACATTATTATGTGTAAATCCTCCCCTTAATTTATAATTTATTTTAGGTTAACAACCAAATATTTTTCATCTAAGTGATTTTTTTGATGTGTTGTGTATATCACAATTGCTCCAAAATAATGCACTAAGATAAATATTGAAAGAATGTTGGGAAAATATATTTGATATGAATCCCCTACTATCATAAATTGTATTGAGCCAACTTCAGTAGGCCGATTATCGATTGATGAATTAGTTTTCCCAATATTAAGGGGGAGAGAATAAGCACCTGAAAATGTGAACCCGAAGTTCAATTGAATTATTTGAAAGGAAATATTATTATCTCATTTTGATCCTCAAAATATCACTCATTTGCAAAGTTAAACAAATAAAATAGCAGCTGCTAATGCTCCAAACGAAATAGATGTCCCTGTAGGATAATCTAATATTGCAAATGAGTCTCAATCATGCATCAAGCATGGTAAACCAATCGGTTCCAAATATAAAAATCCTCAAATAAGAAAAGAAGCCAAAAAGAAAGATAACCCAAATGAGGATATAGAAACTCTAAAAGAGTCGTCTAACATAATGGATTTTTCAGTTCCAGAAGAACTTATCAGGTACCTGAAATTTATGAAATATCGATAAATTATGTCATGAATGAAAGATCTCAATGAAATGAGATGGAACCACAAAAAACAAGTCAACGTTGACGATGTTTTTACATAAAATATAGCGTTATATGTAAAAATGATAACGAGGATCATGAATCAAAGTCTATTGAAGATTATAGACAATAAAATGATTGACTAAATGGAAAGACGAATTTGAGGCAATATTAAACTAGCTATGCAAAAAGAATAGTTTTTGGACCAGTAGTCCATACATTTAAAGATGTGAAAATAAAAAGAGAATCATGAAATATTGATAAATGAAGTTTGCTTTATTTTCAAGAGTATTGGTGAAAACCTACTACTAATTTTGAAGAGGCGTATTCACCTGAAGTGAATTCAAGTACATTATCATACTTGATTAAGTCTAGCACCACTTGAAAGTCTCAATCTATCTATATATGAAGTACATGTTACAATATATTTATATGACTAACTTGATATTTTTATATAAAATTTCCCGAAGGAATTATTTTATCGAGGCATACAATTCATATTTTTGAAGAGATTAATTAATCAACTTGAAATATAGAAACATGTTGTATAATATTCTTAGTGAATATTTTCTAAGAGAGAGATATAAAAATGATAACATTTGTCCATTTTGAAATAAAACTGAGAACTCTTGAAGAATTTTTTAAAGTTGATTTATTAAAGAAAAAATATTGAGATGAAATATGTAGAAAGGGTAAATATTTATCTGAGATTACAAGTTGAGTATTTGAAGAGTAACACTTTTATTAATCAAGAAGCTTATATAACAAGGTGTTAAAATGTTTATATATGGACAAATCTCATTTGTTGTATACTCAAATAGGTTGAAAAGTCATTGGATGTAAACAAAGATCGTTTGAAAATTTAAGTAAATTATGAAGAACTAATTGGTCCTAAAGTACCATAATGTAGTTCAATTAAAGAACAATAATGTAACTTGATAATTATTCATGTTATCATGTATTATTTTTTTTTTATTATTTTAGATATGCAGGTTATTTGTCGGATCCTCAATATTAATGTGCTTGATTGAGGTTTATGATTGAACACATAGAAGAAACTTGTGATTTGTCTTCCAGAAGAACGAGCAACAATCATTTATGAATATAATATCATATGCATTGTCAAGTTGGTTGGATATGATATAAGAAGCCAACAAATTTATTCGTGTGATAATATTGCAGACTTTTTCACAAAGTCACTCTCAAGCATAATTTTTGAACAACTGATGAAAAAGATTGACCTTCATCGTCTCAGAGATGATTGTTTGGATGAGGGGGAGATATAAATATATCTTGCACTCTTTTTCCCTTCATCATGGTTTTGTCCCACTGGGTTTTCCTGGTAAGGTTTTTAATGAGGCAGATATATTGGATATTGTACTCTTTTTCCTTCACTAAGATTTTTTCCCATTGGGTTTTTTCTTAGTAAGGTTTTAATGAGGCATATCCTTCATGGACATCCAAGGGGGAGTGTTATGAATAATATTAATATGATGTGGATGTCCATTTCCTTAAGGCTTTCTATGTTCCTTAACTCCTATGAGTGAATGCCTATATTCATTGTTATTGACACTTAGTCTTATGGCTCTTCATGTACTTGTAACTTACCACATTTGCGTCCTATAAATAGGACTTATATTTCAATGTAAAGAACACACTTGTGAAGAATAATACACAAAGCTCTCATCTTCTTCATCTTTGATCTTATCTTTTTAGTTTATTTCATAACAATAAGGAATATATCATTTCATTTTACTAATATCATTTCATTTATTTTCAATAGAGTAGTGACACTAAAGATTCTCATGGACGGCAAAGACGGAGAAGGGATAAGCCTTTGAATAATTGTTTTCTGGACCAAGTGTGAAGGGCATATTAGTCATTAAAACAAGTTGATGGAATGTTTTTGTTTTTGGTATTGATTCTTTGTCAAATTCCAGACAGGTCGGTTTGCGATGTCCTTTTTGGGGAGTGGAAAAAATTGGAAATTTAGAATGAAGATTAGTATTCAGGAAAGGCATAGCTTCCTTGGCTTATTCTTCTTTATGTGTTTCAATGAACAATCAAGAGTCATTTGGGCCAAGTTTTGATACTCATTAGGATAGGATTTAAGGTTTCTTTATCGTCCAACCTCCGGGACAGCTCTTAAATAAGATCCAATTCATTAAGCTTAATCTACTAACATAACAATTTTGTAAAATATAAAATCAATTTGTTTTCTATTTCCTCTTCTTATTATCCAATTCCTTTAAATATAGAAAAAAATGGCTTTAATATAGAAAAAAGTCTATTCTACTATTTTATGTCATAAGTATAGGAAAATAGTTTATTCTTATCTCTTTTAATCTCTTAATTTCACTAATTTGCATATAAAAAAATCAAGGTAGTTGGAAAATGTCTAATTTTTTTCCTTTTTTCTCTCTCCTTATTATCTAATTCTCTTTAATGTAGAAAAAAAAATGTATTATGACATAAATATAGGAAAAAAGTTTATTCTACTGTTTTATGCCATAAGTATATGAAAATAGTTTATTCTCATATCTTTTATTCTCTTAGTTTCACTAATTTGGATATAAAAAAATAGTTTATGCCATTAGTTTTAAATATAAATATCAACTTTCTCATAGCGGTATACATAAAATTTAATTTTTAAAATATAAACACGTAAAATCTGCAACGATTGTGGATGATGATGAAGAATTTGAGTTTTTTTTTATCTCTTTTACTGGAAAAAATTTATAGGTTTATTTGAAGTTTTTTATGAATGTATGAAGATGAGGATTGAGGAGGGAATAATGTGAAGAAATGTTAAAAAATTAGATTAGATGTTTGTGGTGCACCGTTAGATACAATGGACCTCTATAATTTAATTGTCCCCTTTTTTGAAAAATAGATCAAAGGGTTGAAATTAAAAAATTAATAAGGTCTATGGTGGACCACCTATAATATCGGTCCATCTAATACATTGGGGGGTTAAAGTTAACTGAAATAGATCAAATTAACTAACAAAAACATATTTGAAGGACTAATTTAAACAATTTAGAAGTTATGAGACCAAAATAAAAACAAAAAAATTAATTAAGGAATCAAACGTCCAATTAAACCTAAAAATATTTTTTTGGGGAATTTTTCTTTACCATATGTTTGAATTACTTGAACCATCACTTTGATCAGAACTTCTCTTCTACCCGTAGATAGAAATTTTATTTTCCATCACTTCAACTTCTCATCTCCATCCTCCATAGAAATTAAGAGATCAATAGGATTTGGGGAAAAAGATAACACCTCCACTTCAACTCTTTCCTTTCAAGACATTGCAAGACCGCCGACATGTCTTTTATCTTCTTCCGAACAATTAACAGCTATGACCTCAGATAAACCTCGTACATTTCAAAATTTATTTATCTCAAAATATGTTTTTCTTTGTTTACAAGAGAAATGCACGAGTGAGACCTTTATATTGTACTCCCTCTGGTTCTATATATAAGAAAATTTTCAAAAAACTTTTTAGTCTTATTTATAAGAAAATGTCACAATTTTTAAAATCGAGATATTGTTTAAAAGACTTTTCTACTCCTAATTAAATGTTTGTCTTTTTAATATTTGTGAATGTATTTAATGTTTCACAATTTTTTATGAAGGTATAGTTTTAAAAATCTTAAAAAAAATATATTAATTAATGATTGTCTTGATTTTGATGTTTTTTTGTTTTTCTTCTTATAAGAAGGACATGAGGGAGTAATAGCTTTTTGAAAGCATTAATTGTCCTTAGATTTTCAAGCTCACAACATATCCAAGATGCTACTCATTGTCTTAGATAGCCCCAAAAACCCCTTATTAAAAGGGAAAGTAAAACTCCTTTTTGAAAGGGAAAGCAAGAAAATACTTGCTAAAAGAGAAAATCAAATCTCCTTACGGGAAAAAGAAAATCCTCTCAAATGCACCCAAAACAACACAAGCAATTTATCAAATAGGTTAAGGGCATAATTTTTTTTCACTTTTGAATTTAAAAGGACCCCACAATGTCGTGCAAGAGATAAACATACTCCGAGAGAAATAAAAAAAACAATTAGATAGTTGGCCCTTTAACTTATTATTTGTCCATTAACGTTACTTCTGTTTGTCAAGTTGGTCCAATTTCGATAGTTTTTTAACTTCAAATGTTAGGGTGGACCAACATTGCAGGTGATCTACCATAGATCTTATTAATTTTTTTAATCTTAACTTTTTGTTATTTCTTTCAAAAAGAGGATCATTAAATCATACATTTATATTGTATCTTACAGTGAACCATCAACAACTATTTTTTATACTTTCCTTCATCTTCTTTCTTATCTTCATCATCATCTTCATCACTTTCATATGAACATGATGCTGATAAGGAATAAGAATTGAAGAAGTTAAAGAGAAGTAAAAACTTAATAATATTAGTGGTTGACGATTTACCGGAATATATGATAGAAAACTTGTGATAATTGTCAACCACTAATATTATGAAAAAGATATAAGTTGATTTAATTTAAATGGACGAAGGGAGTAAAAGAAAACTTGTGATAATTGTCTAAAGCTACGATACAGTTTATCACTCTAAATTCTAATTCTACTTGAATCATCGGTTTCCATAATTCATTTGTTATGTTGTTGTAGGTATCACATGATGACAATTAAGAAAAGTGAAGTAGCGGCATAATTAGTGGTACATGATTTATAAGGCATTTTTAGCCGTATATATCATGATTAGATATGTCAAACTTATGATTAGAGCTCTCGTAACCATAAAATTGTTATGGTTAAAATTACAGTTAAAAGAGCTCTGATCATAGACTTGTTGTACTCAAATCACAAGTGAAGATGGCTAAGAAGACCCGTAACGATTCACCATTGCTTATGGATTTGTTGATCGAATGTTTTTATTTTTTTGAAGAAACATCATCGTGGTACTCGATTTTCTGCATTGTCGTCATGGACTACCTCCAACAATATAACATATAAATTAATGAAGTTAGTGATTTAAGTAGAACTAGAATTTAGGGTCGTAACTATATTGTTGCTTAAGGTTGCTATCACATTTGATTTAATCCATCCATCCATTTTGAGCACATTTATTGTGTTTAATGCAGCTCGGAATGATTCCTTTAGTAATTGGACCGTTTACTCGAACTTGACTAAAATTAATTTGCCAATCTAAAGATGCCCCCTAATTGTATAATTTGCCAAACAATATTATTGTTACTACTCCTATCTCAAAATAATAGTAGTCGTTTAAGATTTATGCACGATTTTTAAGAAAATGATTAATTGTGTTGATTACAATAGTAAAATATCATTTACGAAAATACTCTTGTTAATTATAGTTAGTATAATAGTTAAATTGGATGAAATTCACTAAATAAGAGTATAATAGTGAAAAAAAATAAATGCTTCATTTGTATTCAAAGTGACAATTATTTTGAGAGCGAGAAAAAAATAATAAAATACAATTATTTTGAGACAGGGAGTATAAACAAACCAAAACACTTAAAAACAGTAGCAATATAATCTCAACCTTAACTAATTAATCTCAACCTTAACTATTCGTAACCTTAAAATTAGCCTAACTTAAATTTTGGAAGAAAATAAAAATCCATCATTTTTCATTAAACTTGATTCGAGGTAAGCTTAGCTTTGCTCAGTCTGCTTATTTCCCAAGGTCATTATTGATGTACTACTCCGTCCCAAAATATAAGCAAAAATGAGTCAACATAAGTTGATGTATTTGGTACAAATTTTGAACCAAATACATTAATTTTTGTTGACCAATTTTTTCTTATATTTTAGAACAGAGAGAGTATAATATAATCTCATCAGTTCAACACATGGAGTTTATTCACAAACAACTATTACATGATCATTCCTCTCGGAAAAAACAAAAAACTGTTACATGACCATTCTGTCTGAAGACAATTTTAATTAAAAGTTTAACTTAAAATTAAAATTCAACACATATTGCAATGTATTTCTCATTGTTATTTTATTTTAATTACTCCTTAAGACATGTGTCAATAGCTAAAACATCAAAAGATAAAAAATTGAGGGAGTAACAAATAAATTTATTAGGTTAGTAATTAATACTCATCGTGGAGGCACATTATTCTTTTTTTTTTTTTTCAGTAGTCATGAAAGCAGAGTGGTTTAAGTAGAATCAGAATTTAGAGTCGTTAACTATATTGTGGCTATCACAGATTTTGATTTACTCCCTCCATCCATTTTAAGCACATTTATTGTAAAAAATATTATAAGAAAATAAAGAGAAAAAAGACTCGGAAGCTATGAATACCAGGAGGCTTCACAGTTGTGATGTGTTGAGGGTTAAGTTTGGAAAGCTACATTTATTGTGTTTAAGGGCATGTTTGATTAGGGCGAGTAATGATTTGAGACACTTTCTCTTTCATCTATAAATTTCTCACACGTTCTATTGATTTTAGATTTTATAATCCAAACAGCACAAACATCATATAAAACCCTCCAAAAATATTAAATTATTTTGGATTTTATAATCTGAATGCGCAAGAAGAGAATAGGGTGAGAAAAAAAATTGTCACGTTTTAAATGCACCAATGACACTAAAGGAAATCCAATGTTTTTTTTGGGTTGCCACTTATTTTCCTCTTCGAGGACATTATGATGGTTTTGCTTTGAGTGAGGTTACTCTGCTGCATCAAATATAAAGAAGTTGAACGAGGGTATTTAGGATTTTTTGAAGTCTTTTACTTTTTCCACCCTATTGTATTCTTACGCGCTCTATTTTTTTCCCTAAAATACCCTTTGTTTGGATTTTATAATCCGAACTCAGTTTGGATTATAAAATCTGAAGCGTTCTTAAGATGTTGAAACATAGAGCACCTTGGAGATGTTTGTGTAATCTCTGTAAAACCACATTTCGGATTATAAAATCTGAAACGTGTCAAACACCCCAGAAAAGCCTAACTTTGGCTTAAAAAAAGGTAAAAAAAAAGGGTGCTCTTGTCACTGAAGAGCGTGATACCCACCAAGTAGAGCAAATATAGGCGGAGAGACTGCTCCCGCTTCTGTTGCATCTCAACAAACTGACCAGCATGGTAGGCCTCTTGAGCCTCCCGAATACGCTCCTTGAAAGTATCCTTCAAGAAGTTAAATTGTGCATGTCCACCTTTTGTCTTGTCCACCTCGAACCATGCCTCGCCCGCATCAACCCCCAACAACTCCATCATCATCTCAACAGCATCAGCCCTGGGCATACTTTCGTGGGACAAGAGCATACCCTCGATGGGGTGATGTAACAAAGGACACATCATCGAGTGTCACTGTCATCTCCCCAAACGAAAGATGGAAGCTCGATGTCTCTTTGTGCCATCTCTTCACAAATGTAGAACAAAGCACGTGGTCAATCTGGTTGTAGCTGGTATCCTGCATCCACTGAAGATCGGTGGCTCTCAGGTCATCCTTAAAACACTGTTGTCATCTGAGTCTTGTTTGGTTTATGTATCACATCTATCTTCTTTCTGTTGTTTACACATTTTAAATTGTCACGCCACTGCAAAAATTAAAAACAAAAAATTAACATCAGTTTCACAGTAATCGAAATAATACATGACAAAAATTAACAACAATTTACAATCATTAAAACAACGTAGAAATTCAATTTTCATTAAATAAAAGGTGTAGTGCCTTACCACTCCATCAACCGCCATCCTGGCCACGTGAACATGGTACTTCGTCAACACACTCAAGTCGTGTGGGCCATAAGAATAGTCATCAAGTTCCTCTGGCTCTGGCTGCACACGCTCTTGTTGCTCATCATCACCCACCTCCTGATCCTCAACATCACCCTCCACCTGCTCCTCCATCTCCATCTGGGGCTCGTACTGTGGCTTAGGCTCAGGATCGTTCCCCTGAGATGTTCCCGCACCATCAACATCAGCACGGCGTGCCCATCCCATGCCCTACCTCTGCCACGCCTGGGCACTCTCCCCTCTGCTTGCAACCTCTCCAAATGCTCTCTCCTAACAGAAGCATGCATTGCTTCTCCATCACCCCTGGTGTGCTCAACAGGATCCATACTTGTAACATGCATAATCATGTAACACATAATCAACATTAATCCACGAAACTGTCAAAAAATCTGCCTACTGGTACACTTAAGATTATAAAATCCGAACTGCAACAATACAGTTCAGATTTTATAATCCGAACATATACAGTTCTCAGAAGAAAAGAAAAATCAAACTTAAAGGCTTTCATGCAAAGGGAATGAGACCTAACCTTCACTTTGGTGTTTGATAAAGCTTCAAATGTGATGATTTTGAGCAAAAAAACTCCAAGATTGGACCAATTTGTGGGTTTCGGATTTTGGGATAAGGGAGAGAAAGAGAGAGAGAGAGAGAGAGAGAGAGAGTGAGAGAGAGAGAGAGAGAGAGAGATAGAGAGAATGAAATGTAAAAGTAAAACTGTAAAATGGGGGAAGTTGTTGATCTTGCTTTTAAATATGGAAATATTTCGGATTTTATTTTCAGAACTGGTTTTCGGATTCTAAAATCCGAGGGGTATTTTAGGAAAAAAATAGGGCGCGTGATAAACGCATAGGGTGGGAAGAGTAATAGCTTTTTTTGAAATAGGTGGATGGGCTTTAATTACAGAGAAGTCGTTGTGTCTTGTGTGTGTACCTTGTGAGTGGGTGGTGGAGTGTGTGAGTAGAAAATCAGGTTAGACATGTTTCTTTGTTTGTGAATAAAGGGTAAAAAGGACATTACCAGTAAAAGAGCTATTGTTTTATAAGTCAAAATATCAACTTCATGCTATGGACAAGTGTGACCTTATGCTTTTCTTTTTAATAAATGTTAAGTGTAGGTTTGATTCTTATATTTTGGTAAAACCACAATTTTATCTTTATATTACTAATTAAGCAATTTCGGTTAATCATTTCAAAATTTTTGACTTATATATAATTTTTGTTGAGACAAAATCCTTATTTGATGTTTTAAAGATTACAAACATATTAAATTTATTTCATCTTGTTATCTACTAATCTATTTTGTGAGAATTGTTTCATGAGAACATTACGAGAACGTTCTGGTCACTGTTCCATGAACCGTCTGGATACAATGAAATATTTACATCAAAAGGCAAGAAAGCAAAAAGGAATGCATGGCATTAAAACATGAGAAGTTATCTTTGGGTCTTGAAAGTTTCAATCCATTTGGAGAAAAGCCCATCAAAAGTTAAATATCTCATGAAAAGTATTAAGTCACATGTGAAATGGAATGGCATCATCATGGTGACATAAACATGAGTGACTTGCAAGTTTTTACAGCAAGCAACAACTCATTACAGCAAGTAACAACTCACAACAGCAAGCAAACAGCTCATTACAGCTGTAAACTTCACACGTTGAAACAACAAAAGAAAGCTGAATCAACCAGATCGATCTGAGAACAATCTGGCTGAATTGAAGAAGAAAGTATGAAATCAAATGTAGCTGTAGACAGCTGTAAAAAACGTGTCTAACAGCTCTATTTTCATCCTTGGTCACCAAGACACTCCTCACCTATAAATACAAGAGGCTTTGGAAGTTAAATGCAAGAGTTTTGAAAGCAAACATTCTCTCAAGTGAAAAATCATCACTACATACAAAAACTCTTCACAAACAAGTCTCAAAGCTCTCTCTTTCTTTTTGGATCATACTCTTTCGAATTTTTTAGTAAAATCTCAAACATGTATTGAAGATTTTATTCGATCCAAAATTCATCTCTTTTCATACAAAGTGTATTGTAATTCTCAAGTCTATTTGTAACAATAGTTTGGGAAAGAAGTGTAACAACCTTTCTTGTGCGAAAGCAAAGAATTGTAGAAGCCTGCCGAGGTTGATAATACGTGTTTGTAACGGACTGATCTGGTGTGATCAAGAATCTATGGTGCTAGTCAGAAGTTTCTGTTAGCAGGATACTATAGTGGATAATCTCACACGAGGTGTGGGGACTGGAAGTAGCCGGGTTTGGTGAACCAGGATAAATCTCCTGTGTTTTTCTCTCTTCCTTTCTCTCTATTATTTTCGTTACACAAAGATCACACACTATCACTATCATAATATTATTAATCTTTCCAGAACATTCTGGTCCTAATTAAATTAATCCAGAGTTCTCTGGTCCTAAATTAAATCACTTATATTATTTTATTAACTGCCTCCAGAACATTCTGGTCCAAGATAAAACAACCTGCCTAAAATAAACTCTCATTTAAAATCAACTTATAATATTGTTTTATCATTCTCCAGAACATTCTGGTCATTACTATTTTATCATTCTGCTTATATATATTAAACTTTCTCCAGATCATTCTGGTCCATGCTTTACATTTAAATATCATTTTTCTCATTCTGCTTATATGAATTAATCATTCTCCAGAACATTCTGGTGCTCACTAAAAGCAACTTCAATATTTTATATTTGATCCAGAACATTCTGGTCAGGCTAAAAACAAGCTTAAAACCCATAATCTTTTTATACTAACACTTACCAAGAACTTTCTTGAGTATACAATCTTGTTTAATATTTCAGGAATAATTTTAAAAGGGTCACAATTCAAACCCCCCCTTTCTTGTGACGTTTATTGCTACTTCAATTGGCATCAGAGCTCGGTCTCTAAAAAATCAAAGCACTTAACACGTGCTAGAGGAAAAGATTCAGAAAGAAGCAATGTCAAAAGAAACATACATTCCACAAGGTCTGTCATGTACAAGACCTCCATTCTTCGATGGAAAAAACTACTACTTTTGGAAAGGAAAAATGCAACTATTCCTAAAGTCTCAAGATGCAGACATGTGGAAAGTTGTCACTGAAGGAAACTTTGTACCATCAACCACTGATGCTGTTACAGCAGTAGTAACCATCAAACCTGAGGCCTCATGGACTGATGATGATAAAAAGAAGGTACTCCTAAACTCTAAAGCTCAACTCTTTCTTTCATGCGCACTAAGTGATGAAGAAAGTGAAAGAGTCGATGAATGTGATAATGCAAAAAGTGTATGGGACACGTTAAGAATTCATCATGAAGGAACCAGCCATGTAAAAGAAACAAGAATAGATATTGGCGTGAGAAAATTTGAAGTTTTCGAAATGAGTGAAGAGGAAAACATTGATGAAATGTATTCCAGATTTACATCTATCGTAAACGAGTTAAGATCTCTGGGTAAAATATATTCAACTTATGAAAGAATCAGAAAAATCCTAAGATGTCTCCCAAGTTCATGGAGACCAATGGTTACACCAATCACTCAAGCAAAAGACTTAAATGTCTTAGCCTTAGAAGATCTTATTGGTTCACTAAGAGCTCATGAAGTTCTACTCCAAGGAGACAAGCCAATAAGAAAGGGAAAAATGATTGCCCTCAAAGCTTCTCAAGATACCCAAAACAATCAAAATGAAGCATCTTCACAAAATAAGGAAATCAAGGAAGACGAAGAAGAACAAACTATCCAAGGAGAAGCAGAAGAGGAACTTGCTCTCATTTCAAAGAAGATTCAAAGAATGATGAGAAGAAGAGATCAAATAAAAAGATATTTTCCAAATAGAAGAGACAACTCAAAAATTGAAACTGACAAAAGTCAAGTAACATGTTTTGGATGCAACAAGCAGGGACATTACAAAAATGAATGTCCATTAAACAAAAAGAATCAAAAGAAACCTCCCTACAAAAAATCTTTGATTTCATGGGATGACCTGGACGAATCAGAAGAAGGAGATGAAGAAACAGAAGCAAATTTGGGCCTAATGGCAAACTCAGAAAACGAAGAGGTAATTCTATTCGACCAACCCATTTTATACAAAGAATTAGAAAATAAATGTGATAATCTTTTATTTAATTCAAACTTTCTTACAAATAAATGTTATTCTTTACAAAAAGAAATCATTGAATTAAAAGAAGAAAAGGAAAGACTTCAAAACTTGAATAATGATCAAAAGAAAATTATTCAAAGTTTGCAAGACTCATATTTTCAAGCAAATGAAAAATTAAAGAATTTTGGCAAAAATAAAATTCCAGAAACCTCTAAAGTTGCTGAAAATATTATGCTAAAAAATGAAGTCAAAGAACTAAGAAATGATCTCAAATGCTTTATAAGATCAACTGAAACATTTCAGAAAATAATAGATTCTCAGGTTGGAATATTTGATAAAGCTGGTTTAGGTTTTGATATTTCCAAAAAACCAAAAAACTATGAAAACTTCTTTGTGCCTGAAAAGGACAAAATGAAGTGTTCATTTTGTAACAAAGATGGACATCTTGAAACCTTTTGCTTTCATAAGAAAAGAGCAGCACAAGCTAAACCAGAACATTCTTTTACAATAAAACCAGAACATTCTTTCCAAAATCAAGAACGTTCTCTCCAAACAACAAGGAAGAAATGCTTGTATTGCAAAAGAATGGGTCATTTAGAAATAAATTGTTTTCTCAAGATTAAACATCTTGAGCTTAAGAACACTAACATAGAAGGACCCAAAAAATCATGGGTACCTAAGGAACAAACAAATCAAAATGCAGGAATCTTCTCAAAGTGCAAAGAAAAAGCCATGGTACTTGGACAGTGGCTGTTCAAGACACATGACATGAGATAAGCAGTGTTTCATCTCCTTCATAAAAAAGGAAGGAGGACTAGTGACCTTTGGAAATAATGACAAAGGACAAATCAAAGGTAAAGGTATTATTGGTAAGAATAACTCTGCTAAAATAGAGGATGTTCAATATGTTGAAGGCTTAAAACACAATCTACTTAGCATAAGCCAATTATGTGATAGTGGTTTTGAGGTTATCTTTAAACCCAACATATGTGAAGTAAAACAAGTATCCTCAGGAAAAATCTTTTTCTCTGGCTCTAGAAAGAAAAACCTCTATGTTTTATACTTAGATGACATTCCAGCCGAATCATGTTTTATGTCTATTGAAAAGGATAAATGGATTTGGCACAAAAGAACTGGTCATGTAAGTATGAAAACTATTTCAAAACTTTCACAACTTGATCTAGTTAGAGGACTTCCTAAAATAAATTTTGAAAAAGATAAAATATGTGAAGCATGTACAAAAGGGAAACAAGTCAAAAGTAGTTTCAAATCAAAAGATATTGTCTCTACTCATAGACCTCTTGAACTTCTTCACATAGATTTATTTGGTCCTGTAAGAACCACAAGTCTTGGTGGAAAACAATATGGTTTTGTTATAGTAGATGATTTTTCCAGATATACATGGGTTTTATTTTTAAAACATAAAGACGAAGCTTTTGAAGCATTTCAAAATTTTTGCAAACTCGTTCAAAATGAAAAGAATTCAAACATCATCTCTGTAAGAAGTGATCATGGAGGAGAATTTGAAAACTTATCCTTCAAAACTTTCTTTGATGAAAAAGGAATCTATCATAATTTCTCATGTGCAAGAACTCCTCAACAAAATGGAGTCGTTGAAAGGAAAAATCGAACTTTACAAGAAATGGCAAGAACAATGTTAAATGAATCAAATGTTGAAAAATATTTTTGGGTTGAAGCTATTAACACATCTTGCTATATTCTAAATCGTGTTTCAATTAGAAAAATTCTAAATAAAACTCCATATGAACTCTGGAAAGGTAGGAAACCTAACATATCATATTTCCATATTTTTGGTTGTTTTTGCTATATTTTAAATGATAAAGAAAATCTTGGAAAGTTTGATTCAAAATCAGATAAAGGGATATTCTTGGGATATGCAACAAATTCCAAAGGATATAGGATCTTTAATCTAAGAAATCAAACCATGGAAATAAGCATGCATATTATCTTTGATGAATTTGATAATCTTGTTACTAACAAAGAAGATGATGAGGAAATATTGAAAAATCAAGAACAAGCAAGCAATGAAAATCATAATCAAGCATCATCATCACAAACTCCTCCAAAAAGTTGGAAAATCATTGGTGATCATCCTCCCGAACAAATCATTGGAAATATCTTTGATGGGGTTCGAACAAGACTATCATTTAAAGATAATGATAACAACATGGCAATGATCTCACATGTTGAACCAAAAAATATACAAGAAGCAATAAGTGAAGAATCATGGGTAATAGCTATGAAAGAAGAACTGTCTCAATTTGAGAAAAATGAGGTATGGAATCTTGTCCCTAAACCTCAAAATCAATCCATCATTGGAACAAGGTGGGTATTTAGAAACAAATTAGATGAAGAAGGAAAAGTTGTCAGAAACAAAGCCAGACTTGTAGCACAAGGATATAATCAACAAGAAGGTATTGATTACGATGAAACTTTTGCCCCGGTAGCAAGGTTAGAAGCAATTCGAATTCTTCTTGCATATGCATCTCATAAAAATATTAAGTTATTTCAAATGGATGTCAAAAGTGCTTTTTTAAATGGATTCTTAAATGAGGAAGTTTATGTTCATCAACCTCCTGGTTTTGAAAACACAAATAAACCTAATCATGTCTTTAAACTTACAAAAGCATTATATGGTCTTAAACAAGCTCCTCGTGCTTGGTATGAAAGGTTAAGTACATTCTTAATCAAAAATAATTTTTCTAGAGGAAAAATAGACACAACTCTTTTTAGAAAAAATGATGAAACAAATTTTTTGATTGTCCAAATCTATGTTGATGACATCATTTTTGGATCAACAAATGAAAAAATGTGTGATGATTTTTCTAAACTTATGCAAAGTGAATTTGAAATGAGCATGATGGGAGAATTAAGATTCTTTCTTGGTTTACAAATCAAACAAGAAATAAATGGAATCTTTATTTGTCAAGAAAAATATATCAAAGATCTTCTCAAAAAAATATAAAATGAGTGAAGCCAAAATAATGGCCACTCCCATGCATCCATCTTCAAATTTAGATAAAGATGAAAATGGAAAAATTATTTCTGAAAAGGAATACAGAGGAATGATTGGATCTCTGTTGTACTTAACTGCCAGTAGACCAGATATTGTTTTTGCTGTTGGTTTATGTGCACGTTTTCAAACTTCTCCAAAAGAATCTCATTTAACTGCTGTAAAAAGGATCTTTAGATATCTGGTAGGTACTACTGATCTTGGCCTTTGGTATAGCAAATGTTCTTGTTTTGATCTTATAGCATACTGTGATGCTGACTATGCTGGAGACAAAATCGAAAGAAAAAGTACAAGTGGAGCATGTCAGTTTCTTGGAAATGCACTTATAAGTTGGTCATGCAGAAAACAAAACACTATTGCTCTGTCAACTACAGAAGCTGAATATGTGTCAGCAGCCAACTGTTGCTCTCAAGTTCTCTGGATCAAAAATCAACTTGAGGATTTCTCAATAAGGTACACAAATATTCCAGTATTTGTGACAATACAAGTGCGATAAATTTATCAAAAAACCCCATTCAACATTCAAGATCAAAACATATTGAAATCAAACATCATTTCATTAGAGATCATGTAAATAAAAAGGAACTTGAATTAATTTTTGTTGTCACTGAAAATCAATTAGCTGATATATTCACTAAACCTTTGGTTGAGGATCGTTTTAATTTCATTAAAGAAAAATTGCACATTATCCAAAATCCTTGCAAAAGGGTAAAATAGGAAAAGTATTTTTACTGCCAGAATGTTCTGAAAACATTCTCAAAATTAACTCTCTCAAACAAACTTGATGCACACGCCTCAAGTAGGTGTCCTTTCAAGTTTTCTCTTTTTTTACAACAAATCAGTACAATTACTGGTCTCAAGAAAATTTTTTACAGCTAATAAATGCTTGTGTTTTTTCCATGATTAAAACCACTATTGTCAAATCCTATCTTTCTCTTTCTTCCTCCAAAACCGGTTTTTTCACTTCTCCAAAAAACACCCCTCTCGTAAAAGTCTCTCAACATTCTCAAACTCTTCATCTTCCCACTCCTTCATCCCACCACCGTCTGTATCAAATGGCACGCACAAAAGGCGCCGGTTCCAAACGACCACCCTCTCCACCACGATTCCCTTCTCCGCCGTCACCACCACCAACTGAACACAACTCTCCAACTCCTTCACCTCCATCTTCATTCACCCTGTCACCAAACACTGAGGAATCTACGCCGTTCCAAACACCACCAGAATCACCGTCCAAAGGCTCTGAACCACCAACCAAGGATTCAAATTTTGAAGAAACTCAGGTTGAATCAGAAGATGATCCATCCTCCTATCATCCTCTGGCTATGGTTATTTTCTCTGGAAAACAAACCGTTTCAACCACTGTCTCTCACTTTTCTGAAAAACAAACCGTTTCCCCTCTTTCAAAACCTAAATCAACTCCTTCCTTTCCAAAACGAAATCTCTTCCATTCAGAAAAATCAAAACCCAAAAAGACCAAATCCACACCAAACATTCGACCTCGTCGCTCTCAAAGAGTGATTTCAGGAATTGGCACAAGAAAAACTAAAAGTGTTGATAACACTGTCTATCAAATTTCAGATTCTGAGGATGAACCCAAAACTCCTCCATCTGAACAAACTCAACCTGTGTCTCAAATCAAAACTACTCAGAAAAAACCTACTCCAAAAAAGGTTGTATCAAAACCACCTCTTACCAGAAAAGAAAAGGGAAAAGGGAAAGCTTCTGCGCAACCAGAACGTTCTCCTATCAAAAATACACCCTCAAAAATCCCTCAACCATCTTCTGAAAAACTATTTGTCTCTAAACAGAAGAAGATTCCTCTTTTTGATAAAAAACTTAAAGAGGAATTTAAAGAAAAATGGTCTACTAGACCAATAGGTATTGGCAGGTTCTTTGATTTTCCAAAACTAGAGAAGGAAAAGATAGTTTTGAAAGAATTCTCTGATGCTCTTGGATGGACGAAATTTTTGGAAATAAGGGAAAGACATTATCCAGAAGTCATCCAAGCTTTTTACTTCCAAGCTGAAGTGTTCCCAGAAAAGAGTCTGATCGTATCCAAAATCAAAGATGTTGAAATACATCTTACTCCTAAGGTAATATCTGATCTTTTCAATCTCCCTCTGGATGGTCCCTCTGTATATGGTGAATCATGGTACAATGATTTAGAGATTGATCTTGACTCTGTTCGTCAAACTCTGTTTTTACCCAATAACCATATTTTGTGTGCTGCCAATCTCAAACCAACACCCAAAATGCTAAATGCAATGTGTCAACACAGTCTCTTACCTAGAAATGGAAATTTTCAACAAGTCAATGATAATGACTTACTCCTCATTTATCACTTGTTCATGAAAAAAAGATTGAACCTCCCATACATTATCATCCAAAACATGATTTCCACCACCTTGTCAATCAACAAAAAATTTAACCTTCCATACGGCATGGCCTTAACAAAAGTCTTTCACAAATTCAAAGTCCCACTTGATGGAGAAAAATCAATCTTTGAGTTTTCAAAGTTTACTCCAAAAAATGTGAGCCACATGAAAGTTGAGCCAACTGTTACTGAACCAAAACCACCAACTCAGAAGAGAAAAAGGGATGAGTGCTCTTCTGTTCCTCTGAAACCATCTACTCAGACTGCCTCTGCTGCAGAAATTCAGCCACCAGAACGTTCTCCTGTACTAGAAGAAGATCAAGCTTTGCTTGAAAATTTTGAAAAAATCCAACTCTCTCAACTGTCCTAGCATCTCATGTGCTACAAAGCTTCACTTCTAAACCAACCACAACTTCAAGGGTAACAAAACCTTCAAATCTCTTCATTTCTCCACCTAAAACTAATTACTCTGCTCTATTTCAATCAGATTTTGTGAACGACTTGTTTGTCTCACAACCACATTTTGAGTCTTCCATTCAAATGGAATCTTTCACAACTCTACAAACTAATCCAAATTTGGATTTTACTTCTTGTCCATCTAATCCTTCTCGTTTTGCTTCATCCATGGCACAAAGGATTGTTCAAAGCCATGACCGACCTTCAAAAAGGTCAAGGGTCAAAAAAGATGTGAGTAAGACTCATACTGACCTGCCTAGGCTGTTTGAAGGGAATAATGCAATCATGCATTATATCTCTTACAATACATTAGAGCTTCAGCTTCAGAGGAAATGGATGACTGAGGTATTATGCCTTAAGTTTGATGTTCCTCCTCCTGAACCTAATCCTTTTCCAATTCCTGTGTATACCATGCCTCTTCCTACAATTTCATCTTCATCTGATGCTTCTTCCCCAACCTTACCTCCAACTACTGCTCCTGCCCCTTTTTGCGATGACAAAGGGGGAGATGATTTAGGGGGATACGACTTAGGGGGACACGGAAAGAACATAGGTTCAAAGGAAGGATAAATATGTTACTGCTACTGATGCCTAAGTGTTTAATTATGTTGTATAACATTTTGCAACTTTATGTCTTTTTGCTATGTTATTATCTTTTGAACATTTCATCTAAAGGTTCAATGCTGCTGCTAGTATTTGGATAAATCATGCCTGTCGCATTTTTAATGTTTGAAATACTAGGATTGAAACCTTGTAATGATATCTATGAATGTTATCTTAATTATTGTTTATGTTTAAAATCTCAATTTACATATGAATCTTGAATTGAGGGGGAGTTAATTGATAAATTTATCAATCTCTAAACAAAACAAAAATCCTGTGATATTCTAAAAAATAGCATATAAGAATCAAATGCTAAAATTGAGGGGGAGTTTTCCACAAAGTTTTAAAACTCAAAATCAAAATCAAAATAAATTATAATTGTTTGTCATCATCAAAAAGGGGGAGATTGTTGAGACAAAATCCTTATTTGATGTTTTAAAGATTACAAACATATTAAATTTATTTCATCTTGTTATCTACTAATCTATTTTGTGAGAATTGTTTCATGAGAACATTACGAGAACGTTCTGGTCACTGTTCCATGAACCGTCTGGATACAATGAAATATTTACATCAAAAGGCAAGAAAGCAAAAAGGAATGCATGGCATTAAAACATGAGAAGTTATCTTTGGGTCTTGAAAGTTTCAATCCATTTGGAGAAAAGCCCATCAAAAGTTAAATATCTCATGAAAAGTATTAAGTCACATGTGAAATGGAATGGCATCATCATGGTGACATAAACATGAGTGACTTGCAAGTTTTTACAGCAAGCAACAACTCATTACAGCAAGTAACAACTCACAACAGCAAGCAAACAACTCATTACAGCTGTAAACTTCACACGTTGAAACAACAAAAGAAAGCTGAATCAACCAGATCGATCTGAGAACAATCTGGCTGAATTGAAGAAGAAAGTATGAAATCAAATGCAGCTGTAGACAGCTGTAAAAAACGTGTCTAACAGCTCTATTTTCATCCTTGGTCACCAAGACACTCCTCACCTATAAATACAAGAGGCTTTGGAAGTTAAATGCAAGAGTTTTGAAAGCAAACATTCTCTCAAGTGAAAAATCATCACTACATACAAAAACTCTTCACAAACAAGTCTCAAAGCTCTCTCTTTCTTTTTGGATCATACTCTTTCGAGTTTTTTAGTAAAATCTCAAACATGTATTGAAGATTTTATTCGATCCAAAATTCATCTCTTTTCATACAAAGTGTATTGTAATTCTCAAGTCTATTCGTAACAATAGTTTGGGAAAGAAGTGTAACAACCTTTCTTGTGCGAAAGCAAAGAATTGTAGAAGCCTGCCGAGGTTGATAATACGTGTTTGTAACGGACTGATCTGGTGTGATCAAGAATCTATGGTGCTAGTCAGAAGTTTCTGTTAGCAGGATACTATAGTGGATAATCTCACACGAGGTGTGGGGACTGGAAGTAGCCGGGTTTGGTGAACCAGGATAAATCTCCTGTGTTTTTCTCTCTTCCTTTCTCTCTATTATTTTCGTTACACAAAGATCACACACTATCACTATCATAATATTATTAATCTTTCCAGAACATACTGGTCCTAATTAAATTAATCCAGAGTTCTCTGGTCCTAAATTAAATCACTTATATTATTTTATTAACTGCCTCCAGAACATTCTGGTCCAAGATAAAACAACCTGCCTAAAATAAACTCTCATTTAAAATCAACTTATAATATTGTTTTATCATTCTCCAGAACATTCTGGTCATTACTATTTTATCATTCTGCTTATATATATTAAACTTTCTCCAGATCATTCTGGTCCATGCTTTACATTTAAATATCATTTTTCTCATTCTGCTTATATGAATTAATCATTCTCCAGAACATTCTGGTGCTCACTAAAAGCAACTTCAATATTTTATATTTGATCCAGAACATTCTGGTCAGGCTAAAAACAAGCTTAAAACCCATAATCTTTTTATACTAACACTTACCAAGAACTTTCTTGAGTATACAATCTTGTTTAATATTTAAGGAATAATTTTAAAAGGGTCACAATTCAAACCCCCCCTTTCTTGTGACGTTTATTGCTACTTCAATTTTGACAATCTAATTTGATAATGCAGTAATAAGTTAGGCGATCTCATATGAAAACAAAGAGTCTGATCGCGCAAAGTCTATACAAACGGGGTGTTAAAATGAGTCATGGTCAAAAACATACAAAGTCAAAAGAAGATCAATTGAAATGGTAACTTTTCTATTTTTTGTTCTTTTTGAATTATTATTTATTTATTGTAATTAAAAAGGGCCTATGTGAATGTTGGGCTTGATCAACATATCCATTGTAGCTCCTCTTGTGGTCCAACAAGCTATGTAGTTTCTAAGTTAATTTTGGGCGAACATGGCTCAAAATGAGGAGCTTGTTGATACGAACAGAAACACAAATCAACAATTTCAATTATTGATCCAAAGAAAAAAGAAGAACAAGTTAAAGCAAAAGCAGGTTGAGGCTAGCAAAGGGTTCAAGGAGGGGCTTCCAACCATCCGCCTCACTAGTTCTTTGGTAGAAAGTTGTCCTTATGCATTTAGGCAGTTCTATATGTTTTGATATTTTTTTTCCGCTTTTGATTTCTATGAAGGTTTTAGTCTTAGTCTCTTATATCTCTTTGTTTGTTTTTCTTTCTATTAATATCTGATTAGGGTGCTGCAGCAGGCGACCCATGCACCCCATCTTTAACCTAAAAAAAGTCATATATGTCATATTACTTTTTATCTTTGCTAATTACTAAAATTAAATAAAACCATACTGCCAATCTCCTTTATCTACTTTATAGGGATGTCAAGACTAAATTAATGATTTCCACCTGAAGATCCGACCAAAATCAAATAAGTTTTATTAGGTTTTTTTATTCATGTAATGGAACAAAAATAAAAAAAAGCTAACAACTATATATCATTTCGATATTGATTTCAAGTCATTTAAAATGATGATCTTGCTAACAAATGAGCGACATTATTTGCTTGTTTTTGAATAAAACTTACCTTAAAGTTTTTTAGAGAACAAGAGAAGCTTTACAAAAATTTAAAATGGCACCAAAATCAAAATTGTCGTTGTTTACACCTAAAAATGATTATCATGTTAGCCGACATTGACATATAGGATATTAAGTGTTAGGAGAGTTTACTTCTAGTCGATGGAAGGTTAAGCAAAGGCAGTGTGAGGGATAGTCAATTAATTCTCAAGTTTGCTGACTAAGAACACCAGTCTGAAGGATCTCATATTGACTCAAAGCATGGTAGGACTTGACAATGAGCCTCAAAATTCACGGTTCATGGTTATAGCACCACTAACGACAAGGAGCGATGATCAAGGAAACACGTTCGTGGGAAGGCTATGCACTAAGAACCTTGTCAATGGGTCATGTCATGAACGAGGAAACTGATAGCTGAATGTGGGGCGCCATGAACCCTTCTTAACGAGTGTCTCCGTACACTCATTAAACATTTCAAAATAAGAAATTATTTTTTAAAAAAGTTAAATATTTCAATTTCCAAGGCATTGATTACATGCATTTTCATAAATACTTACTACTTATGGTCCTTAAAGAGTGTCATGGGGGTACTCATTAACATTTCCTATAAATAAATAGTAAATAAATAACACCTTATATTTGGCTTTGACTTTGTGTTCAGAAACCGTAAGTTTTAATTTTTTTCCTCTTTTTACTATATTGAATTATTATTATACTTTTAAGCAAAGATGACAAGTATTCTGAATATTAATCCAAATTTTATTTATTCTTTGAAGCCACTTTTGTTGGTCGTTTTCTAGTTGAAGTCACATGAGTAGTCTTTTTTGAATGAGTTTCACAGAGAAAAATAAGAGAATTAAATGCTTTCAAACGTTTTTAGCGCTTAAGCAATTCAATAGTCCTAAGTGATATCCTTCCATTGATAATGATAGAGTGTGACAAGTTAAGAGAGTTAAATTTGATATAAAAAATTGTACATCAAGCCAATATACTAAATTGATTATGCCTACTTAATTATCTGATTTCACTCTTAATTACAAATAATAGAGATTTTATTTGAGATTGAAGCAAAATGTGTCAGCAGAAATAAATATTGAAAGGAAAAAAATGCCACCAACTAATGCACTATAATTTGTTACTATGATCTTGAAACGTGAACTTAATGGAAGTCTTATCTCATAAGCCAAAGTAATTAGAAGTGAATAGAAACTAAAAGAGTTAACTATTCAGGAGTGTAGCAAGACGTTCGCCCCTATCAAAAAAAAAAAAGTTAACTATTTGCAAAGTTATTAGATATTTAAAGGTAATTAAGGTGCCTTAATTAAGTGCTTATCATGTAAATACGTCCCGTTTCTTAATAATTGTCGTTTAAGAACATCCACAATGGTAGATGTTTTTATCTATTTTGCATTAAGCTAAATTAGACACCCAATTATGGAGTGAAATTTGTTGGTGCTTATCGAGAAAAATGTTTATAGAAGTACCGTCTCTCTACTTTTGTTGGGGATTTCTTTTAATAAATAGTATTAAAATAAATAAATGTTGTTGAAAATAATGATATAAAATTATCGATGCGACCTATTTAAATGGAGTTGGATGCTCTAAGGTTATAAACATGGGTTAAACATGTTTTAAGTCTCTACAAAATCACAAGTTTTCAAGTTTAATCCCTATAAAATTTTAATAGTAATTTTAGTCTTCCTTAATATTGTAGTAGTTTGTAAGAATCGTCCCTGGTTTGAATTTTTTAACAAAAAATAGACACTTTTAGTCTTCTAAAATAGTCCTTATAAAATGTAAATAAGAACCAGAAATGAATAAATTATTTGTAGGGAATAAAATTGAATGCTTGAAACCCTGGACACCCCATTTCTATGTATTTAAAATGTATGAGCTCCAGTCACTAGACTACTTGACAAAAAAAAATTGAATGCTTGTGATTTTGTAAGGACTAAAAACATATTTGACCCGTAAATATTTCTTAAAAAAATCATTAAGTCTACTAGATTCTATCATAAAATGAGTTCCCATTTATTGAAGTATCACTATTAATAGTAGTTGGTGGAATGAATATGTGAATTGACATACAATTAAAAATGGTATATTAGTGAAAATATAATGCACGGTTTGTCAGTATAAGGCAAATAATATGGAACTAGGATTGCCTCCGTTAGAAAATTTAACGCATTCGTACAATTAACTTATCGTTGATCGTTGGATCGAGATCGGACAATCTAAATTTCTAGCCACAAGCAATCCGATTTCAATAGTATGAGAATCAAATATTTCAAATGTGACACATAATATCAAACACGCAGGCAGGGAGTACTTATTTATAAATTATTTTTCAATAATTGAAGGTGAACTATGATGAAACTATTTTCATATAAGTTATAGTTCATAAACAATCTTAGAGAATTTATTGAAAGAAACTGAATATTTACCTTATGATAATAAGTCATAAGCTATATTTATAGTTCATCCTAATATTTAGGCAACTGTTTATGATAGAAAATAAGCTTAGATATCATGGTGATAACTGATCACATAACTTACCACTATATTGGTGAGAAAATGTTTGGTTGTTGTATCATTTTGATATAAATGTGAAAGAAGCCTTAAACCTTATGATAGGAGTAAAAGTCTATGAAGTAAAAATAAATTAAGGAGAAGAAATAGAAAGTAAGTAGAAGTTAATGTCAAAGTTAGAATTAATCAACAAAATTAACTAGTAGTAGCTGTCCTGTGATACATTTCATATATATGTTAAGTTTGCTTCACTGCTGGGAAATGTTTCCCTATCTTTAAGGTCAATTCCTTATATGAATGGACTTTCTTATTTTCTTCCATAAACCTCTCTTTCATCATATATATATATATATATATATATATTTGTTGTTGGTATTTTTGTACTTAGCCTCAAGAGTGCACTTACCATCACCAAAATAGAACACCAAAGGAAAAATACTATATATACTAGTGATCATACTCTATTTGTTGTTGAGAGAATTTACCAAGAAAGAAGAAAATGGTTGTCAGTGAAGAGGTTCCTCTTGTCAAACCAGATGTTGTTGTGTTGGAGATTGATCATATGCAAAACAAATTCATAGGTAGTTCATATAATATATGTTACATTATTTTATCTGCTTCATCATTTGATTAGGTTCCTGCATGGAAAATTAGATGGACTCAGTTGTGTTAAAGATCAAGATTTTCAAAACTTAGCTTTCATGTGAAGTAGTATACATGGATTTTATACGAAAAAACCAAACCTTCAAAAACTATTTTTAGTCCTTATTTTTGGTCTTGTGTTAGTATTAATTTCAGTAATAAGGAAACTGAAAAAAATGACTTTTTTTTTATCATAAGGTATGAATAATTTTAAGTGAACTCTTTTCCAAATAAACATAAGGTAAAGGTATTTAAAAAAATAAAGGATATTAATTTGTTTCTCCACCATTGTTAATGTGTAAAAGAAATTGTTAGCTTGTTATTAAATTTGTTTCACAACATCATGACTAAAAAGTGATAGTGGGGACTAGTGACAATTTATTCATGGAAATAAAAAAAAAATTAAACTTATAACTAAGTTAAAAAAATCAATAGATCAAGGGAGGCAAAAATTACATGGAGTAGTTTCTATTGTTCATATTGATTACTTATAGATTTTCATTTTGAGTACATCATAGTTTTCTTTGAATATGGATCCTCTCATATGTTACTAGCAAAAAAGTCACAAAAAATAATTATGAATAAGTTTTAATCTGTTGCAGAAAAGGTTAATGAACTTGCAACATGCCATGGTGAAATCAAGGCCTTAAGGGCAACTGAAGCTAAGAAAGATAAGGCCATAGAAGAGGTATTTGTTTTTATAAACATAAAATGTGAACTATTTCATATTAGTTTTCTTTTACCACAGTTAGAACATTATTTGTTTGTAAATAACAAGATATATGAATTTCTTATTTGTTAACAATAGCAGTAATTATCTTTCTCAATTTCAGCTGAGAAATGAAGTCAGTAAGATGGATGAGAGACTAAGACTTAAAGAGGATCATCTTAAAAACAAGGTACACTTGACTGGTAATATTGTATCCAAAACAATGATAAATTCTATGATGCATGTTATTCAAAATATTTTCATATGCAGAACCTAGAAATCAAGAAACTGACAGACGAAAAGAAGGATGCGTTGGCCGCACAATATGCTGCAGAATCAGCACTTAGAAGATTACACACAGATCAAAAGGAAGAAGATTTTTATCCATTTGAAAGTGTCATCACACCTCTTGAAGACGAGATTAAGATGTATAGAACCGAGGTAATGATACTGCAATTTTCATTAATGATGCTTTTCTAATGAAATCATAAATATAAATATGTTTAGTCCTTAAAAGATGATAACACTAACATCAATTCTGTCTACAGATTACAGCACTGCAGGAAGATAAGAAAGCTTTGGAACGGCTCACAAAGTCGAAAGAGTTGGCATTGCTTGAAGCAGAGAGGATTTTAAGAAGTGCACTAGAGAGAGCTTTGATAGTCGAAGAAGTTCAGAATGAAAACTTTGACTTGAAGAGACAGATCGAGATCTGCCAGGCATATATCCTTTTATGTTTCCATTTTCGTGTATAGTTTCAGTTTCAGCAAAATTTATACAACTTTTCATGAACAGGAGGAGAACAAAATCTTAGAGAAAAGCCACCGGCAAAAGATTGTGGAAGTTGAGAAACTTAGCCAAACAATTCATGAACTTGAGGAGCTCATCTTATCAAATGGAGCCACCGCTAATCTCATTCGCGATTATAAGCGACAGATTTCTGAGTTGCAAGTAGGCATATGTTAATAATGTTATGACTACTTGCATTTTGGACTAACTTTTTCATAGGACTTTTGTATCTACTGGTTTATCTATACAGTAACATGGTTTTAGCATAAATTTTCAGGAGGAGAAGAGGACACTAGAGAGGGAACTAGCAAGGGTAAAAGTTTCTGCTAACAGAATTGCAACTGTTGCGGCTAATGAATGGAAAGATGAAAGTGATAAGGTCATGCCTGTTAGGCAATGGCTAGAAGAAAGAAGGATTATGCAGGCAGAGATGCAAAGGTTGAAAGAAAAGCTAGCTATATCAGAGAGAACAGCAAAAGCAGAATCACAATTGAAGGTAATTTTTTTTCTTCTATGTAAGCATATAATTAATCAGTTTTTTAGCAATAAATAATTTTTTATGGTATTTATTTTTCTCAGGATAAACTGAAGCTGAGGCTAAAAACACTGGAAGAAGGCTTAAAGCAATTCTCAGTTAATTCCAATGCATTTTCAGTATCACCAACAGCTGATAAATCGAATATCTTAAGTTTTGTAACGAACAATGGTGGATTGAGAAACAGGTCTACATCACAACCAAGAGGATCTACTGTTGGAAGCACTTTGTTACAAAAGCCAAACATAAAAGGCAACATAGACAGTATCGCTGGGAACCGAAAACCGGGTAGCATAACCAAAATGAAATACGGTTCTACTGCAAATGTGTTGAAAAAAGGTATATGGGCGTCAAGAAACAAATTTTCTGATAGTGGTGAAAAAGAAAATGAGATGCAGGTGATCACCAACAGTGTTAAAACTAATGCTGATGTTGATGAAGACTCTAAAAGTAATACCTGTAATGATTTAGAAAGCAATGATGTGGTCTCTGGATTTTTATATGATAAGCTTCAAAAAGAAGTCATCAATTTGAGGAAGACTTGTGAAACAAAAGACAGTACTCTGCACACCAAAGATGAAGAAATTAAGGTACTAGTAACAACTATCCTCGTATCAGCGTTGTCAATCGCAGATCGTAGAAAATAGTGGCTTGTTCATATTTTTCTACGCAAAAGTGCTATGTCACTGCTATAACTGTTATTTGACTTCTTTTTTTTAATAAATAGCGTATCGCAGAACAATAGCGATTTATTGAAATCTTAACATTGTTGCGTCATATGTCCTTTTTAATACATAGAACTAAAGACAAGAGATATTATTTTCAGACGCTCACAAAGAAAGTTGATGCATTGACAAAGGCTATGGAAGTAGAATGGAAAAAAATGAAAAGAGAAGCAGCTGCTAGAGAGAAGGAAGTTGCATCAATAAAATCAGATGATAGGAGGAAAAACAGAAGCTCGAACTTCTCTAAAAGGTTCTTTTCTGTGACTTTTTTCTTTTGAGTGATTGATTCCTTTACTTCTATAGTTAACCTGAACGTTGTTATAAAATCACTGCAGGGTGATGAAAGAACATTGAAGATTCTTTATGAAGAGAAAATTGGAGGCAATTTATGCATCAATGCATCTTATGATTTTTCTTTGTATACACAACATAATTCAGTGTGGTAGTTTGCTTAAATAAAGTTCCACATGAGTAACGAGTCTGAGATCCAACTCTGTACATACAGAGAAGTATTGTATGTTTTCCCTCTATATTTATTTTAATGATATCTTCCATATTCTGGGATTGTGAGAACTATACACTGGCTAAGTTTATCAAATGCATCAGCAGAGAGATTGATGATAAAGGAATAACACATAAGAAACAATTGAATCACACAGAAGGAATTTTGAGAAGATCTCGGGTTCAAACCTAGAAAACTTATTTACCAATCGAATCATTAACTTACTAACATTTGCCTACAAAAAAAAATTTGTTGACCAATTGAATCACAAGTTAGATAGAACTATTGTTACTTCAAGTCACAATAGTTCTAAATCTTAATGGTATGAATATGATGACTGTAAGTTCACTTATAATTAAGCATTGAGGATATCTATCTACCTGTAATGAATTATGGATTATTACAAGCCTTTAAAGAATATAATCATACATCGAAAAATAACTCATGGCAGAAGAAATTTCATAGAACTATCTTACAGTAGACAAATATCATATGCTCATTGTTCAATTAAAATTATGAACAAAAGCCAGCATTCACTACTCCTACAGTATGAAAAAAACTCTTGAGCCTAAAGAAAACAAAAGAGGATGGATGTACACATTGAGAAGCTTTGCTTTTCTCTTTTTAGAATCTTTCAGAAAACTTAGTAAACTATAGATAAATTTCACGCACCATTCAAAAGTTCTGCACCTCTTGAATAGTTGGTAAAGAAGGAAGCCATTTTGGAGACCTTCTCAACACAGAACTTTTCCTAACAGGGGTAACTCTACTTTTGATTTGAAATTTCATTGATCCACTTAACAGCATTTCCAACTGTTCCGTAGTCACCACAATCCTTGTTTTCATCTTTCTATCATCAGCTGTCATACAAGGCTTACCAGATTGCCTAAGGAATGGTGCAAGATGGGAAAGCTCCCCATGCTGCACTTTCCTACAAACTGCGATAAAATGTTTACCAGAAGCGGTGTTCATCTTTTCAACTGGCACTGAGGCATTATTAACCTCTATTTCTCTTCCTTCAGTTGGAGCAAATCTAGTTTTATTCTTTGGTTGAGAATGACAGGCCACACAATTTCCCATTTTGCTTGATCAAAAGAAAAAAGACTCTCACCATTATATAGAGAGGTCTGTTTGGATGGGTAAATTCCATGTTTTGGAGGATATTTTATTATCTAAACGTGCAAGCCATAAAACTGATCATAGAACTTTGGTTCAGATTTTGACTTCTTTAATAAATATACAGAAAACACTCAAAAAAAGACAAATGAGGTGGTAGTAGTGGCATGAAGGTGCTCATCTCTTTTAAAATATTGCTCCTAACAAAAGTCAGAACCACTTTCTTCTTTCATTTTACCAATCACTATAAATAATCAATAATACTATAAACTTTAAGTCAACCCCACAAAATAAAAGTGACCAAATAAGGTCAACCATTATGCTCAACATACAAGTCAACCTTAACAGTACCTGCACTTTCTTTTAAGCTTTTTGGAATAAATAAAAGAAAATAAAAAGCAGATGAATCAGTTGACTTTTTCTCAGTTGTTTAAATGCCCTGGGCAACTGGAACAGCTAAAAAGGAATACGACAATTTACAACAACATCAACAACCAAGCCTTATCCCACTAAGTGGGGTCGGTTGCATGAATCAAACGATGACATAATGTTTTATCATATACCATATTTCTATCCAACTCATTAGCCTCTAGATGTTTAGTACTCTGGTTTTTCTAGGTCTACCTCTACTGATTTGACTACCCTCCATTTGATCTACTATCCATACTACAGAATCTACAATCTTCTTTCTACATGCCCAAACCACCTAAGCCTAGTTTCCACTATATTTTCTACTATAGGTGTTACCCCAACTCTCTCTATAATGTTGACATTTATAATCCTATCACGTCTAGTCTTACCACACATCCAACACAACATCATTATCTCTCTACGTTTAATTTATTTGTGTTGGTTCTTGACACTTTAATTGCTATTTTTCATTATAGCATGAGGGTAACAAGACCTGCTGGTATTCAATCTTTGCCTCTATATGCATATATCAGATATTTGTATAAAACACATATAATAAATCTAAAGACCAATATCAGACAAAACCAAATACGTAAAAAGTATCATTTGTATACAAATTAACAGTGGATTATTATTATTGTAAGCAACTACTCTTTAAGATAAAAGGTTATGTTTGATTGTTTTAATTAAATAGATTACTCAGGCCTGCAGTCAAAATATAAGACATCCACACACAAAAAAATTCTCGATTCAACTTATATCAAAATTTCCTCATATGGTAAAAGAAAATGGAACACTATCAATGAGAAAGAGCCTGATACGAACCAAAATGAATAAAACAGTAAAGAAGCAAATAGAGAGGAAAGTTTTGTATTATTGATGAAAATGAGGTAGTCTCAAATGCCACAGAGCAAGCCCCTACAGAGAGCTAAATGCTCTCCATTCTACTCAAACTGAATATTTCTCAAGATACCTCACTCTGCTCTCTATCCCCCTTCTTATGGAACTCTTCTAACAAAAATTGGTTACTGGCTACTCTCTCTCTCTATAAGCTGCCAGCTCAGCAAGATTAGAACCTTCTATGCCTCTGGACCTCTTTTCACTCTACGGGTATTGTTATAATAGGACGCGAGAATAATGACAATAATTGTAAAAGACAGAATGAAAAACGACACAAGATTTAACGTGGTAACCAGCAATGTGCTGACTAATCCACAGATAGAGTCATTGAAAAGACTTCCACTATAATCAATGCTTACAGATACTGAATAGTAGAGATAATACCAACTATAGAAAAACCTACTAACTATTGGTGCAAGAAATACTAACACACAAGACTTTTATTTATATGGCCAAGTCTTTGCATATTTCTTCCAATTCTCCGATGGGGGACATTTTTCCAACACTAATTCAAGACATATTTCAACAAATCTTCACCTTGACTTGAATCCTCTCTAGATAACCAGATGCACCAGATGTATTCGAAGTACCAGATGTGTCAGATGCATTACACAGAATGCCCAGATGAGCCTGCTCTGCCTCAGGTCTTGCCCCTCCAAGGGCAATCAACAACTTCTAACATTGAGCAAGTTCAAACAATGTTGAAACTTGCTCTGCGGAACCGACTTGGTAAACATATCAGCTGGATTGTCTGTTGTACCCACTTTGTTTACCTTGATCCTCTTCTCAGTTCTCAGAAAATGGTACCTCACATCAATGTGTTTTGTCCTCTCATGATGAACTTGATCTTTGGTTAAGCATATTGCACTCAAACTGTCGCAATACAATGAAGCCTAATCGTGATGTAGACCCAAGTCACTGACCAATCCTTTCAACCAGATTCCCTCCTTAGCAGCTTCTGTCAAAGCCATATACTCTGCCTCTGTAGTAGACAAAGTCACTGTAGGCTGCAAAGTAGCCTTCCAACTCCCAACAGATCCACCAAGAGTGAACACATAACCAGTCATCGATCTTCTACCGTCCACATCTCCAGCATAATCAGAGTCTGAGTAACCAGATACTAGACACTGACTATCACCACCATAACTGAGACCAATATCAGATGTACCCATGAGATAGCGAAAAATCCTCTTCACTGCTCATGAACCTACTGACAGTAGCCATTCCAAACCTTGATAGAATCTTCTGAATATATCATGTTTGTGACAAGAAAAGTAACGGGACAATAATAGTAAAAGACAGAATGAAAAACGACATAAGATTTAACATGGTATCCAACAATGTGACGGACAGAGCCACTGAAAAGACTTCCACTATAATCAATGCTTACAATAGTAGAGGTAATACCAGCTACAGCAAAACCCACTAACTATTGGTGCAAGAAATACTAACACACAAAACTTTTATTTATATGGCCAAGTATTTGCATATTTCTTCCAATTCTTCGATGTGGGACATTTTTCCAACACTAATTCAAGTCATATTTCAACAAATATAAACCCTCCAAGTGATTGGACGATCCTTTTGGCCCACATTATTAACAACATGCCTATCAGAGCCATAGTTGGAGGGAATGGATTCTCTCAAGTGTATTTTTCTCAATTGTTACATCTCAACCACACACTTCATATCCTCTTTTTCTTCATAATTTAATATCTCCTTTTTTCTCTCATATTTAGTGGTGTAGATGTAGCAATGGAGAAATATTGAGAGAATTTCACTTGAGAGAATCCATTCCCATAGTTGGAACACCTAAAACCCTAGAATTCAAAGTATCATCTGTTACAGATGAACCTCTAGACTGCAGCCACGACTTGACTTCTCCGTTCGTTGTCAAAAACCAGCCAGCCATATCAGCATCCTTTTGGAATGGAGCATTATGTTCTTTCATATATGATTCAACTACTCTAGGTACAGACTTTTTCCGAGTCCCGGTATCAATTCCAAGTACTGGTGGAAGCTCCTACCCTGATTCCAAAGCCTTAGACAAATCATTTATCCAAACATGTAAGGCTGTTAGAGCAACTCCAGTTGAGAGACTCTTTAAATCCAAAGACCACTTAGTTTGAGATCTATTCTGTATATCTCTATATAGCCCCAAGTCGAGCAGGTCGCGAGCTCTATCCGGAACTTCCATATTGACACAGAGACCAATTAGACTGTTGGACAAAGACTTCTTTATATCATAGTCATCAATTGAATTAAAAAGTTCTAATGCTTCCTTCCTAAAATCTGCATCACCCTCCCTCTCTTCCATCAAATATTTAACAACAAAACCAAGCTTTGGATTAGCCTTCTCAATGCAATTTGTTATTTTACCATGTTCTTGTTTTGGTATTTGTGTCATTACATACAGAAGAGAACCACACAAGCGATCATCAAAACTAATGCCTAAATCCAAAAGTTTATCAAATATCCTCACAACATCATCAGTTCGTTTGGCTTTTCCATAGCAACCCATGAGAGTTGTCAGAATGAAAATATTAGGCTCAAATCCACCACCAATCATTTTATTCAACGTGTCTTCTGCCTCAGAAACGTTTCCGGTGCGGGAGTACCTGTTAATCAAAGATGAGTATGTAACACTGTCTGGATGGCAAATTTCAGAATGTTTCATATCTTTAAATATTTCCACAGCTTCATCTTCATATCTATCCTACCCCATTTTTGACCCGTGTTCAATTCGTCCCTCTCGGCAGGGAGGTATTTTAAAATACCTCATATTTTGTTCCGAAGACGACCTTTTTTTTATTTTATTATTTTATTATTCTGTTATTTTTGTTATCAGTTATTATTACTTATTTCTTTTTAGTTTTTATTATTATTATTAGTGTTTTTATTTTATTTTTGTATTTTCGTTTTCTTTATTTTACTGCTTTTTCTTTTTTATTTATCTTCTTTCAGTTTTTCTCTCCGGTCCAGGCCCAGAGGGGCATTTTTGTCATTTTTTCTTTTACCCTGATTTTTACTATAAAAGGCATTTAATACACAGTACCAACAGTCAGAATAGTATCAATAGTCAGAATAGTACCAATTAGTCAGAATCACAACCACCGCAAAACACCAACAACCACCACTAATCCAATTCCAGCCACCGCAAAAAAATAATAAAAAAAACAGAATCACAAATCAACCACAAAACCATCCAAACCACCACAACAGAAAGCCACAATCCAACCACAAACAACTCGGCCAAGGCATAATCACAAACCGATTTCAAAACAACACAAGTCATCAACAGAACCGGATTCACGCAAACAACCATCAACAATCAAACCTTAGCCGCGGCCAAGCCTAACCAAACAGCCACAAAACCCCTTAACCCAAACCGATTCGCCACTAAAACACCACAAGCAGCCGCCGTCCACCACCACAAAGCCGCGATCTAAACTAACAAATCCCAAACCGGATCTGAAGGTGATTTTCTTCGATTTCAAACTTAGATCCACTCAGTTTTAAAAAGTTGTTGAAAAATCTGAGTTCGGGTTTGGAAAGAATAAAGAAAAGGGTTTAAGAAAAGTAAAAAAAAAAATTAGAAAAGGAGAAGTTTTCTTCTCCGCCCGAGAGAACCGGAGATCAGTTCCGGCCGAGCTTGAACTAGTGAGAGGTCGGAGGAGGAAAGGTAGAGAGAAGAGGGAGTGGGAAGAGAGAAGAAGTAGAGAGCGAAGGGAGAAGAAAAAATGAAGAAAAACCGGATTTTGACATATAAATAAGAAGCTGAACCGGTCCGGTTCTTTCAGACCGAACCGGTCCGGTTTTCCCTGCCTCAGCCCATTGGACTTCTTCCCTCGGCCCCTTTTTCCTGTTGCACCCCCCTCCTCTTCTTCCCCTTTCTTTTTATTTTATTTCTTTTTCTTGTATTTTATTTTTTTATTTTTTTTTATTTTTTTTATTTTTCATGCATTTTATTTACTGTCTTTAATTTCTAGTACCCCATGCATTTTATTTTTATTTATTTTATGCACCATATTTACTTTTATGTCTTGCATTTTTATTTATTTTATGCATCATATTTAATTTTATGCCTTGCATTTTTATTTTCTTTATTTATTTTCCAGCACCATATTTAATTTTCTGTCTTACATTTTATTTTCCAGCTCCATATTTATTTTTGTCTTGCATTTTTATTTTCTTTTTTTATTTTACGTACCGTATTTATTTTTATGTCTTGCATTTTTATTTTCTTTTATGCATCATATTTATTTTATGTCTTGCATTTTTATTTTCTTCTTTTTATTTCCAGCATCATATTTATTTTATGTCTTGCATTTTTATTTTCTTTAATTATTTTATGCACCATATTTATTTATTGTTTTGCATTTCATGCATCTTTTATTTTCTTTTTAGCATATTTACTTTAATGCAATTGCAATTTTATTTTATTTTATTATTTTTGTCATTTATTTTATTGCCATTAGAATGTATCTAGGTCCAATGTAAAAAAATATAAATGAGAATATGCACCGACACCACATTTATTTTTTTATGCTTTAGGTCGAGGACGATAATGTAATTTTGACCGGATCCGAGGAAAATAACCCTCACTTGATCCAACGTCATTTTGAGGGATCCGGCGCGCTTCAAATTATCTCAGCATAACTTAGTCTCTGGACTTTAGGACTTAATCAAAATTTTCATAAAAAGTCAAAAAAGTTAAAATCCAAAAACACTTTATAATCAAAATTTCAAAAAAAATCAGTCTTTGTTATTTTCTTTCTTAATCACATCTTAATCAATCTTTAAATCAATCAAAACATTTTCTTCAATCTAAATCAATCAAACTCACTTCTTTTATTTCTTCTATGCTTTTTCGGCCTCTTATCTTTCTCAAAACTTTTTATTTCAAACTTTAAAATCAATT
The DNA here is from genome assembly GCA_018208015.1 of Medicago ruthenica. Lineage (NCBI taxonomy): Eukaryota > Viridiplantae > Streptophyta > Magnoliopsida > Fabales > Fabaceae > Medicago > Medicago ruthenica. The sequence continues at coordinate 19,111,330 of CM031372.1, forward strand.
AAAACAAATCACTCGTTCTTTTTACCCCGAACTACATGATTTTGATCCCATTCGGGTATGTAGGCAAAAGACTTTGTCTTTCCAAATCAACAAAATAACAAAAACATTTTCCTTTCTTTCCATGCATCACTTTAATCTTTTCACACTTAGACATTTATTTTACAAACAAATAATCAATTTAACATAAAGATAAATAAAAACAAGAGGTTCCTATATAGTACTATAGACGTTTAGGGTGCTAATACATTCCCTTTGCGTAACCAACCCCCGGACCTTTGATCTCTAAAAAATAGGGTTTTTCGAACTTTCTCCCTTTCCCTCGGAAAAATAAAAGATCGGTGGTGAATCTTAAAACTGCGAGTCAACGCTAATTAATAGCTTGATATCCAAAAATCACCGCGACAATAACCAACATCAGCACACATATTAAGAAACATATTATACAAACTATATTGATATCCTTTCCCTTTTCTTTCATTTCCTTATGCACACTCAAAGCATCATCTTTATACCTTCCTCTATAATACGCATGCAAGACAGCTCCGTAGGTTGACCGATTTGGTGAAATTCCATTGTTTAACATCTCCTCATATATAGCCTTAGCTTTACATGCCCTCTTAGCTTTTCCCATGGCATACAACATATAATTGTATGTTTCCATGTTTGCCTTAACACCAAGAACCTTCATATCATCGTATATACTCTCGCATCCATCATAATTCCCCAACTTCCGATACATCTTAATCAACGCCAAGAACACCACGTTATCAACTTTCCATTTCTCCTTCTTTGCACAATCATATAATCTCAAAGCCGTATCATCATCACCGATGCATGCATAAGAACTAATTATAGAAGACGACATACTATCATACGGTTCACATTCAAACGAGCCCATCATCTCAAACCACTCCACAGCCTATGATGCATAGAACACAACACAGCACAACTAATCATCGTCGAAAACGTAGTAACATTAGGCTTCACCCTTTGAATCATTTCATCAAACAGTTTCTCTGCATTTTCAAGATTCTTAATTTTCCTAAACTTTTTCATCATCACATTATAAAGAACAACACACTTAACAGATTCAATCTTCTCTACAAAATATCTAAAAACAAACACAGCATTATCAAGTTTCATCATGTTATTAAGAATAAACCCAACATTGCGTTCGGATACATTACCCTCAAAGCCATTCAAAATTTCATAAACTTGTTGCTCATCATTAGGATCACATGAGTCAAGAGATTTGGCAAGTTTCAAAAGCAATGAAGGGTGAGTATAATAATAATTCTTCAAAATTGGTTTGATTTTGGGGTTTTTGGGATTGACCCAGATGTGGGATTTTGATAAAGGTGAAGACTTTGCATCTGGGTTTTGAATGGAGAAGAGTTTGAGATTGGGGTGTAAAGTAGAGAAGGGTGTGAGGGTGGGATTGTGGAGGGTGGAAGGAAAGGGAGAGCAAAGAGTGTGAGTGTGAGTGTGAAGTATTTTGAAACAGTGACAGTGAGTGAGAAAACAGGGTTAGTGGTCAATTATCAGTAACCAACTTATGGTAAGTGCGACCTAAATGGTTTGAATAAATGGAAAGAGAAGTTACTCTAACGAGACTCTCAGTGAGAAGTTGTCCGTGAACATAACTTAGTTGATATGATAATGCATAATATACGTAGGGACCGATGTTCAAACCACAAACATCTTGTTTATTCACTTTAAAGATGAATTTCTAACTACTACGCTGCTTGATAAAAAAAACCACTCTAACTAATAATCCCAATTTGAAAGGAAAATAAATTATTTCCCTCGAGACATGATCAAACTACTATGTGTATGTGTGAAATCACGCTAGATTCTGCTACGCGTTACTTTGTTGAAGTTTTAAAGTGTAAGCTTTTAAAAATAACACTAATTTTGTTAAATCATTGGGAAACCAAACACGCATTATATGCTAGTTTGTTTGATTTTTTTATATTATGTTTATTTTAGATTTTAAAAGACTAAATTTTAGTTTAAATTATCTTTGTGAGATTAGTTCAGTTGGTATGTACATTGTATTATATGTGTTGAATCAGGGTTTGAACTCCGGACACCACACTTATTCAATATAAAAAAGTGAATTTTTAATCTTTTGAAAAAAAAATAGTTTAAATAAATAATAGTATGTTGAACTGTTTTTGGTTAGTAATGTTATAGAAGGAAAAAGAAAGGTGTATATATATATATACACACACAAACTACTCTTTATAAAAAACTTGAGGCTATATTTATTCTATGGGTCTTGTTAACGAGTGCCTCCGGGGCACTCTTTAAGCATTCCAAAAGAAGAAATTATTCCATAAAAAAGTCAAATATTTCAATTTCCAATGCATTAATTACGTAAGTTTTCAAAATAAGTTACATTTTAAAGGTCTTAAAGAGTGCCCTGGGGGCACTCGTTAACATTTCCCTTATTCTATTCTTCTCACAAAAGCTCAACTTTATTGTGTAAAAAAAAAAAAAAAGGAAGTCCTATTTTCAAAACTATTTTCTTATAAAACATGTAAATACTGTCAGTAATTTAACATTCAACCTTAACTGAAGTGAATTAAGCCACTGCCCAATCACTTGATGAAGCATGGAGTCTATTGTTTCTGTCTAAGAAAGGTATGGAGTTTGTTGTAGGTTACACAAATGTTTCTGTAGTTTACTCAAGTAATCAATGTGACAAATACTCCTTTAAGATAAAAGAATAACCCCTTCAAAAAAATTATAAAAGAACATAAGATAATGTTTAATGGAATATACCAGTATCAGGCTTTCATTCACAACTCAAGACATCCAAAATACACAAATATTATCTTTTGAATCTAATACCAAAATTTCCTTACAAGGTCAAGAAAAATGGATAGAAACTACAAGGCACATGGCTAAACCTATAACAACACTATCAATGGGGAAGAGCCTCAGCAGGAACATCTAAAACCGTGTTGTTCAAAGAAGCAACTGTTTCAGTTGAACCTCTAGACTGCAGCCATGACTTGGCTTCTTGACTTTTAGTAAAAAACCAACCAGGCATATTAGTAGCCTTATGGAAAGGAGAATTAAGCTCCTTCAAATATGATTCAAATGCACTAGCCAAGTCTTCATCCGAACGCTTGTGTCTCCAAGGGACAGTAGAAATTCCAAGTACTTGTGGAAGCTCTTCACCTGATTCAAAAGCCTTGGACAAGTCATCTATCCAAACATGGAAGGCAGTCATTGCAGCTCCAACTGAGAGTTTTTTCAGGTTCAAACACCACTGAGTTTCGGATCTGGATTGTATATCGCTGTATATCTCAAGCGTCAATCCCAAGTCAAGAAGGTTGCGAGCTTTCTGTTGCAAGCCAAACTTGACACAAAGATCAATTAGACTATTGCATAAGGACTTCTTCACATAATCATCAGCTGAACTTAAAAGTTCTGATGTTTCCTTCATAAAATCTCCATCATCATCACCCTCACTCTCTTCCATCAAATATGTCACAATATAACCAAGCCTTGGGTTAGCTTTCTGAATGCAATTTGTTATCTTACCATGCTCTTCTTTCGGTATTTGGGTCATGACATACAAAAGACAATCACAGAAACGATCATCTGGGGTGATTCCGGTATCCAAAAATTGATTAACTATATTCACAACATCATTAGTTCGTTTGGCTTTTCCATAGCAATGTACAAAAATTGTAAGAACCAAAATATTAGGCTCTAATCTACAACTGATCATTTCCTTCAACATTGCCTCTGCCTCCGGAATTTTTCCATTGCACGAATACATGTTAATCAAGGACGTGTATATGAAAATGTCGGGCTGGTAAGTCACGGAACGCTTCATATCTTCAAATATTTCAACAGCTTCATCTACAAACCCAACATCAACACACATGTCAAGAAGCATACTATAAAGAACTTTATCCATACTCATCCCCTTTTCCTTCATTTCCTTATACACACTCAACGCTTCTTTACTCAACCGTCCTCTCGAATAAGCTTCCAAAAGAGCTGCATATGTTCCCCAATTTGGTGCAAATCCATTCTTCTTCATCTCCTGGTACACACCCTTAGCATCTGTAGCCCTCTTAGCTCTCCCCATAGCATACAACAAAGCATTATACAAAACCATATTCGGCCTAGCACCAAGAACCTTCATATCATTATAAACACTCAAACACCCATCATAATTCCCCAACATCCCATACATCTTAATCAACGCCGAAAACGCCACTGGCCTAATAACCCATTTTGCATTTTTCGCATTATCATACAATTTCAAAGCCATATCAACATTACCTGTTCTCGCATAAACATAAATCATCGAAGACGACACATTATAATCTGGTTCACACCCAAAAGCCGGCATCCTCTCAAACAACTCCACAGCCTTATGTGGCAAAGAACAAACAGCAGCACATCTAATCAAAGTCGAAAACGTAACTACATCCGGCTTCACTCCTCTTTGAAGCATTTCATCAAACAGTTTCTCTGCTTGTTCAAAATCCTTAATTTCCCTAAACGACTTAAACAACACGTTATACAAAACAACATGTCTTTCAAATTCAATCTTCTTCTTAAAGTATTCAAGCACAAAAATTGCAGTTTCAGGGTCTGCAATGTTATGCAGAATGTGTTCGGCGTCGCGTTCACTAACATTGTCTCCTAAACCATTCAAGATTTCAGAAACTTGTTGCTCATTAAGAATTTTGGGTAATTTGGCTAAAGATGAAACGATTTTGTCGGATTTGTGCCAAATGCGTTTGGGTTTGGGGGTTTTGGGATCGACCCAGATTTTGGTTTTGGATAAAGATGTGGAATTTGAATCTGGGTTGTTGAGATTTGCGGAGTCTTGAAGAGGTTGGAAAGAGAAGAAGGTTTTGAATTTATAGGGAAGTTTGGGGTTGATGAATGAAAAAGGGGGTGAAATTGAAATGCGAGAGCAGAGAGGGTAAGGTTGAGCCATTTTCTTCACACTTTGTTGGTATATCACAAGATTGAATTGAATTGAATTGTATGCTTGGGAAGAAGAGAAGAAGATGGGAAATTGATGGGTCAAGTACATTTCAGTTTCAGTCTTCTATGTGGGAAATTTGGATAAAATTTGGTAGTGAGGTGTGTGAGCAGGGAAGGGAATGGGTACCACGTGATTAGAAAACTATTGTGTCATTCTTCATATTCATGTTTGTAAAAAATACATGTACCTAAGGTTGTACTATTGTGGACAACAATTTTAGTGTCTTTTCTCATACCCTATGAGCACTTAAATGTTCATACCCGCATCAATTACCCGCAATTTAACTATGAAAAGACAATAAAAACATAACAATTGAAATAAGACTATGGTCCAAAATTTATAAAATCAATTCATAAAATAGTACAAATCGCAGTATTTAGTCAAATAAAAAACATTCAATTATCCCTAAAAAATTGTACACCAGCTGGAGGGAGCGGTTATTGTATTAAGTAGTTTTTAAGTTTAGGTTTATGCTTAAATAACTAAATTAATTAATTAATTATACACAAAAAAATAAATAAATTATTTATGATATTACATAAATATGTATATGCGGGTTGCGGGGCTGGGCAGTATAGTACCTTTATCCGCGCACATACCCATTTAAATTTACAGGTAATTACCCGACCCAAGCCCAAACCCATGAAAGCGGAGTTTTGCCCTACCCATTGTGGATATTTTTTGCGGGTACCCATCGGGCCTGGGTCCAATTGCCATCCCTATGCGTGAGAGAGACTAATCTAATAGGAGGCAGAAAAAGTGACTATTTCTCTTCTCAATTGAGTATTTTTGTCGACGCACAATAGCGGGGACTAATTTCTCGATCCGGGTAGAATTATAATGTTACATTAGAGATTTAGGTTTGAACTAAAAATTCACCTTTAGCGTGAATAAGTGGGGTGTCCGGGGTTCGAACTTCAACATCTGCATATATTATCCATTGTTTCTACCAACTGAACTAAACTCGCGGTGACAAATAACACTTTTATTATTAAACACCAAAATAACTTTTTGAGGAGATCTGAATTCAGTACATTTATTTAAAATTAATCCTTGGCCCTCTTGACTAAATGTTGTGTTATTTGATGACTTGTCTGCTAAATAAATGATTGGATGTTCTAGTTAGACGTCTTAGTAACTAAAATAGTTTTTGACCTTGTAAGACATTCTCAAATTAGTAATTGAGATAATGAAAATTAAAAAGACTAAATGTTGTGTTAGTTGATGAGTTGTCCGTTAAATATATTGTTGGATGTTCTAGTAAGACGTCTTAGTAACTAAAATAGTTTTTGACTTTATAAGACATTCTTAAATTAGTAATTGAGATTATGTAAATTAAAAAAAATAAACTTCTTGAATATGTAAAACGCTCCTCAAATTAGTCTTTTGCAAAACTCTATTTCAATAGTTGGTGTGACATAAATGTGTAGATTGTGTTTACACCCGATCTCAATGACTAAAATGAAAGTCACCCCACCTAAAAATAAAATCCTTAATTTTTGTGTATAAAAAATCTTCCATGTCTCATTTGCATTCTACCACCATCTTCCATGAACGTCCACTAGGAGTCCATTTAGATGTTTAACGGTCATGTTAACCGTTGGGACGACCTTAACACATGAAGCTTGGTAGAATGAATAGTTTAAGTAACATTTTACAAATTCAAGGTGTTTTTCTTTTTGAATTGAGATTATCTTTTTTAATTTTCAAAACCTTAATGACTAATATGAGGCTTACTTGAAGAATTATAGAACAATTTTGTGGTTTGAGATTATCTTTTTTAATTTTTATAACCTTAATGACTAATTTGAGGCTTACTTACATAATTATAGATCAATTTTATGATGTGTTCCTTTTGTACTCTTTATCTTATGACTATGACTTCCAACTATAGAACTTTGAACGGTACACTCAATGAACTCGTTAACAACTAACACAATGTTTAGTCGCGGATATTTGCAGAAGACTGAGAACAAAAACGCCTCAAAAAATGAGAGACTACTTTGATAGTTTACTCGTATCACATTCATAATAACATTCATTTTTTTTTTCAACTTTTGTATCTAGTAAATATTTTAAAAAAAAAATATGTGAAGTCTTGCTAATGATTTTATACCAGTACATTTCAACAATAACTGAAACAAATATGGTGTTTCAAAGCAGAAAAAAGGTACCTGGAGGTACTTATCAGATCGGTAATGATATGCGTGAGCATAGAATAAGTGGATCAAATTGCTACTCCACATTTTTTTTCTTCTTCCGATAATTAGATAGAAATTTTATTCAAAGTATCTAGCATCAATACCATAAGTGAACACCCTTTTCACCTTTTAATAAGGGTTCAAGAGATCACTTAGGGAGGACCTTGAGCTAGGTAAAATGGTACACCATAAATAGCAAACAACCACCTACAAAGAATTACTCATGCCACTACAACACAGACCACACCAATTAGGCTAACTCATAGTAACCAACCTAAGAAAAATAAAAATTACACCAATCAAGATACTAGCAGACTACTACTATTGTGTGCAACAAAGCAAGCGATGAAGCGTATAACCTCACCGAATGCATATAAATTGGTACTCCACATAAATGCATACTCATGGGTAAAAGGGTACCAAATTAGTATTCTTACATTGATACTCACAGTCACCGAGACATGGCTCAAGTATTATCTACTGTGGATGGCCTAAGTTTATGAGTAAAACACTACAAAATGTCTCTACTAAATGGCGTGCGGAAAACATTAAAAAAGTACATTATTTGTCTTGAACACCAACATGCTACATGTGGCTCTCTTTTTCTTTTAGAGGAAAATATAAGTGACTCTCTTAAACATATGGTTTTTCTCTACCTTCCGTCCTCTCTCCTTTGGGGTGTCCTCCTATTTTTTAAACATTTAGGCCACACCACAGATTAGGGTGGACAAAAATAACCAAAAACCGAATTGAACCGCCGAGCTAAACTGAACCGAACCAGACCAAAATTAACTAAACTATTTCACTAATTCTAGAACCAAACCATTATTTCGATAACAGTTCACTAACCGAACCGAACCGTTAATAAACTCGATTAACTGAACCTAACCGAACCATTAACCATATTTCTTGCCATTTTGATAACACACGTTCTGCATGACTGCAATTGAACTAATTCCAAGATTGTCGCCCTTTTATACTTCTGTGTGATGATGAAATTAAGATACTTCTGTGTGATGATGAAATTAAGGTTACTGTCGTGAATAGAACTCAAAATTTTGTTGCTCATGATTTAGTTTCTTTGTTTAAGTTGCTTGGTTCTAGAAATTGGTTGGGGAGTGTCCGACACCAAATTTATCCAACTGTGTGTAATGACTCTGCTCATTTCTTATTCTAATCGAAGTGGTTGATTTTCAACAAAAAAAAGTTCCTTTCCTTACTGAGCTATGTTCATTATTTAAGGTATATGTGAAGTAGCAGATTTTCAAAGTGGTCGATAATTGGACCTGTACTTGGTTAAGTATCAATGTATGTTAGGGATATATGGATGGCCTAGCCTCTAAATGTTTTAAGAGAAGAAAAAAAGCATTAATGTATGTTTACATCTTGAACCCATTTTAGTTTTGTGGAAACTGGAAACTCATGACAGGGAGACTAGCCTCTAAATGAACATGAGATTAATAACTTTGGAAAGGAAAAAACAAAAGTGGCTTGAATCATGCAGTATCTTTTTTTTTTTTTTATAAGTAAAGGAACAATTTTGAGATAATAAATAACAAAAGAACAATCAATTTCAATAAGTTACATTTACGGTACAAAAAATACAGTTTGGTTCAAAATATTGATTTTGATTCGGTTCAGTTCGGTTCGTAGGTAACAACTAACAAAATGGTTAACCGAACCATAACTTTGGTTACGGTTCAGTTCGTTCCAAACCACAAATGGTTCGGTTCAGTTTGGTTTTCTTCAAAAACCAAACCATGACCACCCCTACCACAGATGTATGAAGAAGCTATGTGCAATGGAAATAGTATTCTCCTCCAAAAAAATTCGCATGCTAAACTGGACATATTGGCCAAAAGGCAGTTCCAGTAATTTGTCTCAGAGGTAATATCTTCCCCTATTAACCAGTAAATTCAGCTACTAATGATTTTTTTTTTATGAATAGTACTACACTAATTCACATCTAGCTCAACATCATTAGATCACACTATCCCCACCTTCTAAGAAGGGTTTGAGAGGGAACCCAACCACGTGTTACTGCTAGATGAATAAAAAAAAAAATACACCAAAGTTACTCATGGTACAAATAGAAAGATCTCTACTTTTATCAAAAGAAAGAAAGAGCTCTCTACTTACAAGCCTGTAGACCACTATGCCATGAATACACCTAATAAGATTACAAAGCCATGATCAACATACACCTCTGTCATTTCCTCTATCTAGACCACACCAGGACCATATTCTGGTAGTGTTAGCAGGCAACATAAGGCACATAAAAGCTACACAGACCATCTAATTTGAGCATTCATTTTGGCATGCATCCCTTCACTGGATTTCTGGTTTAAGGTTCCTGATGCAATTTCACCACGAAAGTAACTTAACACCACTTGCCCAAAGCATAAGTAACATCATCTCGAATAACATCTGCCCCACACAAGGTTATATTGGACCTACATGAGAATTAGAGCGACTGTTAGATAGCAAGACCTTTTGTTTTAGCAACAAAATCAGAGTTAACTTTTTGTTGCTTCTGTTTATCTTCAATCTTCTTATGGTGTTTTCAATTCCTTTTCTTCAATCCTACTTCTCTTGGCTTGGATTGCATTGTAAGAGAGAGGAAGAGGAGTAGATGGATCAAGACTAGTACTATTGGCTTTGGTTCACAACGCTCAAAATCACCAATCGATAAGAACAATTCCTGTAGGGGAAAAACATATGACCAAAAAACCTATTATAAACACATCTAAAATTTGTTTTGCCCCACCTCTAAACTATCGTTCACTCAATTAGCTGTATATATGACAATTCCTCTCCTAAAAGGAGTATTGGCCTACATAACTAGAACATTAGTCTTAATAGCTTCGTTTTCGTTTCTATTAATAATTAGAGTTTAGGAACCTATTAAAACAGTGAAAAATCAGCTTCAATGTAAACAAGAGATAGAGAGGAGGGAATGTGATTCCTTCTAGCTAATTAAATTATTCAAATTTACTAGAGCATGCATAATTTAAATATTTTTACATCAAATCCCCTATGTTTGGGTATACGGGAAACCAAAAATCCATAAAAATTGAATAGTTGAAATTTTAATTGCAATGCGGATACCTCACAAGTTATTAATCTTCTCAAGGTTCTCTTCCTTCCTCTGATGGAGCAAAATTTTGGAGTCAGAAGCAGAACTCGATAACACTATGTAAGAACACCTTATACACAATTTGGAGTATGAAAATGCATGAAAGAAATACAACAAAATCATTCCCTCAGACATTTTCAATAGCTAAGGGTCATTGATGGAGCACTTAAAACCAGAGAATCCAAAGTAGCATCGGATTTGGTTGAACCCCTAGACTCCAGCCATGATTTGGCTGCTTCTTTTGTAACCAAAAACCAGCCAACCTCATTTTGAGCTTCATAGAACGGAGCATTGAATTCCTTCAAATGTGATTGAACTACACTACCTAAACCCTTGCTTGAATTCTTTAGTTTTCCTCGACCAGTATTAATTCCAAGTAGTGGTGGAAACTTCTCCCCCGATTCCATAGCCTTAGACAAGTCATTTATCCAAACATGTAATGCAGTCATAGCAGCGCCAACCGAGAGGTTCTTTAAGTGTAGAGACCACTTTGTTTGAGATCTTGATTGTATATTCCTATATATTCCGTGTGTCAACCCAATCCTGAGAAGGTCATGCTGCTTTGTCAGGTAGATTCAGATTGACACAAAGATCAATCAGACAATTACATATCGGCCTCTTTGCTACAGTATCAATTGAATTCAAAAGTTCTGATGCTTCCTTTTTGAAATCTCCATCACCATCACCATCCTGCTCTTCCACCAAATATCTTACCACAGAACCAAGCTTTTTATTAGCCTTCTCAAGACAACCTATTAGTTTACCAAGCTCTTCATTTGGTGTTTGTGTCATAACATTCAGCAGACAACCGCAGAAGCGATCATCTGGAACAATGCCCAGATTCAAGAATCGATCAAATATCTTCACAACATCATCAATTCGCTTAGCTTTTCCATAGCACTGGACAAGTGGTACCATAACAAAAATATTAGGCTCGAATCCAGATTTGATCATTTCATCCAACATTGCTTCTGCCTCGAAAACTTTCCCAGTGTTGGAGTATACATCAATCAAAGCTGAAAATGTCCAACTATCAGGTTGGCAAGTCCGAGAATTTTTTATGTCTTGAAAAATCTCAAGAGCTTCATCATTGCATCCAACATCAGCACACATAGCCAAAAGCACATTATAGAGATCTATACTCACATTCATTCCTTGCCCCTTCATTTCCTTATAAACACTAATAGCATCTTGACCAAATTGTGCTCTAGTATAGATTCTCAAAAGAGTTGAATAAGTTGTAAAATCCGGCAAAACTCCATAACTTTTCATCTCTTGATATATAGATTTAGCTTGCCAATGCCTCTTGCCTCTCAACATAGCAACCAACAAAGTATTATATGTCTCCACATTAGCCTTCACACCCAGACCCTTCATTTCTAAGTGCATATTCAAGCACCCATCATAGTTTCCATTCAAATCATACATCTTAATCAATGCCGAGAATGTCACTACATCAACCGGCCATTTCTCTATTTTCGCACGATCATACAATCTCAAAGCCATATCAACATGATTAGTACGCGCATAAGCACACACCATAGCTGAGCAAGTAATAGCATCCGGCTCACACCCAAAACCCGGCATCTTCTCAAACCACTCAACCGCCTTATCAGGCAAAGCAGACATCCTAGCACAATTAATCATAGTAGTAAAAGTAATATTATCAGGCTTAACCCCTCTATGAAGCATATCATCAAACACCTTCTGTGCACCTTCAAAATCATTACATTTCCTAAAAACTTTCAATGTCGCATTGTAAAGAACAACTCCATTATCTCTAACATGTTGAATCCTATCCCTAATGCATCCCATTACAATGTGGGCAGTTTTGGGATTTGTCATCTTATCAAGAATAAACACGGCATCTCGTTCCGAAACACCGTCGTTTTGGAAACCGTTAAGAATTGTAGTGACTTGTTGGTGAGTGGGATCACATGAGTCTAGAGACTCAACGAGTTTAAGGAGAAAACGGTTACGAGAATTCGAAGGTTTGTTTTGGAGAGGTTTGGATTTGGGGTTATTGGGATTGATCCAAATTTTGGGTTTGGATAAAGATAAAGAATTTGTAACTGGGTTGTGAGAATGTGGTTGGTTTGAGTGGGAAAAGGTTTTGAAATTGAAATTAAGGTTGCAAGAAGGAGAAGAAGGAGGGATTGACAATGAAAGAAAAAGAGGGATATTTGAGAGTGAAGCCATTTTAACTACGTTCTTTGTATTGGCCTCTCAATGAAATGGTATAGATCAAACAAATTGACTCAAGTCGATGTTTTAATAAGAAGCAAAGAAACACACCAACGACGACCAACAACATAGAGCATGGCACTAGGATGACAAAATCATGAGAAAAAAAGCTTACGGGTGTATTGGGTTAGGATTTTAAAAGATAATTTTTGTTTAAAAAAGTCTTCAGGATTTTAAAAGATTTTGCATGATTTTAATGACTTTCATGATTTTAAAAGGCTATCAAGATTTACGATTTGGATTTCAATGGATTTACATCATAAGATTTTAAAGGATTTGAAATGATTTTAGGGATTTTATAAGATTTTATGAATTTTAAGGACTTGTTGAAAAGAAATGATTATAACACACTATCTTTCACAATATTCTTAGTACATACTATTTTATTTATTTTATTTTATTTCAGAATATTTTGTATCCGTGTTGACGGTCGAATCTCTCACCTCACGAAGTTTGGTACTATATAAATTAGGGGAGATTTCAAAATCTTCATCAGCCTACATGTTTGATGTTAGACTGTTTGGCTCGAAAGAGACATTATCCTTGTTGGTGTTGCAATGAGTTGTTGGTCCTTCGATTCGTTTCGTGTTGACGGTTTGTCCATACACCACACTTTAGACATTAATTGGTGTTGTTTTTATTTTTTCGTAGCATCTGATTGGGTTGACATACTATTTGTGTCGATTACTGGGTTAGTTAGGTTTATGTCCCCCAATTTTTTTTAATAATATGTTCGAATGTCTTCTATTTCTTTTTTATATCATTCTGCTTTTGATTTATAAAAAAAAAAGATAGAGGGGAGAGAGAGAGAGAGAGAGAGAGAGAGAGAGAGAGAGAGAGAGAGAGAGAGAGAGAGAGAGAGAGAGAGAGAGAGAGAGAGAGAGAGAGAGAGAGAGAGAGAGAGAGAGAGAGAGGGGGGGGGGAGAGGGAATGAGAGATAGGAGATAGATAATAAAATCTTTAAAGAAAAAACAATCCTAAGAAATCTCATGTTTTCATGAAAGACTTTTTCATGCTAAAATTTCACTAGAAAATCCCACAAAATCCATCAAAATCCAATTTATTAAACAATCCTTTAAAATTTGAATGATTTTGAATACCACAAGACTTTTTTTAAGTGATGAAGAGTCTTGATTGAATACCACAAGACTTTTTTTAAATGACAAAAAGTCTTGATTGAATACCACAAGACTTTTTTTAAGTTGTAAAGAGTCTTGATTGAATATCACAAGACTTTTTTATAATAAAAAAGTCTTTTAAAATAAGGAGAAAAAGATGAACACAATAAGGAGAAAATATTATATTAAAATAAGGAGAAAAAGATGAACACAATGATTTTGGGTAAATTTTTTATATCCAAATCCCCCTCTTAACGAAGAAAATGAAAAAGGGAATCTAGAAAGAGAAAACTATGGTCTTTGTAACAGTCTGTTACTCTAATTGTCATGTTAACCTATCATAATAACTAAACTCAAGATTGTTGAATCATACTTCTTAGCCACAATGTAATAAACAATATCTTAAACACGGTGAAGGCTACGGTGAGAGACCAAAACAGGTCTCTCACCGTGCAAACTGATTTCTGGCCGTTAGATATATTAATAAATTATTGTGCGGTCAGATGGTGAAAAGATCAAATGGTCAAAAATCAATTTGGTGAATTTATTAATCCATCTAACGGCCAGAAATCAGTTTGCACGGTGAGAGACCTGTTTTGGCCTCTCACCGTAGCCTGAGCCCTTAAACATAAGGTAATCTTAATGAAACTTTGCTTATAATAGATGAAAAACACATGGGAAATGTTAAATAGTGTCTTCGGGGCACTAGTTAAGAAAACCAATATAGAAAGATTGTATTGGAAATTGTGAAAAAGTGAAGTATTTTACTTTTTAAAAGTCAAAAACTTGTTGTTTTCAATAAAAAAATCTATTTTAAACTTTCTTAACTAGTGATCTGGGAGACTAGTTAGCATGACTCAAACAGATTACATTCTTATTTTACACCAAATGATATAACGTCGTAGAACATTATATGTCACCTCCGTAGTTACAAGGGATACATGTCCTAAATGCTTTGCATCACTTCATATCCAAGTCTTTGAGCTATTAATATTTGTTTAAGTTCATCCTACTTTATTTTAGAGGTGTGTTATTTGAACAACCTTTTATATGACAATTTATGAGACAATCATATATTTGCAAAGAAAAATAAATATTGGCACGAAAATCAAAGTAATAGAGAGATAAAGTAAAAACATAATGTGAGTATGAAAAATAAAATTGTCACAAAAGTTGTCACAAAATAGTTGTAGAAATATTATTTCTTTTATTTTAACTTGTTTAAATGAAACAATGCATTGCCTTTCTTTGCTCGCTAGACTGAACTAACTGATTAAGTGAATATGAATTATATGATTTAGCTACTCATTCCTCGTGGAAATGATATTTCCTAATTATTTTATTACTTATTTGATTGTGTATACTTGCAAATATTTTAGCACACCAGTTGTCTTAGATCTTCGGACCTCATTAGACTGGTTCTTACACTCTAGATTTTGATATTTTTTAACAAAATACTTGTTTGGATGATATCATCAACATAATTTTTGTATAAAGTTGATTCCTGAACAACTTCGAGCAATGACGGATCTTGCCTAAAATATTGGGGGAGCCATAAATAGTAACTAAAATATTACTAACAACTACACTAAACACAAGGTTTACAAAGAGTAGATAATTTTTTTCCGAAGAGTCAATACAAGGCCAAAATGCCACATAATACCAACCACCAAAACAACAAACGCTCAAACACGACACTACAAAAACCCTCCCCACTAAATCCAAATCCAAAAGTCCAAAAACACATAAAAATAATTTAATCAACAAAATGCATCATCGGAAAGGTTCTTTTCAAGTGTCGATGTTGAAGCTAATTTTTCTCTAAAAAATGCATCAATTTCTTATGTTTGACCCCTATATCGCTCCTACAAAATACACAATTCACACTTCAATTGCTAATAACATAAAGCATCACAGTCTGTACAAGTCCACCATATCAAATACAACTGGATTACAGTTTGTTCAAGTCCACTATATCAATCCACTACGTCAATTACAAATAACCAATCAAGTTAACTAGGATTCAACATCAAGTGAGGTATAGCATATCAATTGATTATGGACACAGACTTATATGATTTGCTACCATTTATGTCAATGAGTTATTTTCTTACTGAAAATACAATTGAAGACCACCATTACTTGTCACTGCGCTCTTAAATATCATACACACCATGAAGAAAAATGGTCTAGTTTATGAGTTTAAAGTGCATTTTATGTTCCTAAAATAATGGCTACATATGAAGGTATATAACTACATAAATTTATTCCTGCATTACCAATTTATATTCTTGAAATGTATGGACTCTGTAATTCCAACAATTGAGTATGATTACACCATAAACTTTGATCTTGGTAGATATAGCAATTGACCAATCCCAAAAAACACACGGTTTATACCAATCACAAGCAACTAATCCCAAAAACACACAAGCAATTTACACATAAATAATCGCAATCAATTCACACACAACCAATCACAAGCAATCACAGAAATAAATCACAATCAATTACAAGCAAAATCTAATTTAACATTTCACACACACACAATTAATCACAAGCAAAATCTATAAATAATCAAGTGTAATTTCACAAGAAATCATGAACTTTCCCCCAATGTAGTTGTTATTTTCACCAAAAGCATAGAATACAAGTTTCCCCCGATTTTCAATTTTTAGGGTTCAAGTTTCCCTAATTTTAAAGCACAAACATACAATTGTTTTTAACCACCATGAATTGAATCAAATGAAGAAAACAATTGACAACAAACTCCAAACTCCAAAAAAATTACAAACCTTAAAATGGATAAATTACAAACTATATATATGAAGTGGAGTGGTGCGACAGTCACATCCTCACATAGAGAGTGTCAGCCGCTGTCGTTGGAGGGTGGAGAGGTTGAAAGGAGAGAGTGGCTACGCTGGAAATGAGTGAGAACAACATAGAGGGTCTGAGAAAGAGAGGGTGCTAGAGTGAGAGAGTGGGTGTGAGATCCCTAATTTTGTTAGGGTATTTTGGTAACTTCCTTTGCAAAATTTTTTTTGAAGTATGGCTACCATGGACACCTAAAGAGATCCGCCACTGACTTCGAGATATTTAAACATAAAAGGTACTAGAATTAAAATGTTTTCTTCAGTAATTCGCTTGACCTCGAAATCTGTTGTATCAAGTATCTTTAACGGTGAATACTCATTATCTAAAGAAGGATGTTGCCGAATTTCATCAACTATTTGTTCCTCTATGACATGAAAATTGTCATAAAAAGGCCACCCATCTCTCTTTCATGTAAGAGCAAAATTCTGTTGTCATTTTCTTCAAAGCGAAAGTCTTGAGACAAGTATCATTCTCTAACTAACAACACTGACTTCTTTAAAAACTTTGAACAGGAGACCAAATTAATTGAGAAATTCCAGTAATCTTTAACTTTCAACTTAATAGATATACCGAATGAATTTACAATCCTAATGATGTGAAATTTCATATTAAAATCTATTTAAGGACTTAGGCAACGACAAAACGTGGAGTTTAAAAGAGGTCAATCCATGTTAAAGAAAAACATCAAACAACATAAATCATCTCTGTAGAAAGGCTAACAAAATGAACATTGGGTTTTCATCCTTCATCACATTTACAAATAAAAAATAAATAAAAATGGCAACAAACATACTTGTGAAAATGCGAGGAATCCTCTCCAACCTATCTTTCCAAACCATGTAGCACCCATATTCCAACTAAGGAGTGGGATGCAGGTTTATCTCCCCCTAAGCATCAAAGTTTTAGTAGATTCTAGAATTCTATAAGACAAAGTTTATCTTGAATAAAATAGAATCCTAAAAACATTTAAATAAAAATATGTTGACATCTCTTTTAAAAAATGTATATATTTTTATCATACACTAGTACAACATTATGCTCAAAGTACAATGTCAAAGTTTTGATTATAGTTTCCAAAATATGTTAGTGATATCAAGTGAGCAAAATACTTCAAGAATCATATATAGTTTAGGACAATTAGTATACGAAGA
>CM031372.1:19129179-19279036 GCA_018208015.1 Medicago ruthenica
TGTTCTTATGGTAGCATTTTGAACCATTTTCTTTCTTTAGTTATATAATTATAATATCAACATTTACATCTCTTTTAGAAAATAACATTTAGATAACCACGACTATGGAGGTTCTAATCTCATTCATATCTATAGTTATATAATTTTTGTTTTACACATAAATTTGTTGAAAAAGTTATTTGACTTGTATAATTATCATATATTTTTTTGTTTGTTCTTGTTAAATTTAAGAAGAATTTAATACTGAAGTTCTTTAACTTATAATTATCATATCTTTCTTTCTTTATTTTTTTAAATTCCATAAGAATTCAACAATGAATCATCCTTGAAGGATAGTTCAAACATTGAAGATATTTTATTATATAGTTCTTGAAGAACTATTTTTCCTTTTTATATTAAAGCATCCATGAAGGATGGCTCAAAGAACGAATATATATATTTTCATTGATTTGAGATATAGTTCTAATAGAATGAATAATTTAATATCAAGCATTCGTAAAAGATTGCAAAATAAAAATATTGTGATTTTTCTTTGTTATTCTCGATAGAGGTTTGTGGTGAGTTCTTGAAGAGCTAGATCTTTGTTAACATCTATTGAATTTATATTTTTATCATGCTCATCTTTTATATTTTTAATAATTTTTTTTATTGAATTTTATTCGGTTAACACATTAGCATGTTCGATATTCTTGATAATTTTTGAATAATTTAACATCGAGTATCCCTGAAGGGTTGCACAAAAGAATTGTTCTTGATCATTATGAAGATCATGTATAATTTCTGAGGAGCTAAATATATATGAAGATCAAAAGAATTGTCTCTGAAGGATTGTAAACAATCAAATTTTTATCATTGTTTATGAAGGTTTGAGATATATATAGTTCTTGAAGAACTAAATATTTAACATCAAGCATTCTCGAAGGATAGCAAAATCATGACATTCCTTGGTGTTGATAGATTTATGGTTGAAAATAAGATCTATTTTATCTTTGTATTATTATTTTAAAAAAAAGTATTGAAGAGTTACACGTTGAGAATGTAATGTAGTTCTCGAAGAATTAATTTGTTTTTTAGGATCCCTGAAGGATCGCTCAAATAAAGAATTTTCTTGTTCATTGTTTATGAAGATTTGGAATATAGCTCTTCAAGAACTAAAATTTAATATTAAATCATCCTTGAAGGATTGCAAAATTGTGATTTTACTTGCTTATTGTTCATAGAGGTTTGTGGAGTTTTTGATCACAATTCAAATATATAAGATCTATTTGATCGTAGTAATTCTCTGAAAGAATTAAAGAAAAAATAAATTATTTATGCCTCTTGAATGTGCTCTTGAAGTAGCAAAATTGAGAAAATAATATCAAGAAAACTTTGAAAGATAAAGGCTAAAATGCACTTTTGGCCCCCTAAGTTTCACGAACTTGCGATTTTGGCCTCCCAAGTTTGAAACTAGCACTTTTGGCCCCCTAAGTTTCACCCTCTTTGCAAAACCATGGTCCCCCTTTGACCGAGTCAAAATCAAGGGGGGCCAAAATTTTGCATGGTTTTGCAAAGGGGGTGAAACTTAGGGGGCCAAAAGTGCTATTTTCAAACTTGGGGGGCCAAAATCGCAAGTTCGTGAAACTTGGGGTGCCAAAAGTGCATTTTAGCCAAAGATAAATCACATTTGTGATTGAACATAAGAGTAGTCATTGATTGAAAATGAAGTATAAATTAAACTTTATTTCTAGATTGAGTCATCTATACTAGTTATTTCGTATAATTTGTGCTCCGCATATTTATTTATTTATTTATTTTTTGGGTAGAATGTTCCACATAATTGCTTTTCTAATGAAATAGTAGGTATTGTGTTTATGAATTTGATATTATTGCTACTTTTGAAACGATTAAGATTTACAAACTATATTGTTTTGAAATGAGAATCTTGTTAGTTTACTGAATAACTATAAATCATATTTGTATTATGGATTCCTTCTAAAAAGTATGTCTATGCTATTTCGAGGTTTCGTTCAAGTATTGCTTCTAGAACTTGGACTCACTAAGGAGTGCAATAATTTTATGTATATTTTGTTGGATATTGTTTGTAAATGAATGATTTCTTACGTAAAAGACTAAAAAATTGGATGAGTGATAGAAAGAAACTAATTTTAATTATTATTATATTTGACATTGCAAAAATTATTAAAGGCTCCAGAAGAGTCAATATATTGTTATACGGAGGAATAAAATTACACATTGAGAATGCATTATATTCCTCTAGGTCTCATAGAAATTTATTATCCTTCTAAATGGATATCATATTGAAATAAGAAATAAAGGAGATGTTGGATATCTCTATATTACGAGACATGTTTTGGATAGAAATAAGTGTAGATAAAAAATTACTGTCTTCATATGGATTGACTACACTTATATTAGTGCAATTGAAGCACGTATTATGTAAAATTGAAATTTACATATCATATTAAATTTATTGTTGGCAAGACCGGTTGGGTTATCCCGGATCTATTATGATGCGAAAATGTATTTGCATATAATATTTTCGCATAATAAATTAGGGGGAGAGAATGAGCAGCTGAAAATGTGAACCTGAAGTTCAATTGAATGAAAATGTGAACCCGAAGATCAATTGAATTGTTTGGAAGGAAATATTATTATTTCATCTTGATCCTCAAAATCACTCATTTGCAAAGTTAAACAAATAAAATAGCAGCTGCTAATGCTCGTAACGAAATAGATGTCTCTGTAGGATAATCTAATATTGCAAATGAGTCTCAATCATGCATCAAGCATGGTAAACCAATCGGTTCCAAATATAAAAATCCTCAAATAAGAAAAGGAGCCAAAATGAAAGATAACCCAAATGAGGATATAGAAACTCTAAAAGAGTCGTCTAACATAATGGATTTTTTTAGTTACAGAAGAACTTATCAGGTACCTGAAATTTATGAAATATCGATAAATTATGTCATGAATGAAAGATCTCAATGAAATGAGATGGAACCGAAATGGAGTCAACGTTGACGTGCTTTTGCATATAATATAGCATTATATGTAAACTAAATAATGAGGATCATGGGTTAAAGTCTATTAAAGAATATAGGTAAAGGAAATATCTACAATTGAAAAGAGACAATTTCAGCGAAATCAAACTCAGAATTTTTTGTGGACATGTAGTCCGCACACTTGAAGTTGTGAAGTTAACTGAATATATATGATTTTTTCGCGCGTAAAGAGAATTAGAATGGTATAATATATTTTGATATGTTCACTGGAAGTGAATTGGTAAATGTCAACCGTTTATTTTTGAGACATATATTTTTTAAGAGACATATTCACTTGAAGTGAATTCAAGATCTTTTTCATACTTGATTAAGTTCAGTAGCATATGAAATGCTCAAATTATGAAAGTTGTGTTACAATTTATTTGTATGGCTCAATAGTGATGATTATATGAAACTCCCTTAAAGATTTCATTTGCATAAGACATACTATATTAAAACTATTGAAAGATGACATCATTTGTCCATTTTAAGGATTTGGAAATGAAATTGTTATAATTGAATTTATGATAATGGTATAAATTTATTAGAACTCCTAAAGAGATTCTAAAATCGATTGGTTGTAGAAAGATTTGAAATTAAATATGTTGCATGCACAAAGTTTGTCTGGATTTGCAAATTCATTATTTAAATGAGATTTTGTGCGTCAAGAAACTTATATATAAAATATATTAAAATAATTTGATATGAACAAATCTAGTTGATTGTGTACTAGAATGATTGTGATGTCACTTGATGTTAGTATATATCATGTCCTCAAGAAAATGGTGAAACAACTTGAATTGGTCCTGAAGTATCATGTCTTAGTTCAAACGAGGAAATTAACATATTTTGTTAATTTTGACTAAAGCATATTTTGTTAATTATATGTATCGTGATATTTTGTTTTTGTTAATATTAGTAAATACATATATCGAAACAAAGTCAAACATACATTTTGTATCTTAAAAAAACAACATAATCAAGGAAGTGGAGAATGATCTTTTATTAAGGATGATGATTTTACAAATACAAGAAACTTGTGGATTTCTTAAAGGTGCTCTTGCAACAACTCAATATGAAGAAACTTCTCAAGCACCGCTAATATGAAGAAGACTATGAAGATAAACCAGATCTTTCAACAAAGTCGCTGCAAGTAAAACTTTTGAGTAACTAGAACAAATAATATTTGATTTTCTTCCTCTCATGTATGATTGTCTTGAGGGGGAGACATAAATGTGTTATGCACTTGTTTTCCCTTAACCATGGTTTTACTTTTATCTCATTGGGTTTTCCTAGTAAGGTTTTTAACGAGGCAAATTATCACACACAAAAGGGATATTGTACTCTTTTTCCTTCACTGGAATTTTTTTTCCCACTGGGTTTTTCTCTAGTAAGGTTTTAATGAGCCATATCCTGATGGACATCCAAGGGGGAATGTTATGAATAATAATAATTTAGTGGATGTCCATCCTTAGTCTTCCACTTTCCTATAACTCCCATTAGTGAATGGATGGATAGTGGTCCGTAATTACTTTTGATCATTCATCTGCTCATTTTGTGTCCTATAAATTGGACTCATATTTTAGTGTAATGATACACTTGTGAAGTAATATAATATTATATTGTTCTCTCTTGTTCCATTTCTCTCTATTATTCTATACTTTATAATATCTTGCAATATTTTTGATTAATTTCATAACATATTGTCATATAAGTACATTTTGTAATTGCGTTTTAGAAATAACGATAAAATATTTTTTTTATTGAATGTCGGTATAAAATGGTTTACAAGAACAATGTATGTTTCATTTTTCAATATATTATTTTTTAATTCAATTTATTGCTTGTAGTCTTTGATTAATGTTTAGTTACTATATATTGTTATTTTTTTAAATATGTCTATAGTGTAATTGGAGTTGTGCTTACAATTGTTGGATTGTATTTCACTACTAAAAAAACAAAAATCATTGAGGGAAATTTAGTGAGGGAAAACAAGAAATCCCTCTCTAATTCCGTCACTAAATTTTGTGACCAAGGAATTTGTGAGGGATTTTATTTTTTCCGTCACTAATTTTCGTCACTAATTTTTCTTTTCCTAGTAGTGTTTGATGTTATGGGGTAAGAGCAGAGAAGTGAAAAAATTGACTCATTTAAAAAAAATATATATTAAGGTTGTGGTCACATCCACCACTCTAGATCAAGGGCTAATATCAGGTATGTCATCAAAAATGAACATGGAGGGTGTAACGACCCATTTTATTGATTTATATTCTCTTATCCTAGATATTGAAAGTGTATCTAAACATAAACTTAATATAAAATATTATCATGTACTTGTAATTTCCTATATGTACCTTTTCTTAAATTTTATTCTAAGACTTCCTTCTCGATAAATCATGTGTGTAAATGCCAATGAAATTATACGAGCGTCTGCGTCTTACAACAACAATGAAATTATATGTATGTGTTTCTGTGTGTGCGTGCGCGTGTCACCTTATACTCAAAATTCTTTTTCTTTTATCCTTCATGCATTATTTTGATCTTTAACCTACAAATGAAAAGAAAATAGTCATAGTAGCTATGCTAGTATTCAAAATTTGACTATTTATTATTCCGACTAGGCATCATCTTGCGATTAAAAACATTGTTGATCATTCGGCTTCAACGGATTGTGTGTGGTGTGAAGGGGGTGGAAACATCGTCCCACTTCTTTAGTAATGGTACGAAGGAGGTGGAGGAAGTGGTGGAAGATATAAATGTGCTCTCTTGGAATTGGTTTTTCAGTTGGCTAGGATTTTTGCTTGTATATCTTTGGTGTTTTATCACTTCTGTCATGCCTTGTGGGAAGTTTGATTAATAATATTTGATGTTAAAAAAACGATAGAGAGAATTTCATGAGATTTCATTCAAAACAAGGTATAAGAAGTGTACTTTAGCGCGTCTAACACCGAACTTTGGCTTGGACGTGCAACAAATTTAAAAGGTGGTTAGGTGTGAAGAATGATCGATAGAGACTTGAACAGAAGAAGGAGAAGACTCTGAACTTTAACTTCTAACACCAACATATGGTTCGGTTTTGGGAATTTGAAGAAGACATCAATTTGAAAGACAAGTTTTTTCCAAAAAAATGAAATAGAGGTAGATTTGTGAGCATTTGGAAGGAGGAAAAGTCTTGGGAGAGAGTCTTGAAAGAGTTATATTTTCTTGTGTTAGAATTATAGGTTTCTGAGCATTTTAAGAGAGGAGAGGCTGTAACAAGAGTCTTCTCTTTACTTTGGGTAACAAATTACTTCTCCGATCTCGTTTTTTATTATAACTTTGCTGTTATTTGTTTGTTTTATTATATACCTCTAATAAATGTGTTGTAAACGATGAACATAATCTTACAAAGATATTAGTAAAAAAATAATCTTACTAGATATATCTGTCACACTTTAATTTCAAAAACCAAAATGATAACTATATTCATTGGTTATTACGTATTTTTCTACTCACAAATATGATTATAAGTTAGCATAATGAATTAAGAAGTCAGCTTGTAACGTGTTAATTAGCATTTTTTAGAATCAAGTAAAAAAGGGAAAAATAAAAGCATGAATGTGTTCACTGACATTTTTTCTTAGAATCGAATAACCTTTTTTTTTTCTTCCCTTATACCATATCACACGATTCTTGTATTTTCTTTCTCTAATCCAATATATTATTTCACAACTAATCAAATGCAATGTTAATGGCTACCAATGTTAATCTTATTAATGGTTACTCCTAATTTTCTTTGGAGTTCGGAATAAAATAAATATAATAAGCCGTGATCGTGGTAAATTCACTTTTCGTTGAGTCACTAATCTATGCTAATATTTCGAAGTTAATACTACGTTAAACTAGCGTGTATACCCGTGCACCACACGGGGAATATTTTGTTTAATTAAAAATAAAATACATTATATACATATCTTAAATTATTTTAAATTTGAGTAAGGTTTTGGGATTATAAACAAAACTATGAAAAATAATTTTAGTTAAGAGTAGTATATACCTTAGAGAGAAAAGGCAAATGTCAGTATGTACCTTAATAAGGGACACATATTAAGGAATTATATATAGAAATATTGTCATAAAAATTGTGCATTTAATTTCTTAAGAAGTTTTAATTTCTTTTTAAAAGCAAATTTTTCAATTTTGTTACATGTGTTCTTAGCGTATGCAAGACCCAAAAAAAAAAGTATATTTGAAGTTATTATTATAGCTAAACTCGATTATAAAATTTGATAGAAAGCCTAATGAGACAATCTCACCAATCACCACCTATCCCAATACTTCATTCTTCTTTTTAAACCGGTCCATACATGAAAAAAGAAAAGAAAGAGAAATGACATTAAATAAATTAAACCAGTGCTAAACACAGAGAATGCAAGAAATGAAAAAAAAAACATGAAAAGTTAAGAAACAAAAGATCAAAGTTGATCCAAAAACAACAAAAAAGACCAGCTCGTGCTACAAATGCACATAAAAGACCAGATGCAATTGCTAACATGTCCACCCTACCTAAATACCTATAGACTCCATCCTCCAAAGCGAATAGAAGCATCCAAACATGCAACAAAATCATCGATCAAAGCAAAAGATTACATAGACAAAAATGACTTTAAATTTTCTAATTTTGAATTCTTCATCTATGAAAATATAGTAACCTCACTTCAATTCTTCATCTGTAAAAATATAGTAACCTCGTATTAGCACCTTAAGCAATGTGTCTTATAAGAGATGCTCCTTTTCATACAACTCCAATAGAAATTGACAAAATGAATATACATCAGATTCCTACATATTATACTCTGATAAACATGTTTACCACATGCTAGCTCAAAAGTGATTCCATCAACATTTTTTTGAATAGGTAACCTGTTTTATTAAGCACTAAATGAGAGCATAAGTGGGGCTCCCAGCATGCAAAAATTAGCACAACAAATTCAATAAGTACATTAGATTTGGAGAACAAATGCTAGTCACCCTAACACAAACCAATGACAACAAATAGAAATCAATGACAAACATTGCATGCCAACTCAACAAATACTATCCACAAAGAATTATTTAGACTGATTCCCAACTTTTTAAGAGCATGATCTCCAATTTCCACATCTATTCAGTTTATGCACAATGAGCATGATCTCAACTCTCCACATGTGTTCAGTTATGCACAGAGAACCTTGAGGATCTGGCTTCAAAATGATCTTTACTACTTGCATATGCAGAATTATATCTCTTCAAAGAAAAGCTTGAAATCATAGTCCAAGCTCCTAGTAAATATGCTAAAACTGAAATTTGCACAATAAACCTATACCAAGCAACCCACCCTGCAAGGACACACACGGCAAAAAAAAAAAAAACAGCTACACACATGCAAATAATTGAAAATTGCCCACCTAAAAAATTCAATGGTTTCTCAACCCACTTATCAATTGGATAAATTAAATCACTTCTAGTACGGAATTTCGCAAGATAAAGGTTTAGATTCTTCTACAAATCCTTGTTATGATCATCCTATAAATACTAAAATTGGTAACAAAGAGAGAATGAATCAAAAAGAAAATGAAGAAAAAAAATATCAAGAAGCTTTGTTAGTAATTATCCATATATGTAGAAGAGTGAATGAAGTGAATCAAAAAATTGACAGAATAGACATAAAAAAATTGAGGAGAGAGAAAATGAATGATTAGAACAAAGAGATAAAATGAAGGAGAGAATAGAATATTGAGTGCACATTAATGCTAAACTACATACACAGTGAGGAACACAATCAACCCTTGTTATGTTTAATCACTTCTTAATGCTAGCAAATCATTTTTTGATATATAGCCTCGTGAGGAAGAGCAACGTAAGATTATATATGCCCGTCTTGTATTGAACACAGTACCGTAACAGTACAAAACCGTATAAGAGCATTAACAGAGAACTTTCTAGTATAGTGGAAAAAGATTCTGCCAAGTCAAGTCCAATAATTAGTAGTATAACTTACACTTTCAAAGACTATGAGAGAAGTTCAATGATTGAATGCTGAAAAATTCAGCTCCATTCTCCTTCTTTGAATAGAATACCTAGATCAAAATAGAGGCAAGCATGGACTGTGTTGAATTTGCCTCGGTATTGAACGGGAAATGAAGAGGTATTTTGAGAATCACATGCTCGCCTGTTCTTTTAGTCGTTACTGTTTCAATTTTCAAGATTGAGGGAACCGCTTTCAACACAATACTAGTACTACTTTAATTTTTTTTACTCCACCCACTTTTGAAAAACACAATTAAAAAAATAAAAATAAACTAATTAAAAGACAATTAGGGAAACATTACCTCAAATAGCAACTTTAAAAGAAGAAACCACTCTTATTTGCTTGACAAATGGCAAATTTGCCAAAGAACTTACCTTGCTTTTATTATATTGTATTTTTTGTTTTAGTTCGGTTATCGCAAACCCTTTTTTTTTTTCAAATAAAAAATACAAATCATAAATTTAAGTAGTGATTGCATTAGATCCACTTTTAATTCAATCACTATGTAAATATCTCAAAATTGATAACTACGCTAAATCTTCTTTTAGTTTGTTTATAATTATCACAAATCTTCCAAATAAACAGTCAAACAAACTCACCGGTCACCACAATCAATTTTTTCAATCAATTTATTTTTACTTGCACTTATCACAATAAAAACATTTTTTAAAAATCAATCAACAAATAAACATTTTCTATCAGCTTTGAATTATTCATTACGCCAGGAGATACGTTGGATCAAGATCGCACTCTTGTCAAACACAATAATAACAAAACTTTTTCTTTTTTCTCTAACTAAACACATTCCATTTTTAGTTCAATATTTAATTTTTGTTTGTATTTAATAAAAAGGATAAATAAATATTTTAATAGTTAATAATTTTGACAATTAATTAGGGGTAACCGTTTATAACGGATGTTGTAGGGTGCTAATACCTTGCCTACGCATAATCGACTCCCGAACCTAAAATCTGGTTAAAGCCCATATTTCTTTTTTAAGGGGTTTTTAAATTTTTTCTTATTTTAATGAACTTTGGTGGCGACTTCATAGTCTTCGAACAACTCTTGAATTTTTAGTCCATTACAATGGGGTGTCGGAGTTCGAACCCCGACCCCTACATATATTATGCAATGACCTAACTAAGCTCACAGACTATTTACTCCCCTTTTTACTAAAAGGTATATAGGATACAACCTTTAGTAAATGAAAATGCCCATCGCTAAATTATTAAAATTTTAAATTATTTAATTATTAAAATCTGAGTGATAATTAAATATCTGTGCCTAGCATTTTTGCTGTAGTAAATGAAAGTCGTTATGTTTTAGCCAAAACTGAATGGCTGACTCCACTCCTTGATGTGAATTTGGGTGAGGTTTTAGGTTTATTATCAACTTTGTATTGGGTTCGTGATTTACAGCTGGGTATTGTGGACTTTAAGCTTGATTCCAAAACTGTGGTGGATAGTATTTATGGCCGTAAATGTGGCGTCTCTAATTTTAGCGCAGTGATCAATGACTGTAGACGTCTATTAGCTTCTAATTTAGTAATCTCAGATGTTAGGTTTATTCGGAGACAAACCAACGAATTCGCTCATAGCTTTGCTAGGGTGACTTTGTGTCATGCTAGTTTCCATATTCATATTAAGATTCCATCTTGTATCTCTACTATTATTTTAAATGAAATGCAATAATTTTCTTCTTGTCAAAATATATATATATATATATATATAGACACACACACTACCCATCTATAGAACTTCTATATCTTCGTATCATTTTACTTATACTATTTAATTTCTTCAATCTAGTGAAAGTATAGTTTTCAACAACACCTGAAAGAAAGAAAAAATGGGAGACATTAGGCAAGTAGTGCAAGGATTGAAGCCAGCCCTATTGATGTTGATGGTACAAATTTCATATGCTTCTCTGAATGTGTTCTACAAACTTGCCATTAACAATGGAATGAGTATCAAAGTACTTACTGCTTACCGTCTCATTTTCGCAGCAGCTACCACTATTCCAATTGCTCTTATTTTTGAAAGGTCCTTAATTACTTCTTGCATTCATATAAAATCAATTGCTATTTAACTTTGTTAACTAATTGGATTTTACTTTTTTTTTCATTTATTTGTTTATTTACAAGAAGAACAGACCAAAGCTGACTTGGAGGGTGGTTTTTATGTCATTTTTTTGTGGTCTATTTGGGTAAGATTATGCAAGCTCCATCACCCTTTATTTAATTTCCACTACTTTTTTAAATACTCCTTTTTTAAATACATTGTAAGTAAATACTCCCTCAGTTCCTTCCTTTTTAAGTGTCTTTTTTGGAGAAATTTTTGTTTCTATTTAATTGTCACTTTCAAAGTTCAATGCAATATTAAATGTTGTTTATATCAATATTACTCATAATTATTTATTGCGGAGAGAGAAATATATGAAATGAGATATTAAATTAATAAGACTGTTATAGTAAAAATACGGAGTAAATTATTTTATCAAAAGTAGTACTAACATTTATTGATTGTCTTGGTTTATGTAAAATGTCAAAAAGTGACAATTAAAAAGGAATGGAGGTAGTATTAATTTAACAATTTTTTTCACATGATTATTCAATAAAATAACAGGGCAACTTTATTCCAAAACCTAGTTTTTGAGTCCTTGGCATTGATATCAGCAACATTTGTTTCTGCTGTTTTTAATCTCACTCCTGCCGTCACTTTTATCTTTCGAAACTAAACAAATTGAACCAAAATATTCAAAAACAAATTAATCAATTATAAACTAAATCATTAGTAAATTAATATATATATATATATATATATTATAATTTACTAATGATTTAGTTTATAATTGATTAATTTGTTTTTGAATATTTTGGTTCAATTTGTTTAGTTTCGAAAGATTGAATTTACAAACGGCAGCATGAAAGGCTAAGGTGTTAGGAACCATAACTTGTATTGGAGGGGCAATGTTGCAGGTGTTGAAATTAACATCTGGACCTTCCACATTAACCTCTTGCATAAGGGCAAAAGTGGAACAATACATGTTCACTCTGGTAGTAAAATCTTGGGTATTTTTTTGGGTCTTGCAAGCTCCTTTAGTTTTGCATTATGGCTCATCATTCATATATTAAATTCTAAGTCCCCGTTGCATCATGATATCATCTTTGATATTTATTATATAAAACTAGTATTGAGTGCATGGCAAGCAATACATGGGGAGAAAATCATCAAAAGAATATATGTTACAATTTGTTGTGTTCAATTATTATTATTGAATAATAACGACATTTAATTTAACTAGTAAAATAAAAAAATATTGATGTTGTCACCCAAATTATTATTTTAATCTATGACATCGTTGCCGCAGGCTAAGATGAGCAAAGAATACCAAGGATATTATTATTCAATATTCCACCGGTTTTGCCCTTTGTGCTGAGAAGGATTGGAGCCAATGGAGATTAGGTTGGAATATTAGGTTACTAACTTCATTATATTCGGTATGCTAAGCTAGCGTTACTAATTATTACTTAACTTGCAATTAGCATAATTTTTTTGTTAGTTATTAATTGGTGTTATTGTTTGTGCAGGGAATTGTGGCCTCAGGAATAATGGTTATTGCCATTAATGCATGGTGTGTAGAGAGGAGAGGTCCATTATATTGCTCGGTTTTTAATCCTTTGATGCTTGTTCTTGTGGCCATTGCTGGTTCTATGATGCTGGATGAGAATCTATACTTAGGAAGGTATCTATACACATTGATTACACATGAATATATCAAAACTTATTAGAGTTTAACCGAACACATTGTTGGTGTAAATTAATTTCACACCAGCATCCAGTGAGAACATATCATTTTGTAACTACATTTTAAAAATAACGATAAATATTGAATTTTTTTTATTGAATGTCAGTATAAAATAGTTTACAATAACAACGTATGTTCCATTTTTCATTTTTTTTAGAAATCAATTTATTAATTGTAGGCTTTGATTAATGTTGAGTTACTTATATATTATTATTTTTGAAACATGCTCATAGTGTAATTGGAACGGTGCTTGTAATGGTTGGATTGTACCTGGTGTTATGGGGTAAGAGCAAAGAAATGAAAAAAGAGACTCATCCAGAAATCACAGATCATGATAACATAACTGCAACAACAAAGACTAGCCAATAGTAAGAACAATATTGTTTTTTGAAAGCAATATAAGAGCAAAATTGTTGACGACAAAGTATTATATTCGTCAAAATGTGAACATGGAGGGTGTCACGACACTTTTTTTATGGGCAATTTTATTTATTTATATTCTCTTATCCTAGATATTAAAAGTGCATTGAAATATAAACTTAATATAAAATATCGTTGTATCATGAACTTGTAATTTCCTATATGTGCTTTTCCTATATATAAATTTGTGAGGGTAGAAAACGGCCAGATTTGTTTTCTTTCAAATAACTGGTATTTGAGGTCGTTTTATCTGTCACAAACTTTAATCATTTACATCGTTTAACCCCTCACAAATGTTACTATTTTTTTTTTAAAAAAATTAAACATCTGTGATGTATTTTGCTGTCAAACAATGACATAATTCTAGATTCAGAAGTAGAAAATATTTATATAAGTTTGACTTGGAACAATGTAAAATAAAAAAAATATTTAAATATTTAATTTCAAATTTAGTCAATATAGCATATTAATTTTACTATAATTTTGATTTGACTTGATTCCATGTAGTTGATTTGATTTGAGATGGCATATATTTCATTTCAACATATATCAAATGTACATATAATTATTTTTTGAAAAAAGAAAATATTTATATAACTGTGACTTGGTCAAATAACTTTTTTTAGACTGGTTGGTCAAATAATATATATTTACATATTTTTACATAGAAAGGCAACCTTACATTTTAAAGACAAAGAATGGCGACCAGAACATCAAAGGGAGGTGTTTGTCAACCCCCTTTCATTTGTTCCAGTGTATGTTCTTATTTTTTTTTCTTTGATTATGTATTCAGTTACCATGAGAACCTAAACACATAAGATTAGGGTTCAGAGATGAACCTCTATTAATTGTTGAATTTTTCTACAAGTGTATGATAATTTCCTTTATCCAATACTATTTGAATTATATTTATTTTAGATGTACCGTTCTTAATGTCTTTCAATTTATCAGAACTCGAATTGATACTAGCTTAGAATTTCTTTGATTCATGTCATATATTTAACCGGAATAGTTATATAATTTGCTTGAGTAGTTGGCCGAGAGATTGAGAATTTCTCTTGTATGATTAGGTTAAACTTCTAAGACATATGTGAGAGTATAAGTCCTGAATAACTGTTGCGAAGCAATACGACATCAGGATGGCCTAATACCCGATTTAAGGACGTATGCCTTTTGTTGTTAACTGTCGTAAACATAAACCTTAGGTAGTCATTGATTTAGGAAAATGCACGCATCCAACAAAGACATATAGGATATTCAGAAAATCCTAATCTCGGTTAAATATTTGAATCAAAACTCTTCTAATTTCCGTAGCAATCAAACAACCTTGCAAACTCCCCTTAATTAATAGTTTTTAATTATAAGTTTAGTAAATTTTCTAGTGAAAACGACGATCTTTGTGGAGACGATAACTTACTACTTTATTACTAGGAACAGTTTGGTGCACTTGTCAAATTTGACATAAGTATTAATAGACATGTGCTCCCCAAAAAATAGACATGTTCTCTAACAATATATAAAATTAGAGCAAACAACCATTTTGGGTCTGGAAAATTGTTTGCGTCTGAAAATTTGGGATCCAAATTTACGTATTAAATTGCTCTAAATGTTGTCTAAAGTACGTCAAAATGATCCATTTAAAGGACCCACACCACGTCTAATAAGAGTTGGAATAAAATACTCGCTCAAATTCAAAATAAGTGTTCTTTTAAAAGAAAAAAAATCAATATGAATGTCATTTTTTATGTCCAATGCAATATTATTTATTTATTTATTTCCAATTGTATCCTATATGTACACAACTTCCTCCTTTAAAGAAAAATTACAAAACTTCCGAAGCATTACTTCTACTTTGAATTTATCATGATGAAAAAAACATCAATAGTTAATAAGGATAATTTAGTAAAATAGATATTATCTTTCTCATGCTCGTTGAATTTATTAATACGTGTGTAGAAACGAATCCTCTATCCAAATCCTCCACCATACTGAACCAAACCCCTTACACCTCACTCGTTTGACTACTTGTGTTTTTTGTGCCTACCACTCTACACCTCCAACAAACTACTACCTCAACCTCGATCATGTATATTCTTGGCTATGCTTACACTTGGTATTCCTACCATTACCCTGACCCCATCACGCATAAAATATACACATCCATCCATGTTAAGTTTTATGACCACATATTTCTACTCACCACCCTTACTATTAAGCCCTCTTCATCACCAACCCAAGTCACTATAACAAACGAACACATTCCACGATTGTAGCTCACTTTCTTGATTTTGTGGGGTTGGGTTCATCTAGGAGAGTAGGTATAGGCTTATTATTGGTGTGGCTTGTTGTTGTGTGGTGTAATATCCCGCGTAGACGCGACTTTTATCAGGATCAGATAAGGTACGAGCAAGTAAGGGCAAAATTGTAATTTCGAGATGGAAGGGCTTTATATAGGGGAAGACCAAGACTTTCTTCATTTTCTCCTCTCCCTTCTCTATCTAAAATTCAGAATTCCCTCTCCCTCTCTCTAAAATTTCGGCCCTCACCCTCATCATACCATAATCCATCAATTTTCATCCCAATCTCTTGAAGTCACTTCTAAGCTCACTTTGTGGGGATTTAAGACAAGAGAAAGTTAAGGAAAAATCAAGAAAGGAGGAAGAACTAAGGTAGGGTTTTTGTAGTGGAAAGCTTGGCAAAGATCACAACAATTGCTAGGTGAGTTCCAATAGTTTTAGAACCCACCTTGGGTGAGTTTGGGTGTGATTCTACCTTTGAGCTAAGTTTAATAATTTTGTGCCCTAATTCCTATTGCTTGTTAATTCCTTGTTTATTCATGTTTTAAACTGTCATTTTGCAATATAAAATCATCCCTAACATTGTTGGGAAGCTTTGGTAAGTTGGAATGGGTCAAAATGGTGAAAATCACGTTTTTGAACAATTTCTGAACTGTCAAGCTCGCTGCAGCGAGCAGACCATTTTCTGGTTCTAGGACAGCTTGCTACAGCGCGCTTGTCAGGATCAGCTTGGTCTGCTGAGCTGTTTCGGGTGATTTGATGCGTTTATGCGAGGCGTTTCACCACCGTTTTCCACAAAAAAACTTAAAATTACCAAGGAACACCATTTTAACTCATCCATAAGGCTTACAACGGATGAGATTATAAGGGAACAAAGAATAGGCAATGCATTGGGAGTGCGAGAGTAAAGGTAAGATGAGTAGGGAAATACTAAGTGTAAGGTGTTGAACCCCTAAGTACGTCATATGACAACGATATGACTAGATCCTATGAATTAGCAAGGATTAGATTGTATTTCAACTTTCAAGTTCAGAAAGGTCTAGATAAGACTAGCTAAGTCGTGCTTCTGATGTTCACGTCAGTAGGACACTGAAGGTTCACGCATCAGATTAGAAACTTTAACCAAGAATATTTTACACACATCAGAACGTGCCTCGGGTGTTCACGCCAGTGTGACGATGAGGATACACGTAGCAGATCAAATATTTAATCAGGACTAATTAATTAAAAGGTTAAATTGTGTGTCTTCTGGGTTCTTGTCAGGTAGAGAGCACATAGGGTTCCGGATACAACTGGAACGGGCAGGAACTTTCCGCGAGGATAACCACACACACAACAGGAGGAGTCCGGTGAATAGCCTCAGATAGGGATTTTCATCGGTTATCAGGGGAATGTACTTCGGGGTTACTCCACTCGGAGGCATTCCGTAAAATCAACTTAGATAATAAATGTTTGTTACACACTAACATACTAACAGTTTAATATCAGGAAAATACTTTAATATGTTCAGGCATATATCAATTACCAGACAGTGATCCTAGATTCCCCTCGATCACTAAGTTAGCAGAACGTAGTCTAGTTTTCACGACTACACAGTATAGCAGACACATATAAGTTTAAATCCGATATGGGTCGAGTTTAGTGCATGACGATCATAGGTTTCCTCGAGGTTGCCAACAGTTAGGATGTGTTGGATATTTGGTTTTGGTTTCATGTTTGCTAAAATCAAATATACAAGCAGTTGTGCGTCTTCAGAAGCAGTACGTCTTCAGAAGCTGAAATCTCAATATGTGCGTCTTCAGAAGCTGGGTCTTCAGAAGATGAACAGTACTTCAGAAGCTGGGTCTTCAGAAGCTGAACAGTACTTCAGACGCTGAACCTTCGGAAGTTGATGTTCAGACGCTGAACAGTACCTCAGACGCTGAACCTTCAGAAGCTGATGTTCAGACGCTGAACAGTACTTCAGACGCTGACCTTCAGAAGCAACCTTCAGAAGCTGAAATGTTCAGACGCAGAACTTCAGTCGCAGACTTCAGAAGTACCTTCAGAAGCTGGTTTTCTACGTTCTGTTTTCGCGCCTTGGAGTGTTTACTTTCTCGTGTGATCTGTTGAAGATTTGTCTGAAGAATTCTCCTTGTTGGATTTGTTTCTAGAAGGAAGATTATTTCACGTGAAGATATTTGTTGAAGATTGGTTTCTTTTATTTGTGAATATATTTTTAAAGTAATCTTTGGAAAATATATTTCTGAAAAATAATTGCTTCTATACGTTTCTAAAGAATTTTGGAAATATATCTTTAAAGATTATTTGGTTCAAGAATTTGTTGCTGCTGAAGACTATATATAGAGGACGCTGTTATTGAAGAAGTTAGTCAAAAACAGAAGTCATTATAGAGAGAGTTATTCTTTGTTTTTGAGTCTGTTCATTGTGAGCTTTGAGCTCTGTTTCTGTACACCACTCAATTGTTTAGAGTTGGTTGGTTTTATTGAGTTGAAATCACTTGAAGCTTTTAAGCAAAAGTGACTGTTTGTGTTTTGGAGAGTCATCTTTGTTTGTTTAGAGTTTAAGATCACTGGGGCAGTGATTGCTTAAGTAGGAAGTAAGAGGGGTCTTATATCTAGGAGTTCCTAGGTAGAAATACACGGGTAGTGATTAAGTGAGAAGACTGTGAAACAGGGGCTTTTCACATAGGACTTCGAATTGATACTATTATAGTGGATTTCCTTCCTGGCTTGGTAGCCTCCAGACGTAGGTGTGTTTGTCACCGAACTGGGTTAACAAATAACCTGTATTTTTACTTTCTGTGTGTTTTTATTTCTGCTTCTGAACTGCTGTTTTGTGTACTCTGTTCTACTCTGTTTTACGAACAGCAACTGGTCCTGCCAGAAATTTCAATTGGCATCAGAGCAGACACCTTGCCTGTTTTAGGGTGAGCTCCAGGGAAGGTATTTTCTGGCAGAATAGACAAGGAAGGAGGATTTGTGAACAGACCACCTCTGTTGGATGGTTCCAACTATGATTATTGGAAATCTCGTATGAGTGCTTTCCTGAAATCTATAGATAGTAAGACCTGGAAAGCAGTTCTGAAAGGTTGGGAACATCCTGTTGTGCTTGACAAAGATGGAAATAAGACAGCTGATCTGAAACCAGAAGAAGAGTGGTCCAAGGTAGAAGATGAATTAGCTCTTGGAAACTCCAAAGCCTTGAATGCTATATTCAATAGAGTGGACAAGAATATGTTCAGACTGATCAAGCAGTGCACTGTAGCTAAGGATGCCTGAGAGATTCTCAAAACTACTCATGAAAGCACATGAAAGGTAAAATTGTCCAGACTTCAACTTCTCACCACCAAGTTTGAAAATCTCAAAATGTTGGAGGATGAGAACATACAAGATTTTTACATGAATGTTCTGGATATGGCTAAATCATTTGATTCTCTTGGAGAGAAAATGTCTGATGAGAAAATTGTGAGAAAAATACTCATGTCTCTACCTAAGAGATTTGACATGAAGGTGACTGTCATTGAGGAAGCACATGACATCTCCAACATGAAGGTTGAGGAATTGATTGGATCTCTTCAGAATTTTGAAATAGCCAGAACTGATAAGAAGGGGAAAGGTGTTGCTTTTGTAGCAGATGCTGATATTGTGGATGATGAAAGCACATCAGAAGCTCTAGTGATGCTTAGTAGACAATTTAACAAGATTCTGAAGCAGGCTAACAGGAGATCCAAACCAAATGACATGAAGAAGACAAGAACTGATGAGAAAAGTAGTCAATCCAAAGGTGTTCAGTGTCATGAGTGTGAATGATATGGCCACATCAGGACAGAATGTGCCACATATCTCAAGAATCAGAAGAAAAGTTTGGCTGTGTCTTGGTCTGATGAAGATGACTCAGAAGGAGAAGTAGGGAATGAATCAGCCAAGCATGTTGCTGCCTTTACTGGTAGATGCATGACTGATGATGAAGTTATGGGTTCAGAAGCACCATCAGGTTCTGAAACACCATCAGGTTCTAAAGCACCATCTAATTCTGAATCCAGTGATGAAGAATTGTCTTTTGAAGAACCAGCTGCCTCTTATGAAGAACTATACCTCAGAAATGAAGAAGTTTGCAAGTTATTAGAAAATTAGAAGAAGACTATCAGTCAACTGCTTGCTGAAATAAGTGAACACTTAGAGCAAATTTCTGATCTCAAAGATGAGGTAACCCATCTGAACTCTCAACTTGAACACATGAAGAAGCAAATCAGAATGATGAACACTGGTACTGATATGCTTGAAAAGATTTTGGAGAGTCAGAACCAAGGGAAACCAAATGGTATAGGATTTGATGATAGGACCTTGAACAAACACCAAAATCCAGCTAAAAGGTTCATTGCTACTGTTAAAACATGTGATCGAATGATGAATAAACCTAAGTTGGAACATGTTTAATGCACAAAAGCAAGTATTAGTTTTTATATCGTTCCACAGGGATTAATGTGATATCATATTCCGTTCAACTTCGATTATCGTCTTAAGTTAGGGTTTAATCATTTGTTTTACTACACTACTCATACTTTTAAAAACATAATAAATAAATGGTAGAGTAATAGGACATAGAAGGTGTTTAGGATTGACTTTCATCAATCAAACATTGGTTATATCCGATTGATTACAAATACGAATTCTAGCGTTTTCTTATATATTGCATTATTACGTATTGCTCATCAACATCATTGATTTCCCAAATGACATCGTGAGATCGATTGTATCGTTTAATCGATGATTTCTCAATCTATTAAACGATCCAAAAGCATTAAGATTCAATACTCTAATGTAATTATCAAAACCAAATCCCATTTCTAGAATTTCTTATCTTGATAGAAAATCATTCTAAACCTAGATTCAAAAGCCTTTTTCAACAACATTTAAATCAAACATAAGATTGAAAAGCAAGAAGAAATTCAATGGTATATAAAAATTGCTAGAATCATATATTGAATAATCAAAAGTTTACAACATGAGTGATTGTTTACCTATCAATCCCAACAAAGGAGATTGGTTGATCATTTTCATGACAACTCTTGCAAAATAGGAAAGAAAGATGAAGATAGTTGAGAGCTTGATGTCTCAAAGCTTCTTAAGATCCTCTTCAATCCAAATCTAATTGCTATATGAAGTTTTCCTCCTTCTATGACTATTCTCTCTCAAAGATTATAAGTTTTCTAAGCTCTGGAAAAATATTCTAACTGATAAAAAGCTATATCCTAAGAAATGAGCTTAAAAATCTATTTATATGCTGAGAAAATGTACGCTCGCTACAAGCGACCAGTCTGTCGCTTGTAGCGAGGACTTCAGTTGGCCAATCATAGAGCTCCACGTCACCATCAGCATTAAACCGCCCCTTTGGTCGCTATAGCGACCAGGTCTGTCGCTACTAGCGACCAGCCTTTGAAATTCCCTGCCTAGGCTCGCTTCAAGCGTCCAGTTCATCGCTACAAGCGATGAACTCCTGATAATCCCTGCCTAAGCTCGCTACTAGCGATGAGTCTTGCGCTTGTAGCGATGGCATCAAGAAAAGCTTCATGTCTTTGCATCAA
Organism: Medicago ruthenica; assembly: GCA_018208015.1. Classification (NCBI taxonomy): domain Eukaryota; kingdom Viridiplantae; phylum Streptophyta; class Magnoliopsida; order Fabales; family Fabaceae; genus Medicago; species Medicago ruthenica. Next base: position 19,150,384 of record CM031372.1, read on the forward strand.
TCAGGTTCAAGCATGTATTTCCTGCATAAACACATGGGGTAAGGCTTAGGATCACATTCATTGCATTTTTAACACATTTATGCCCTAATCCTAAGATAACTTGTACAACAAGTAAACATAAGTGCCTAAATTTGTACCAAAATATAACAACATTTAAGCACTTATCAAACTCTCCCCAACTTACATTTTGGTTTGTCCTCAAATCAAAGAACAAAAGGAAATTTTTCATAGCTTTAAAAACCACAGTATTGAGCAATTTAGCAAAGGATTCAAAAGTGTGAAGAATTAAACATCCAAAGAGTGATTCAAATGTGATTGCGCAAGCTTAAGTCCAGTTTCTCATTAAACAAGATACATTCTACAAATGTGAACTAGTTCTAAACACAAGGAATTAAATCATACAATCCTAAACAAGCAACATGTTTAAATTTGAACCAAACCTAACACACTTCTATATAAAGTATATGAACAATTGAAATCATTTGTGAGGGTTATGAACACTCATCCAATAAACATGATAACATACAATCAAATTATGTGTCTATCTAATTATCATTTCCACAAGCATAAAAGGCATTGATCAAAAGGACTTTAAGGGTTGTAATTGGGCTAGGCTACAAAAGAATTGTCATATGTGGGATATTTGAATTCAAATGGCCAAGCAAAAGGAAACATTCAAACTAATTACAACTTCCTTCTTTCTCCAATACAACACTTGGTGAATTTCATTCTTTTCTATTCTTGATTGATTCTTGACAACTTTTCTTTTTCTTTGAAATCTTGCAAACCTTTTCATTTTTCTCTTTTCTTTTTCTTGGTTTGCTTTTCTTTCTTTTTTCATTTCTTTTCAAGATTGTCAAGATCAAATATTACATCATTCACCATACATTGACTTAAATAAAACCTTCCTTTCTCCCCAACTTATTCCAATGATACCCTAATCGAATGTTCCTTTGTTATTATGGCAAAGGTCAATAAAAACGACGGATAAGGGTTCAAAAGAAAACAATTATCAGAATTTAATAGAGAGTTAACTGTGACTGAATTTTTTTTTTACAAACTCCGGCAATTTAAATAAGCAGATGAGCTTATTAAATTGACAGTCCACAGTTAACAATTCTGATTCCATTAGGCTCAGCTGGGTTAACAGATACTCACTCATCTCACAGGGTAGGTTCATTTGGTCAAGTATTTCTCTCAGATTCAAAAAAATTGCCTTGATCATTTCAATGCTCTTATACAAATTAAAACAACAACAGATTTAACATAATCTAACTAAGTTAAACATGGTATTGGTCTCCTGCATATATATACATTGGTTGAGGATTCCTCACATTTTTGGCTAGTTCTACATTGGTTCAAAACTAAACACATGCTTGCTTAAAAACTGAATAAATTAACTTGTGCGTGTAAAGAACTTATTCACATTAAAGAATATACCTAGAAAAACGAGAAAACGAGTACCTTAGCTGCGCGCTTTAACACTCATTCTTATCATTATCACTCAGATGATTCACAGTTCAAGCATTGCTTTTGAATCATTCATCTTTCTTTCAAAATTTGTTGGGATTTTCAAAAAATTTTTTAACATAAATAAACACTAAAGCATAAATAAAATAGAAACTATACTAACATGTTATACCCAAAATGTAAATAACATAAACATAAACATAATATTATCCAAGGTACAACAGAAATACCCAAAGTACAAAGCATAAATCAAAATGTTAAAATACAAAGCAGAATAAATAAAACGAAAGAAAACAAATCAAGATCTGCTGCTCTGCATCAATCTGAATCTGTGGCCATGTCGTCCTCAGAGTCAGTCAAGTCAGCTGCCATGCGATCAATAGAGTTCGTAGCATATGAAGAATCATCACCCAGATCAGCATCGACATCTGCGTCATCACCATCGTCACTAGCATCCTGATCATCACCAGCACCAGCTGCCTCTGCCCCTCCTGGAAAGAATGGCCTGTCCCCAGGCCAAGCAATGTGCTCGGAGAAGAACGCAGGTGTCCACGGGCTCTGGCCACTGTCGTGCAGATGGCTCTGAAGCGTAGTAAGTGCCCGATGATTTGACGCATTCTGCGCCAACAGCATAGAGCTCACAGTAGCATAATCCCAACCGGAAAAGTCCAAAGGTGGAATGGTCGGATGGCTAGGGTGGCTAGTAGTGTGAGGTGGTGGTGGTGGCATGTGAGAAGGTCCTGCTGAGGATGAAGGTCCGGCTGAGGTGTGAGGAGGTGATGGTGGAGCAACAGGTACAGGTGCAGAGCAATACCTATTGATGTATCTATCATCAATAGGATTTTTAATCTCCTCATCAACTTGTGATGGCATATGAACTCTAGCTCTCCTACATAGACCCATAATCAACCCGGGAAAAGTCAAGGGACATTTAGGTTTGGCCGGGGGTAATAGTCCACTTTCAGCAACTATCCTCATCTCATTAGCTATCAGCCTAGCTACGTCGACCTGACGCTGAGTGAGGATGTAGTGAACTAGGGGGGTCACATCTAAAGTGGTGGAGGAGGTGTGAGATTTGGGGCGAATGTTATAAAGAATCAGGGTAAGGATTACCTGAGCCTCAGTGGTCATGTGCTCACGGAATGCTCTGAAAGGCTTACCCGAAGCCCTACTCACGTCATAACCCTTCCCCGCTTGGAAGATGTCCTGTGCTATGCTGTCGTGGTCCCAGTCACCACTCCTCTGACGCTCACAGAAATCACACAGTGCTGTGGGTGCAAGCGGATTCTCTTCTTCATCATCAACCAGCTCCAACGGCTTGCCCAGATATGAGTTGATGGACATGCGGTCGAATGTGACGGTGCGCCCACGCACGTAGGTAGTGAAGGTAAACTCATCTGAAGGATCGGCGGGGATTGCGTTCGCGTAAAACTCGCGCACGATCTCATAGTTGATCCTCCGCGGTGGTGTACTAAGGATTCCCCACTTCCTCTCGTTTATTATGGCTGCCAAGCCTGCATAATCCCCATCTTCAGATATCTCGAATCTTTTCTCTGACCAGATTCTTCTCGTCTTCAGCTCCTCGTATCTCTCTTGGTTCCTCCAGCTGAGGAACCGAGCTGCATCGTGTTGCGGAATATTGACCCTTGGTCTTGACGAGGAACTTTCCACGTTCCTTTGACGTTTAGAAGTAGTTTTAGGTGCCATTCCTACAAAATTGGTCAAAACAGATGAAAGTCAGGTAGGATACAAGTCAAAACTCAATTAAAACAAAAATAAAACAAATTCTGGGTACGCTCGCTACAAGCGACAGCTTGGTCGCTGTAGCGACGAAACCCAGAAAATGCCTCTTTCCCTCGCTACAAGCGTACTGTAGCGAGGAAAACCCTTTTCAGATTTTCATGTTTTTCTTGATTTTGACTAACTTATAGCATGCGAAATCAACATTAAAGCTAAAATAAATGACTAACAATCACCTAAACTTCCTAAATCCTCAAAAACCCTAATTTATTTGAAATTTTTACAAAGGGTTTTTCCAAAATGGAAATCCTATGAACAAGAGGATTAAAAGAGAGTTTTCCTAGTGATTTTCGTTCATTTACAACAGTTTAACTCAAATCTAAACCTGGGTAAACAATAAGGCATGTATAAGTTCAAATTTAGTAAAACCCTAAAACCCTAAATTTCTAAAATCAGCATGCAGCACCAAAAAGCAGTAAAAAGCTTAAAAACAAGAACAGACAAGGTCGAAATACTTACTTGAAGAGTTGTTTTAGCAAGATTAACACAGGCTCTTAGTGATTTTGCAGATTTGTGCAGAAACAGAATGATGAATAATGCAGAAATGAAGCAGAATTGAAACAGATGGAAAGCAATAAGTTCAGATGCGAAAATAAAGCTAGAAACGGCTATAATGGATAATAAATGAAAGTGGTTGGGGTGCTGAAGCGACAGGTCAAGCCTGGGTATTATAAAACTGTTTTCTGATACGCTCGCTACAAGCGCACGATTCGTCGCTACAGCGACAGGCAAAAAGCCCATCGCTACAAGCGTACTGTTGCGCTACAAGCGCATGTGCAAAAACTGTCGCTACAAGCGACAAGTGCGTCGCTACAAGCGACATGTGTAAATTCCATCGCTACAGCGATGAGTTGGTCGCTGTAGCGACCATGACAGAAAACAGAAAAATAAATTTTGAAGTTCTAACCACTATCCCAACATGCATAAATATTTGTACAGAAGTAAACTAACACTAAAAACACATCATACTTACAAAATTGGGGTGCCTCCCAACAAGCTCTTGTTTAACGTCATTAGATCGACGCCTGTTTCGCTTACGCATGTGAATCGATGAGTGAAATCGTCGTCGTGTGTCGAACGACTTCACCTCCGAAATATGGCTTCAGCCTTTGTCCATTCACTGTCCACGTTGACTTGGTGATAGGATCCTCAAGTTCCACAGCTCCATAAGGTTTAACTTCCTTTATCATGAACGGACCGGACCACTTGGACTTCAATTTACCCGGAAATAAACGTAGTCTTGCATTGAACAGCAGAACCATCTGACCAGGCTTGAATTCCCTCTTCATGATCTTCTTGTCATGATACCGTTTAACCTTTTCCTTATAGAGCTTGCTTGACTGATAGGCTTGGTCACGCATCTCTTCTAACTCATGCATTTGAAGCTTCCTCTTCTCCCCAGCTTGCTCTTGATCAAAGTTCAGAAACTTGAGCGCCCAAAACGCTTTATGCTCCAACTCGACCGGCAAGTGGCACGCTTTCCCATACACTAACTGGAATGGGGTGAAACCCGTAGGAGCTTTGTATGCGGTCCTATAGGCCCACAACGCTTCGTCCAGTTTCATCGCCCAATCCTTCCTTGAAGATGACACGGTCTTCTCAAGAATCCGCTTGATTTCTCGGTTGGACACCTCGGCTTGACCGTTCGTCTGTGGATGGTATGGTGAAGCTACCTTATGCTTTACTCCATAGTGCTCAAGTGCTTTTGCTAACTGCTGATTGCAGAAGTGTGAACCTCCATCACTTATTAGCACTCTTGGAGTTCCAAATCGGGAGAAGATGTTTCTTTTCAGAAACTTGACCACCGTTTTGCTGTCGGCTTTCTGAGATGCTATTGCTTCAACCCACTTTGAAACGTAATCAACAGCCACCAGAATATACTCGTTATTCAAAGAAGATGGAAATGGCCCTACAAAGTCAATACCCCAACAGTCGAAGACTTCGACTTCAAGGATACTTTGTAGAGGCATTTCATTCCTCTTTGAAATCCCTCCGGTCTTCTGGCAACTCTCGCATTCTTTCGCATGTTCATAACAATCTTTGAACAACGAGGGCCAATAAAAGCCAGCTTGAAGAACTTTTGCTCCAGTTCTTTCTCCACTGTAGTGACCACCATATGGCGAGTTGTGACAATGCCACATGATGTCCTTGGCTTCTTCTCTAGCAACACATCTTCTGATTAAGTGGTCTACTCCAATCTTGAATAAGTATGGGTCATCCCAAATGAATTGAGTGGCGTCTCTCAACAACCTCTTATTCATTTGCCATGTGTAATCCTCCGGAATAAACCCCGTTGCTTTGTAGTTGGCCATGTCCGCGAACCATGGTCTTTCTTGCACCGTAAGCAACTGTTCATCCGGGAACTCTTCAAGGATGTCCCTCTCATTCTTCGTTATCTCTTTGTTCACCAATCTGGACAGATGATCAGCTACTAGGTTCTCAGTCCCCTTCTTGTCCTTAATCTCCAAATCAAACTCTTGGAGTAGCAACATCCAACGGATGAGTCTCGGCTTTGAGTCGGGTTTGGTAATCAAGTACTTGATAGCTGCATGGTCAGTCCAGATAACAATTTTCGAACCTATGAGATATGAACGAAATTTTTCTAATGCGAACACTATGGCAAGTAATTCTTTTTCAGTGGTAGCATAATTGACTTGTGCGTCATTTAAAACTTTACTTGCGTAGTGTATAGCATGAAAAATTTTGTTTTTGCGTTGACCTAACACCGCGCCTACCGCATAATCACTAGCATCGCACATAAGTTCAAAATCGTATATCCAGTTTGGTGCGGTGATTATGGGTGCGGATGTTAAACTATCCTTTAAACTATTAAATGCATTTAAACAGTCAATATCAAAATCAAAAGACTTATCTTTGTTGAGCAAGTTGCTCAATGGCTTTGCGATTTTTGAGAAGTCTTTGATGAATCTCCGATAGAACCCGGCATGGCCTAGGAAGCTTCGGATTCCTTTGACATTGACTGGTGGTGGAAGTTTTCCTATCACGTCGACCTTAGCTTTATCAACTTCGATACCCTTGGAGGAGATCTTGTGACCAAGGACAATACCCTCGGTTACCATGAAGTGACACTTCTCCCAATTGAGCACCAAGTTGGTTTCCTTACACCGTTTCAGTACCGTATCCAGATTCTCCAAGCATAATTCAAACGATGACCCGAAAACTGAGAAGTCGTCCATGAACACTTCAATGCTTTTCTCTATCAAGTCGGCAAAAATGGCTTGCATGCATCTTTGAAATGTTGCTGGAGCGTTACATAAACCGAACGGCATGCGTCGATATGCGAATACCCCAAAAGGACATGTGAAAGCAGTCTTCTCGTGATCGTCTGGATTTACCGATATCTGATTGTAACCTGAATACCCGTCTAGGAAACAGTAGAAAGCTTGTCCTGACAGCCTCTCTAGCATTTGATCCATAAATGGTAGAGGAAAATGGTCTTTTCTCGTTGCTTTGTTCAACCTTCGGTAGTCGATACACATCCTCCAACCGGTCACGGTTCTCGTCGGTATGAGCTCATTCTTCTCATTTGTGATAACCGTCATACCTCCCTTCTTAGGGACAACTTGAACCGGACTAACCCAAGAGCTATCCGAGATCGGATATATCATGCCGGCTTCTAGTAGCTTCACTACTTCTTTCCGGACTACTTCTTTCATGTTTGGGTTTAGCCGTCTTTGAGGTTGTGCCACCGGCTTATAATCTTCTTCCATCATGATCTTGTGCATACAATAGGAAGGACTTATCCCTTTTAAGTCTGATAGTGTCCAACCTATTGCTTCTTTGTTGGACTTCAAAACTTCGACCAATCTTGTTTCTTCTTGGTTTGATAGGGAGCTACTAATGATCACCGGTTTGGTACCCTCTTTGTCAAGAAACACATACTTCAAATGTGAGGGCAATATCTTCATCTCCGGTTTCACTTCTTCTACTTTAGCGTCATTCGTTAATTCCTCGATTATTGCTTTATGAGGAGGAATTTCCTTCAACGAATCGAGCTCCTTCAAACACTCTTCAAGTTCTAGCTCATCTTCTTCTCCTAGGATACTTAGTGCGTTTGTCAAAACTCTCTCAAGATGCGTCAAATCATGCAACTGGTTTCTCGTATCAACTATCAATTCTTCCGTTGCATCCATCTTGAGACACGCAGCTTTATCACTAGGGAATCTCATGGCTTCATGGATGTTGAAATTGACTTCTTCATCGTCCACACGGACCTTCATTAAGCCTCCGTCAAGATCAATCATCATCCGTGCCGTTTGCATGAAAGTTCTTCCAAGAAGTATTGGTACGTCATCATCCTCCGGAATGTCCATCACTACAAAGTCGACGGGGAACAAGAACTTGTCGACTTTCACCAACACGTCTTCAGCAATTCCCAATGGACGAGTGTAGGATTTGTCGGCTAATTGCAAGGTTAAATTGGTTCTCTTCACAACTATATGACCTATCCTTTTTACAACGGATAGTGGTATTAGGTTGATGCTTGAACCCAAATCAATAAGTGCCTTGCCGACATCCACATTGCCAATGGACACGAGCAATGTAACTTTGCCCGGATCTCTCTTCTTTCTTGCCAATGTGTTTTGGATGATCTCACTACAATTTGCATCTAGCAAAATTGTTTCTTCTTCATTGAACCTTCTCTTCTTGGAAAGGATTTCCTTCATGAACTTGGCATAAGTAGGCATTTGCTCTAAGGCTTCCGAGAATGGTATGTTGATTTGTAATCTCTTGAAAACTTCAAGGAACCTAGCAAACTGCCTCTCCTTCTCTTTTTTGGCTGGTGTAGTTGGGTAAGGTAGGTGCGGTGTTGGTGCATTCTTCACTATATCTTGCTTCTTGCTCTTCTCCTTCACCACATCCTTCTTCCATACAATATTTTCATTTTCAACTACATCCTTATTATTTTTTTTTACTTCTACATCCTCTATATGTACATCCTCCATTTCTTCCTCATGCCCTTCATCTTCATCCTTCTCTTTCACCTCATTCTCAACCACCTTTCTCTCTACTTCTAAATTGTCCCCGATACCTTGGCCAATTACCTTCCCGCTCCTTGTAGCTATTGCCTTGCAATTTTCGTTGTCTCTTGTTGCAAGGACTTCCTCATCAAAATGACTTAATTGTCATTTCGATGATGATGCATGATCCTTCGGGTTGGTTTGTGTGTTGGCGGTAAAGGTTCCGCCTTGTTGAGTAGCTTGTGAAAGTTGTTGTGCCAATTGACCAACTTGCGTCTCCAGATTTTTAATGGACGCATCGGTGTTTTTCTGGTTGGCCATTGACTGCTGCATGAATAGATTGAGGGTCTCATCAGTGGATTGGTTGCGGTTTTGTTGTGGAGGTTGGTATTGGTTGTAATTCTGGTAAGGTTGTCGGTTGTATTGGCCAGCTTCTCCTCTCCACCCTTGACCATAATTTGGGTTATTCCCTCTTGGGAAGTTGTTTGGATGGTTTTGGAATTGGTTAGGAAACTGTTGAGGCCTTGGTTGATTACCAACATAGCTTACCTCTTCTGTGGGGGGTGGACAGAATCCGGTTGGGTGATCTCCTGAACAAAGCTCGCAAGCTGCGACTTGATGTTGTTTTCTTTGCTCGTTGTGGATGTCCTTCATCTGTTGGGGAAGGTTGGCCATTTTCTTTGTCAACTCTTCCACTTGTTGCGTGAGCAACTTGTTTTGTGCAAGGATCGCATCATTAGTTCCCAACTCTAAGATTCCCGTCTTCCTTTGGCTTTGGCTCCGGTTGTGATGAGCTTGGTGATCGTTCAACGCCATTCTATCAATAATAGCAACAGCATCCTCCGCGCTCTTGGCCATTAAAGAACCACCAGCTGCAGCGTCAAGCAAAAGCTTTGATTGTTGTTGCATTCCGTTCCGGAAGAGATGAATTTGTGTTAACTCATCAAATCCATGGTTCGGACATCGTCTGAGCATTGACTTGAAACGCTCCCAGGCTTCACATAGTGTTTCACTTGTACCTTGTGAAAACACCGCAATGGTTGTCTTTGCCTCCATAAACCGGTTCTGAGGGAAGAACCTCTCAAGGAATTTCTCCTCAAGTGTATTCCAGTTTGTCATCACCGTTGGAGGTTGGTCTAAGTACCACTCCTTTGCTTTGCCAATCAATGAATGTGGAAACATTCTCATCCACATTGCCTCCTCATTATTTTCCGTCTCACCGAGAGTTCCCGCTATCTCATAGAATTTAGTGAGATGTTGGAACGGGTCTTCATGATCTAATCCTGAGAATGGATTAGCATATAGAATTTGTAATATCCCCGTCTTCATTTCCGTTTGTTTGGTAGTCCGTGTTGCTTTCCCCAATTGAGCAAAACGACGTGGACTGTTTAAACATGGAACCCCAGAACCTCCTGCACCATCTCCAGCTACAGCCATATGTAACTCTTGGCTCGGATTAGGACTTGATGAATGACTAGAAACAGAACTCTCCTCTTGTTGCCTTCTCTTAGCTTGTTGCTTCTTTCTCCGATTCTTGCTATTAGCTCTTCTAGCTGTTCTTTCAATCTCGGAATCAAAAAGAAGTTGGTCCTCGGAAACTTGACCTCGCATAAACGATTTCAATAATCTGACCACAAAGAATTAGCAAACAAGATGGATAAGAGTATTAGTTATATACATAAAAGAATTTTGTGCAAAATTGCTTAAAACCATAATTAAAGTTGCAATGATTATAACATCAAAAACTTTAATCCCCGGCAGCGGCGCCATTTTGTTTAATGCACAAAAGCAAGTATTAGTTTTTATATCGTTCCACAGGGATTAATGTGATATCATATTCCGTTCAACTTCGATTATCGTCTTAAGTTAGGGTTTAATCATTTGTTTTACTACACTACTCATACTTTTAAAAACATAATAAATAAATGGTAGAGTAATAGGACATAGAAGGTGTTTAGGATTGACTTTCATCAATCAAACATTGGTTATATCCGATTGATTACAAATACGAATTCTAGCGTTTTCTTATATATTGCATTATTACGTATTGCTCATCAACATCATTGATTTCCCAAATGACATCGTGAGATCGATTGTATCGTTTAATCGATGATTTCTCAATCTATTAAACGATCCAAAAGCATTAAGATTCAATACTCTAATGTAATTATCAAAACCAAATCCCATTTCTAGAATTTCTTATCTTGATAGAAAATCATTCTAAACCTAGATTCAAAAGCCTTTTTCAACAACATTTAAATCAAACATAAGATTGAAAAGCAAGAAGAAATTCAATGGTATATAAAAATTGCTAGAATCATATATTGAATAATCAAAAGTTTACAACATGAGTGATTGTTTACCTATCAATCCCAACAAAGGAGATTGGTTGATCATTTTCATGACAACTCTTGCAAAATAGGAAAGAAAGATGAAGATAGTTGAGAGCTTGATGTCTCAAAGCTTCTTAAGATCCTCTTCAATCCAAATCTAATTGCTATATGAAGTTTTCCTCCTTCTATGACTATTCTCTCTCAAAGATTATAAGTTTTCTAAGCTCTGGAAAAATATTCTAACTGATAAAAAGCTATATCCTAAGAAATGAGCTTAAAAATCTATTTATATGCTGAGAAAATGTACGCTCGCTACAAGCGACCAGTCTGTCGCTTGTAGCGAGGACTTCAGTTGGCCAATCATAGAGCTCCACGTCACCATCAGCATTAAACCGCCCCTTTGGTCGCTATAGCGACCAGGTCTGTCGCTACTAGCGACCAGCCTTTGAAATTCCCTGCCTAGGCTCGCTTCAAGCGTCCAGTTCATCGCTACAAGCGATGAACTCCTGATAATCCCTGCCTAAGCTCGCTACTAGCGATGAGTCTTGCGCTTGTAGCGATGGCATCAAGAAAAGCTTCATGTCTTTGCATCAATCAGGTTCAAGCATGTATTTCCTGCATAAACACATGGGGTAAGGCTTAGGATCACATTCATTGCATTTTTAACACATTTATGCCCTAATCCTAAGATAACTTGTACAACAAGTAAACATAAGTGCCTAAATTTGTACCAAAATATAACAACATTTAAGCACTTATCAGAACACCAGAACCAACCTCAGGGATCTAAGAGCAAGAGGGCATCTCATCCTTGGGTATGTCATCACTGTGGTAAAAAGGGGCACATAAAGTCATTCTGTTACAAGCTGCATGGATACCCCAAGCACTTTCAACAAAGGAAAATGGAACCCATTGTAAACAAAATCAATGTGAAGAAAGAATGGAGACCCAAATGTAATATTGTTGGTCTAACAGCTCACACCTCTCTGAGAGCATCATCTAGGGAAAACTGGTACTTTGACAGTGGATGCTCTAGACACATGACTGGAGTTAGTAAATTTCTTGAGAATATAAGACCCTACACCAGTGGCTATGTGACTTTTGGTGGTGGAGCTAGAGGAGAAATTCTTGGAATTGGAGATTTGGTCAGTGATGGACTACCAAGGCTAGACAATGTGCTGTTAGTTAAAGGGTTAACTTCCAATTTGATTAGCATAAGCCAGCTGTGTGATCAAGGGATGGAAGTAAACTTCAACAAGACTGAGTGTCTGGTAACTGCTGGGAAAAGAGAAGTGCTAATGAGACGTAAGAGATCTAAGGACAATTGTTACTTGTGGGTACCTGAAGAAGAAGTCAGACTCTGTCACCAGAAACTTGGGCACTTAAACCTGAGGGGTTTGAGGAAAGTCATGTTTGTGGAAGCCATCAGAGGACTACCCAAACTTAAGATTAATGAAGACAAAATTTGTGGTGAGTGTCAAAGTGGAAAACAAATCAAGATGTCTCATAAGAAGCTGCAACATCTTAAACTTCACATGGATCTCATGAGGTCAATGCTAGATGAAAGCCTAGGTGGAAAAAAGAATGTTTCTATTTATGTTGATGATTTTTCAAGGTGTAATCTGCATGAATAGTTATAGCAATTACAGATTACTAAGGGTGAGCAAGCAGGAAGTGAGGGAGATGAAGATGATGCTGGTCCTTATAAAGAAACTATGTCTGATGCAGAGTCTGATGTCAAAGCAGTCTCTGTTACTAATTCATTTTTTGTTTTCTGTGTGAAGACTGTGTTTTGTCAAGATTGCTTGGCTAAAAAGGGGGAGATAAATAAGTGTTTGTTCAGAACACAGAAGTTTCAGAAGCACTACAGTTCAGAAGTCAGTTTCTCTGATTCACGGGGAGTCTCTGTTTCAGGGGGAGTATGTGTGTTTCTTGACAGAAGCTAATGTGTTTCAGGGGGAGTGTTTGTTTTTAACGTAGTGTATTATCCGCTGCTGACTCTGTTGCTACGTTTATGTCTTGTTCTTCATGGTTGCGTACTTTATTGAGTGAAGAACTTGCTTTTGTGAACAAATTGATTTTAGCCAAAAATTTGCCAAAGGGGGAGATTGTTGGATATTTGGTTGTTGGCTTCATGTTTGCTAAAATCAAATATACAAGCAATTATGCGTCTTCAGAAGCAGTACGTCTTCAGAAGCTGAAATCTCAATATGTGCGTCTTCAGAAGCTGGGTCTTCAGAAGATGAACTGTACTTCAGAAGCTGGGTCTTCAGAAGCTGATGTTCAGACGCTGAACAGTACCTCAGACGTTGAACCTTCAGAAGCTGATGTTCAGACGCTGAACAGTACTTCAGACGCTGACCTTCAGAAGCAACCTTTAGAAGTTGAAATGTTCAGACGCAGAACTTCAGTCGCAGACTTCCGAAGTACCTTCAGAAGCTGGTTTTCTACGTTCTGTTTTCGCGCCTTGGAGTGTTTATTTCCTCGTGTGATCTGTTGAAGATTTGTCTGAAGAATTCTCCTTGTTGGATTTGTTTATAGAAGGAAGATTATTTCACGTGAAGATATTTGTGAAGATTGGTTTCTTTTATTTGTGAATATATTTTCAAAGTAATCTTTGGAAAATATATTTCTGAAAAATAATTGCTTCTATAGGTTTCTAAAGAATTTTGGAAATATATCTTTGAAGATTATTTGGTTCAAGAATTTGTTGCTGCTGAAGACTATATATAGAGGACGCTGCTATTGAAGAAGTTAGTCAAAAACAGAAGTCATTATAGAGAGAGTTATTCTTTGTTTTTGAGTCTCTTCATTGTGAGCTTTGAGCTCTGTTTCTGTACACCACTCAATTGTTTAGAGTTGGTTGGTCTTATTGAGTTGTAATCACTTGAAGCTTTTAAGCAAAAGTGACTGTTTGTGTTTTGGAGAGTGTCTCCATCTTTGTTTGTTTAGAGTTTAAGATCACTGGGGCAGTGATTGCTTGAGTAGGAAGTAAGAGGGGTCTTATATCTAGGAGTTCCTAGGTAGAAATTAAATACCACGGGTAGTGATTAAGTGAGAAGGCTGTGAAACAGGGGCTGTTCACATAGGACTTCAAATTGATACTATTATAGTGGATTTCCTTTCTGGCTTGGTAGCCTCCAGACGTAGGTGTGTTTGTCACCGAACTGGGTTAACAAATAACCTGTATTTTTACTTTCTGTCTGTTTTTATTTCTGCTTCTGAACTGCTGTTTTGCGTACTCTGTTCTACTCTGTTTTACGAACAGCAACTGGTCCTGCCAGAAATTTCAGGATGGGTGGAGCTCACTGAGACATTATGTCTCATCCCAATCCTTCTGATTGCAGGTTCACAGGTAGCACGCAACAAGGGTAAGGAGAAGGCTACAAATTGATCGTGCTGATTTTAAGTTGATTCTAGAATGCTATTTACTCAGATATTGTATTATGTTGTATTGCATTAGAGACATTTTGTATTATGAGGCAGTTGTATTGATACTCTATGCTTATGTATCTTTATCAGTTAAACTTTATCTATTGTAAATCAATGTATCCAGTACGAAATTGTAACACTTGTATGAGATCCTAGGCAATCTCTATATGAGTGTTACATGTGGACTGTTTGGAACTCTAGGAATGATATTATCTTCACTAGAGTGATTCCTTATGTTGAGCTTCTAGTGGATTGGCCGAAGTTCTCTGTCTGGCGTTGGTTCCTTGGTAAGAGTCCTGGTAACCTATGCTCCTTTTATGAATGAGAGGTGCAACCCGTCTTGTACTGGTATCGATAGGGTGTGTGGTCTCGTGAGTTTTGTGCCCCGGGTGGTGTCGGTGGGTGTTTTGTTGGATTGCCCATATCCTTCTCTGCTTGGTTGTTTTTCCTTGTTTGTTTGTGGGTGTTGTTGGGGTGTAGGGTGTGGGTTGGTTGTAGGAGGGGTGTTTTTATTCTTTTGGTTCCCTGGTTTTTGTTGTTTTTGTGTTTGCTGCGGGCTGTAGCCTGATTGTACTCTGATAGCTTCGACCATTCCTATTTTTTTTCTTTATATATATATTGCCATTAAAAAAAATGAACACATGCTTACCGTTCTTATGACCTGTACTCACCTACCAAACATGCCAAACTCTCCAACCACCTATGTGGTGACAAATCTAGAGGGTCCTGCAACTTCAACAACCTCATTAGGTAATGTTCAAACTCTTTCACAACTAACTCCAAATATGTATATGACTACTAACCCTATTGCATATCCCAAAACACAAACTCGCCCACTAAATTAGTCTTAAAACAATATTTTTATACCAACGATGCTTTTTCAAGTCAACCAGTATCCTTTAGAAGAGAATGTTGTGCCTTCCATTGTATTGGAGACAAAGAGAAAAAAAACATTGGTATCGCGAAGGGGATTTTAGTACAAAATTTTTCCATGCTGCAACCACTTATAGAAAGAAGGTAAATGCAATAACTTCTCTAGAAAATGATGATGGTGTTCACATCAGTGGTGATGTGGGAATGAGAAATATAGCAAAATATTATATTTTGAAATAAGTTATTAATGATGATGACAGTGAGCAGCTCACTGTACCTTTTCAGATAGACAAATTTAAGGATGTAATGTTTTTAATGCTGCCATATAAGTGTCTAGGACCTGATGGCTTTAACCCAAGATTTTATCAACATTTTTGCAATACTTGTAGTGAAGATATATATCATGAATGTTGTTAGTGTCGTTGTATGTCTCTATTCTTTGTGATGAAGGACTCTCAACACTGATTCGAGATGCTGAAGCTCGAGGAGAGCTTCAAGATGTTCGTGCCTATCGAAATGCCCCGGTAGTGTCCCATTTGCTTTTTGCTGATGATTGTTTTTTGTTCTTCCAGGCAAAAGAGAGTCAAGCTCACATGATGAAGCAAATTTGACTACTTACGAGGAAGCTTCAGGAAAAGCTATCAGCCTCCCTAAATCTGAAATCTTTTATAGTCGAAATGTCCATCAACAATTTCAACAAAATATATCTACTATCCTAGGTGTGCAAGCAATGCTGGGAACCAGTAAATATTTGGGTTTATCGTCTATGGTGGGAAACAACAAAAAGGCAATTGTAATATCCCACTTAGAACCTTATCAGTCATCAGTATCAGTTTAAACGTGTATGAGAAAGTGAATTGAGGATAGGGCATTAGAGTAATTTCGACAAGAGTATTTAAGGGTGAGCCATGCCTTTCCCTTTCATTTTTCTCCTCTCATTTTTCTCACTTCAGAAAGTTGCTCTCTCCATTCTCTCTTCTCTCACTCCCTTAATAATTTTTCATCCAGTTCCACCTCCAACCCTCAATCAAAACCACATGCAATTAAACCACCATGAATCTTTATCATGTATAAACCTTAATGTAGCTGGAAGCTTTCTTCTCCTCTCATTTTTCCCTACAACCGAAACTCACCCTCATCCTCTTCAATATGGAATTTCTAAATTTTTGAGTTGTAGTTGCTTTGCATGTGTGTTGTTGCTGAATATGGCTTATGTTGTGGCTTAGAAGCAAGAGGAAGGAGTTTTGGTTACATCAAAGCTTTGGGTGTAGGGCTGGAAATGAGTCGAGCCGAGCCGAACTCGTCTGAGCTCAACTCGACTCAATAAGAATTAGTTCGGCTCGAAACTTGACTCGAGTTCGACACGAACCTTTTTTATGGTTTGAGTTCGACTCGTTTAAATTTCACGAACAACTCGGCTCGACTCGTTAGGTTCAGTTCGTTAGCTCGAGTAAAATGATTCAAAAAACAAATTTTAGATTTTTTTACCATTTAAATTTTTTATAAGGCAAATATTAAATTAAAAACAAATAATTTTTTAACTACACCTTAAAATCTTAAACTGTCAACTAAGGGAAGCCACAATTAATGCATAATTTGTATTATACATTTGCTTTGCATCGCTGCCTTATTTTATATAGTGATGTTTCTCTACGTTGTTTTGAAATGTCCGATGTGAGACTATTAAAATATGAATTTGAAAGCTTAAACTAGAGATAGTATATTACATCATTACATATTTTAGCATTCAACAAACTCTTCACTTCCAAATTCTAATATATATATATATATTCTGATTATGTATTATGTGTCTGTTATCAGGACTAGACTATGTTTTGTATCTTGTACCCGTCAGTAATGGATTTGTATTTCAGACGTATGTTGTATTTTATGTACTTCAGATTGTACCTTCATGATGATGTATGAGACATTGTGTGCTACTTATCTTTCAGACATAATTTGTGTTGTAATTTAATGTACCCAATACGAAATTTTAACGCTCGAGTAAAAATTCTAGACAACCTTATCATGGGCGTTACAATTTTTCAATTTTATTAAGGATAAAGTGTGGTAAAGGATAAATAGCTGGAGTAGCAAGTGTTTGTCTAAACCGGAAAGGGAAGCAATGATCAAATATGTTCTTCAGTTAATTCCCCCGTATGTGATGAGCATTTTCAGCTGCCTAATACCTTGTTATAAGAAATTGAGAAGATGATGAACCCTTTTTTGTGGGGGCACGATGGTGCTAATAACAGAGGTATGCACTCGTAGTCGCAGGATAAGTTATCAATACATGAACGACACAATGTAATAAGGTTCAGAGACCTTGCGACATTTAAAGTTGTAATGCTCGGGATTGGAAGCTTCAAACTGAACCAAATACTTTAGTTGCTAAGGTTTTTAAGGCAAGGTATTACCTACATAGTAATTATCTTGGCTCAAAGTTGGGGTACAATCCTAGCTTTGTTTGGTGGAATATTTTTAGCGCGAAAGTGGTGGTTGGTCATGGCACGCAATGAAGAGTTGGATCCAGTTATGATATCCCCATCATGGGTGAACCCTGGTTAGGTGCGGGTACTAGTATACCTCCTATAAGTCCGGCAACTTTGTCCTTAAAAAGATAATTAGTTGGTTATTAATTCATCAAGATGCCCGAACTTGGAATGAAGAGCTTGTGCGGTATATTTTGGAAGTGGGAACAACGCAACATATCTTAGATATACCCCTGTTCCCGCAAGTGAATGTGGATAAATTGGTGTGGAAACCCGAAAAGAACGGACACTATTCAGTAAGAAGTGCGTATCGTATGTGTGTAGAAGAAATTGTGGATAATTCTCACTTAAGGAGGAATGGTTATTGGAGTGGAATTTGGAGATTGAAAGCTCTGCCTAAGGTAAAGAATATGGTGTGGCGAGTGTGTCGAGAATGCTTGACGACTTGTATACAGATGAATCATAGAGGAGATATATGTCCATCTCATATTGAGTTTTCTAGAAGGCAAGCGAATGAGGCTGGCCACAAATTAGCAAATGCAGCCACATCCTTATCTAGCTTCCATATTTTTGATGATGTACCAACATGTATAAACCATTTGATAGCTAATGAAATGCTATAAGCATATTTTTCTAAAAAAAAAGTGAAGCTCCACGTCCCTTCTTTAGGTTCAACAAAATCTAAAAAATTTATTAAGTAATTAAATTTACATTTTTTTAACTCCAATGATTCGATCAAATGAAAACCGCAAATTTTATAATTTTAGTCGATATTTTCACACCCTATCTTCAGCTGCTTTCTTTAGAAAGAGGTAAATGTTAATCCTTTTATAAGTGTTATTTGAGCCTTACGATCTTCCTTATTTGGACCGAAGTACCAACATCTAGACGCGTCAACACTGTTGTTTGATTCGGTCTTGAGAGGAAAACGGTTCTGATACAAAAATAAAATTATAGTCGATTTGGTTTTGAATGACTAATTTAAAAAAGAGGTAATAGTCAATTTAGTCCCTGAATGTATGAGTAGTCACAATAGTCCCTCAATTTATCAAAATTTCAAAACAGTCCTTGATTGTGTACTCTGTTAAACAAAATAGTCTCCGACACTAAAATAATCTATCAATACTCACAATAACTCTTTTCATATAAGAACTGAAATGACAATAAGTAATTACTTATAAGAACTAATATGATAATAAGTAACTATATTGAATGACTGATATGATAATATTAATGAAACATTTTAATATCAAAGACTATTTTGACTGACGAAGTGCATAATCAGAGACTATTTTAAAATTTTGATACAATAAATGCTATTCATTACACATTCAGGACCAAAATGACTATTAACGGACAAATTAATTGGGAAGTAAAATAGGAGTTAGGGCGTAAAACAAATCTTCAACCTCTCTCCATCCTTAACAAAACAACGACAATAGATATGGAACCAAACCACGAACCCGAATCCACAGTTCCACCTCCAAACCCAGAACCATCACAACCCACTTCAGAGCTCTCCAAGAACGCGAAGAAGAAGCTAGCTCGGCAACAACGATGGGAAGAAAAGAAGGCAGAGAAGAAAGCGGCGGCGAAGGAGCAGAAGAAGAAGGAAACTGAACGGAAGCGAAAGGAATGGGAAGAAAGTATTGCGGGGATAACAGAGGATGAGAGAGTGAAGCTTGTTGAAGCGAGAATGAGTTTAAGGAAAGAGAGAATGGAGAAAAGGTTAGAAGAGAAAAATGAGAAGAAAGAGAGGCTTGTTAAAGGGAAAGAGTTAGGGCAGAATGTTGTTGTTGATGTTGAGTTTTCTCATCTTATGACTCCTTTAGAAATTCGCAGTCTCGTTCAACAGGTGAATTAACAAATTTTTTTGATGGGTTTCTTAGATTGTTTATGGTAAATTATTTTGATTTGAAATGTAGATTACTTTACTATTAGGAGAAAATAAGTGATTATATTTATATTAAAGGTCGGTTTGGATTGACTTATTTGAGTTTATCCCGTGACATAAACATTTGTGAGACTGTTTAGGAGAATTAATGAACTGACATGTTCATAAGCTGTTTTTTGAGCTTATTTTAATTAGTTTGCGGTTTTCAGCTTATTTTCATGAGTTCTTCAAGATAGTTTATGAGAACAGGTTATAGTTTATATGAAAACAATTTACATTTATTTTATCTTTTGTTATAGAAATAGCTTATACATAAGTGTTTATCATGATAAATGTTTATGCTATAAGCTGTAAATTAAGTTGTTTATCTGAACAAGGTCTAAGTTGAGAACGTTGGGTGTGCGTTTGAAACTAAGAGCTATGTTGTCAATAGCACACTAGCGGTGTAGCATGGCAGCGCAGCTTCCACTACTACTCCGTAGTCCTGCGAAGTGCCATCGAGAGTAGCAGCAATATTGGCCACTATAAGTGGTTGAAAAGTGGTGCTATCACGGCGCATGCCCGCTACTATAGCGGTTTGGTGGCCGCTATTGCAATTTTGGGGGAAAATTGTCAAAAAACCTAATTTTGAATTTCATTTTTTAACTTTGTATATGGTTTTTTAGTTTCGACAATAGCAGACATCCCGTTATCCGCTATAGCAATTTTTGAGTTCGATGCTACACGCTTCTATCTGAGATTGATAACATAGACTAAGAGTATAATGATGTTAGATATAACAGAGTCAGACAAAGCAAAGGACTTGATTAACATTTTGCAATTTTAGAGATTATTTTAGAATATTGATAATGTGAAGTACTATGTTGACACGATTTTACAATCTCAACCAATTTGGATGTTTCTCATATATTTTTGGTATAAATTGGTAGGGACAAACTCTCTCTCAAGAATTTTAATATTGTTGTATTTATCGAGAAGACTGATTAAACTGAAAGATATTCGTGTCATTTGATCAAATGCTTGTAGTGAGTTATAATTATATTTTTGAATGTGTATTGGTAAACGATGGAATGGAACAATATATGTTTAGATAAGACGGCTGATTAAACTGAAAGAGATTTGTGTCATCTCATCAAGTGCTACTGTGTTATAATTATTATTTCGTATTTTCTTATTGTGTATTGGTAAATGATGGAATGGAATAATGTATGTGTAGATAATGTATTGCTATGCGGTGAATGGAAGATGTGATACCCCTGCACATCTTTGGCTAACTGGCTGCGAAGGAGAGATGGATAATCAATTGAAAAAGATATCGGGATTTGATAAGTGGATCATCGAGAAGGAAAATAAGTCTTATATTGAAGTATTGGCAGATCGTAAGGATGATTTGGTGTATCTAACGGCTGATTCAGAGAACGTTCTTGAAGAACTTGATTTGAACAAGATATATATAATTGGTGGATTAGTTGATAGGAATAGGTTCAAGGGGATAACTATGGAGAAAGCACAAGAGCAAGGAATTCAAACAGCTAAACTCCCTATTGGTAATTTCATGAAGATGTCTAGTTCTCAGGTACTGTTCATGTTAACACATTTAACCCTTTTGTTTTTGCTTTGGGCTGTGTTCATTTTAACCTTTGGCTGCTAAAAGTTTGTATTTTGTATCGATGGATTGTGAATTAGTACTTTGTATTGATTGTATATTGGATCATCATCTGCAGTGGAAATGCTTCCACTGCAGCTGGAAACACAAGTATGAGAAGAAAGAGGATTGGGAGAAAATAGGGAGATTGAGAGAGAGTTATCAAAGGAGAGAGAGAAAAAATGGAGGGGGTCGGAGAGTGATCCTACTATAGAGGATCCTGATTCATCGGTATGTTCTTTTATATTGCAGAGTCGCTATTGATAATAATAGCAGAGTGAATCACCATTTAGCTGAAATTACTGGGGTTAGACAATTTGATGTATGAAACCTAAGAAATTACAAAATGATCTATGAAATTATAATTTGGTTTATCACATTAGTCTTTTTTGGTCAATCAGTTTAGCTGTACAAAATGTGTCAAAGTGACTAATGTGGTTGAGCATTTTTAATTTCTTGCATCATTTTAGAATTTTGTTGATTTCAAATACCAAACTGACCGACCATTTTGTTGATTTCAAATACCAAACTGACCGACCCTTTATAGATGTAGGACTGAATTGGTGATTCTGTTGATGACACCGTCTGAAAATAACCAATGTGATTGCGGATCTTCAATTTTATGGATCATTTTGAAATTTTGTGAATTTCAAGTATCAATTGCCCTAGACTAAGTTGGTAATTTACTTGACAACACTGTAAAAAATGGGAATTTCCATTTGTGTCTAAGACATTTTATTTCTCATTTGAGCTTTCAGGTTCTTACTGTGAATCAAGTTGTAGAAATACTACTCAAGTTCCTGGAGACAAGGGATTGGAAAACTTCTTTCTTTGCTGTTATCCCTCAGAGGAAAAGATCACAAGCTGATTCAGAAGGAAATGCAGATAATACCGTAGAGGAAGATGAAGAGGAAAAGGAGGAGTGTGAACAAAAAGATGATCTAATGACAAGTAAAAAGCAATGTGTTGAGGAGATCCCTTCTAACAAACTTGTTGATGAAGTGTAGAGCGTAGAACTGGAAAGTCGAGACATGACACAAGTTTCAAATCATTGCTGCGCGTGCAATTTTCATACTAACAAAGAGAATTAGCACAACATTTATGTAAATTTTATGTTTTTTGACCAACTTGTGACCGGATTTTCTACGAGGTGTGACCTCCCTTATGATGGAATTACCCTCTTAGAATGTTGTTCTTCGGCTTTTGGATGATTTACAGTTATGTTATTTGACAATGGTGAACGAAAAATATCCCTCGGTGTGCCCAAGCAAACATGGTACCTATGATATTTGACATTTTGCAACAGAGAAGTGTTTGTCCAGTATGTACATATTGTTTTGGCAAAGCCACCCATGCATACTTGTAGTTTAGTTGGTTAAGCTCTATTGAGCCTTGTAGAGAGGACCACTGTTCGACGATTCCTACCGTTATTCCGATCTTGTAAAACATATTCTTTGAGAGGGATGAATTACTTCAAGTTGCAACGAAAATTAGTTTCACAGCCTACTCAAACGATAGATATAAACTTGTGGAATATTCTGTAGGAATCCTATTTAGGATGATTTTTGGTCCATTAATATTTTTTTTTAGGTTCAGTTTGATCCCACAAGTCATAACTCAAATAGTTTTCTGCATCAAATCAATAATGTCAAACAATAGCAATGTCAAGCCATTGCATCAGCGTCGTTTTCTGGCCCTTCATTTCACTGGTTTCAAATACATTTCTTTGGAGGACCAAAACTCTTATGCATTAGAGAATATGATGAGGGTTTAGAGTTTCATAATGGAAGATAAATGACTAATAATAGTGGCCAAATTTGTCTTTTTATTTGGTGTGTATGTTGTACTCTTTATAGAACAAGAGATATTGTTTCACCAAAGAGTCATTTCAATATATTGATCATATTTTTGGATGAAAATGTGTGTTTATTCACTTATTATCATATCATATCTTAAACATGTAACAACAC
This sequence comes from Medicago ruthenica, assembly GCA_018208015.1. NCBI lineage: Eukaryota > Viridiplantae > Streptophyta > Magnoliopsida > Fabales > Fabaceae > Medicago > Medicago ruthenica. The sequence goes on from CM031372.1 coordinate 19,173,275, forward strand.
ATCTATATCAAATTCATGAAGAGACACCACATTTGGTAACTCAAAAACATGAGAAAACTTCATCTGCACACACTGTTTCACGCGCCTAGCTCTCAACAACACCAATCTTTCTCTCATCAATTTTGTCATCCGTTGTATATCATATGATTTCAATAGTTTTGAAATCACTCACGTCATCTTACTTGCTTGGAGAGTTTGGTAGAAAATCTAAGGTGTCATAAATGAAGCAACAAAACGAGTTTGGTCTATAATGTAATATTCTAAATGGTGAGGAGGGATATGAAAATTCTCTTCTCAATTCTTCCTTTTATAATTCAGTTTTTTATCGAATGAAATTAATGTGAGTCATATACTATGGAAATTGGTTTCATATAAAGTGGGGCGACCCATATGAATTTAACTTAAATCAATTTTTTGGTACCCATATTTAATTGTATTTTTTTTATTTGTTTTTTTTTTTAATTTTGATTTCTTGTCTTATTTTTGTGTCATTTTCGATTATGTGACTTATTTATTTATGACATGAGACAACGCTTATTAGGCAACACTAAATATTAATGTTGATAAAAATATGTTTGTTATTTTTGTTTTTAAAATTATCTTGGGAATAGTTCATTCGACACCTTAAATCTTTCAAAATAAACTTTTTCTACATAAATTTATCATTTATTTCCTTTTCTTGACTTTTTAAAAAGTCTTCTAAGACACTTGTCATCATGACCCTGATTAAAGCTCTTGAATTCGTCTATGCTACATTAACTCATATATTCGTCTATTAATTTATGACAATGTTTAACCTCAAATATTATCAGGAATAAATTTATAAAATTATATTATGACATTTATATAAGAAGGAATATATAAAATTATTTCTTCCTCCGTCCCAAATTATAAGCCGTTTTGCAGAAAAATTTGTCCCAAATTTAATTTACAATATCAATGAAACAATAAAGTTACTTTTATTATTATATCCTTAACTATTCATTACTCTATCTTTTTTCAATTCTTTAATTTATTTTTCTCATATCATTAATGAAGGACAATTTTATAAAATAACTAAAAATTTGTCTTTCCCATAGAAATGAGCAAAATGACTCATAATTTTAGACGGAGAGATTATATCTATTTGTTATTTTTTAAAAGGTGTTATCTTAGCGGTAAAAGTTTTACATTGTAACCTCAAATGCTATAGTTTAGATTTCATCTATGACAATTGTAAAAATGTCAATTAGGGCCTGTTTGGATTAACTTATTTTAGAGTTTATATAAAACAGCTTATGCAAATAAATAAGTTTTTATATATTATTTATAAGCTTTTAAGGTAGTTTATGAAAAAATAGTTTATGAAGATACAATTTTCGTTAGTGAGAGCCTATAAATTAAAATAAAAGTTTATTTATTTACATAAGCTATTTTTCATAAGCTCAAAATAAGCTCAAACCAAACAGAGCCTTTATACACCATTATTAAGAACAATTTTTCCTTGGTGACAACTTAGGTACCCATCAATAAAAGGTGGGTAACACAATTCATGCTGAGTTGACATCAATCAAAATTATTTATTTGTTTTCTATTATTTTTAATGTTATATAAATATATTATTTTGATTGGGTCAACTCAGCAGTGATAGTATTACCCACCTTTTATTGATGGGTAAACAAGAATATGCCTTTTTCCTTGTATGATTTCAAAGAAAGTAAAGGTATCAAAAAATATTATACCAACTTTCATTTAGAAACTGATGCGGTACATTTTAGTTTTGTAAAGAAAATATATCATATTTAAATGTTTTGATTATTCCTGTAAAAAAAATGTTTTAATTATTATTACTATGTTTTAATTATTGCCTAAAAAAATTATTCGTGGAACTAATACATTGAACTGAGCTTAATTGCTTGTATGCTGACTCACTTTCTTTGTGCCTGACAGCTGTAAAAATGTTGACATGATTTACATGATTGCCATAATCATCTTTTTAACATTTTCTTATTACCATTTTAATTAACATGATATTGTTTGACTGGTTAATTAATTAATTAACATGATATTATGATACAATTACATACAGCTCATAGTATTGTTTACTCAGAAAATAAAAAGCCCATAGTATTTTTTTGTGAAAAAATGGTTTAATTCGTAATAAAATTTGATTTCGTAAATAAAAAACACTAAAGATATGATAAAAAAGGTTTAATTCGTGATTTTTTTTGGCTGACCTACTTTTAAAAAAAATTATCCAATCTGCCCTATATTAAAAATAAATATCTAAAATGTTCTACTTTCTGATTTTTCCTTACATGATGCCATTTGAGATTACACCGTCATCCTGAAGGATGACGAAGGATGACGGTGCCATCTCAGATGGCGCCATGTAAGAGAAAACTAGAAAGTGGGACATTTTAGATATCTATTTTTAATATAGGGTAGATTGGATAATTTTTTTTAAAAGTAGGTCAGCCAAAAAAAAATTCTTAATTTGTACATGAATTTATTGTTTGAGTAAAAAACAATTTTTGTGTGGACCTAAAGATTTAGACACATAATTTGATTACACACTCATAAAAATAAATATCACATAGTTATTTAAAAACACTCATTATTTAATTATTAAATTTTCTTAATTTTCTCTTTTTTTGAATATGACCGAAGTATGAGACCAAAGCTTGTGAATATGACCAAAGCTTTATGTCCAAGTAAGAATTATTCTTGAGGAAAAGTATTCGTACTACAATTGTATGTCTGAATGAAAGAAAAAAAATACCACTTTAGATAGTAATTTACTAAACAAGGGTAGTATTTGTACAGGTGGATATGATAATTGTAATTTATAATACTAGCTGTTTTACTCAAAGGTTCATTGATAGTACAATGTATTTGCAATAAATTTTGACGAACGTAAAAAGGAGTGGTTACTACTTTCATCAATATTTCCTTAAATTTTAAAAAATGACTATGTATTCTTTGAATGATTATCATCATAAATGTAACTGCAATTCTATATCCCCTCTATAAAATCCACTAGAACAACCACATTTGTGAATGAGTTACATTGTTTCAAATGAAGCAGTGATAGAATAATCTTATTGAGATTTTGTATCATATTGTAAGATAAAATGAACAAGTATAGCCGATTCAGTGATAACAGAGCTTTGGCAACATTTCTTATGGTTTTACTTTTGGTATCATCTGTTGCAATGTTACCTTACATTTTGACTCCAGAACCTCCCATTTTTTTATTACTTTGGTTATCTAGTATTCCTATTTTTGTGCTCTTTTATTCTGTTTTTCTTGCAATTTTCGTTTGGTGACATCAATGGATGAAGGATGATGCAGTACAAGGTTTATTCTTTCAATGTTGGTGATTAAGATTTTCATGGATGGAATCAGCAAATAATAGATGGAATTGTATTGTTTTAGTTTTATTTACTTTATTTTTTATTTTTAACTTTCTTGTGGCACAGTTGGCCTAGAAGATTAGGTCTCCAAGTGGAAAGAAAGATATCATGTAGTAGTAGTCTTTGTCTTTGTGAGAGATCTTATATTTGTTAATTAGTTTATGTACTTCGAAAAAGAAGTTTATTATTTCCCCTTTGTTATGTAATTTTGTTCTTGTTCAAGTTCGCTTTTTTATTTACATTTTTTTTAGTTGTTTAAAAATAACAATATAAGAACAAATACGAAAACTCTTCATGAGATAACTTTTGAACGATATTTTTTGTATTTTTAAAGGTTTGAGAAGATAACTCCTAAATAAAGAGCAAATAGGAGGTCAAAAGAGCAAACATCTATGTTTTAACTAGTGTTGCATTCAATATGGCTCAAGAAGGGATCGAGATCCCCTTAAAAGTTCATAGTTGATCATTGATTTAAGATTGGTCAATTTACATTATTTTTTCCTTAAATTGTTATTAAACGATCTTTGAACGGGAAAAATCAAACACAAGACCAACCCAACATATTCAAAGGCATAAATAAAACTTTGTATCGAAAGGAACAATTTTTAACTTTCAAAAAGTTGAATATATCACTTTTCACACTTCCCAATGAAAACAAAACAAATTTTGTTGATTGCAAGGTTTGGACCTTGGTCAAAGAAGCCTTTGAGACCCTTAAATTGACCAATTGAACTAGACAAATGTCAGAGCTAAATTCTATCATACCATTGACAGTGACTTGGGTATTGATAGCTAGGGGTGTTCACGGGTTGGATGAACCGTTCAACACGGCAACTAAACCCATATATTACCCGACCCAATTCAAGTATGAGTCTAACTCGGACCAACTCATTCATACCCTAAGTAGTTTGGATCGGGAAACTGGTTTATATTTCAAACCTGTGAACCAACGAACCCAACCCACTAATTGTAAATTTTTTCATTTGTTATGATACAATTTAATACTTTTATGTGTTAATCTTGAAGTGTTTCAAGTAAATTCAAGTGTTAACATTTTAAATATACTAAAATTTAGTGTAAATAATGTAATTTAAAAAGCTATGTTCAATGACCCGTTGACCCAAACCAAACCAACCTGCTCTTTGTCGAGTTGGATAAGTTCGAGTTTGACATAAAAAATGCGGGTTTTGTGCCCAGTCCAAACCCATTAAATTTAATCGGGTTAGGTAACAGGTTTGACCATAACCAACCCAACCCAGTCCATGAACGCCCCTATTGATAGCCTCCTTAGGTGGCTAGCTCATGGACACATGTGTAATATTAATTTACATCATTAATTTTTATAACAATAAATTGATTCAAATTGTAAGAGATTAGTCACGAGTTTGATGATTGATTTTTGCAAACGAAGAAAATTTAATTGAAAGGGGAAACACACCTTATATACTCTACCCGTTCCTCGTTGGAGAATGCTCACTACTAAATGACATAGAAACTTTGTAAATGTATCATGATAATCCAAAAAAAAAGTTGTAGACTTTTTTTGCCCCCTTGGGCCAACCCTGAATAAAAAACAAACTCTATAGGTCATTTCAATTGCTCCTAGGCCCCTTAAAACCCCAAATACGCCCTTTAGATCATAATTCTCGAACCTCTTTGGTCCTAACTCCTGATCCCTTCAATTTGGGAGATATGACCCGGAAAATTGCTCTTCTCCCAACGAAAATTGCTGACTCCCATACAAATTAACGAAAATACCCCAAACGTGACTTAAGTCACGCTCGCTACACCAGCGTGACTTAAGTCACGCTGAGTAGTTACAAAAACAAAAATTACACAATAGATTTATTATCACATTACATTGCAATTCATTGCAATCAACAAAGATTTATTATTACATCACATTGCAATTCATTACATTGAACAAAAATTTATTATTACAGTACATTGCAATTCATTACATAAATTAAGCGAATTTTTTAAAAAAATAATCGATTAATCATAATGACCAGTCTTCTTGGGGTAGGGGGCCGCTAGACGAACTTGCCATAAACACATCTACTGCTAGCGGTAAAATCGATTAATCATAATGATCCTAACATGACTAAAAAATTCCCTCGTCGATTAATATAATGATCTCAACCGCCGTCATAAAAAAACAGCATAAAATCATTATGATTAATAGACGACGGACAGTGAGGCCGTTTACGCCTATACTAACAAAACTAAAAAAACAAAATATGAGAGAAGAGATGGGAGATGAAAGAATGAGAAGAAATCTGAATGAGAAAAAAATAAAAGAAAAGGTTTCAATTTATAGGTTTTTTGCTTGAATTATGTTGGTCGAAGGAAGTAACTGCTTCTCCCTGATTGGCCACCGTCCAAACCACCGTCCAACCTACGTGAGTTAACTCACACTGGCCTTTAACCTACGTGAGTTAACTCACGCTGTCCACCGTCCAACAGCGTAACTTAAGTCACGCTCGGCCACCGACCAAAATAGCAAGCGTGACTTAAGTCACGCCCATTACAGGTCAGCGTGAGTTAACTCACACTGGCCTTTGGTGTAGCAGAAAAACAACTTGAATGTTGTAAACCAAGTCATTAATGACCCCAAACCAATACACACTCATAATTGATCCAAATTACACCATTTCAACACTATAATTGTAACACCCTAACCCTTAACCGCCGATTATTAACTTTAATAAAACAAAACGTTAAGGACATAGGAAGTTACAACATAATGAAAACGCATTTTCATAAACAACAACAGATCAAAGTATATTTGATTCACATGCAGCGGAAAAAGAATAAACAAAACAGAGGACGATACCCCTTCTAACAGGATACCCCTTCTAACAGGATACCCCTTCTAGCTCATACCCCTACTATATCAATGTTCCCGAAAATCGATTGCGTCATTTGTTTTTCCGTTTTCAAAACACATTACAACATTTCACATGTTTATACCAAAGACCAAATTAAAACAGAGACGTATGAAAAAGACGCAAAATCATGAAAACAGAAAATGCTGTCACAGCACAATTTCACTAAGACCTCCTTGGAGTATTTTCATCATAACTCAAAAACTAAAAGTCATTTTCACGTCAAACCAAAGCCACTGGAAAGCTAACAAAATTATCTAAAACTTTCATGTTTACACCCAAGGCCAATTCTGTACCGATCAGTACCAGTTTTCATCTCAAATTCGGAAAAGTTGTGCAGAAAGTTATGCAGAAAGTTATGCAGAAAGTTATGCAGAAATTTGACCATAACTCAAGTTCTATAAAACGTTTTGACGTCAAACCAACGGCATTAGAAAACTAACATCCAAATCTACAACAGAGACCATTTGCCAAATATATACATATACGTTCAGATACCCAAAATGGTGTTACAACTATCAGAGCCCTAAACTCTAACTAGGATACAACACCTAGTACAAAAAGTAAGGATAGCTAAGCTATGCCCTCACCACTACGCAGGTTCTATACGACAACAGCTAATCCTCGACGATATGCTCGTCTTCCTGAAAATCTGGATCCCCAAAGATCCAGCACATAACACAAAACAGAGAGTGTTAGTAAAACATAATCAACACAATATAAACAGCACAATAATAAGTAGGGTACCTACACTTTACCCATCATGCATATTCTAACTCACGCACATGCATCATCAATTATCGTCAAACATTTATTCATTAATCACAAGTACTCAAAACATATCAACACTTTAAGCAATTAAGTCAAACAGATGGAAATTATCAATCATCAATTACCATGCACACATAATTCCTCAAGCTTAAAACTTATCAATAACAATTACTACTTAACAACCATTATGCACACATAATTCCTCAAGCACAAAACTCATCAATAACAATTACCACTTAACAACCATTATGCACACATAATTCCTAAAGTGCACACTAATGTCAAGTAGAATGTATGTTCCTAAAATGCACTCTAATGCATGTGGTACCAATTCTTGCTCAGCTTTAGAGTCATGGCGGACTGTTGGATAAACTTATATCCCTTGTGTACCTCTCATTCGCCATAAAAGGACAGTCGTACACTTGACCAATAATAATTGGATTTCATCGACTGCACCTCTCATTCGCCATAAAAGGACGGTCGTGCATATGACCAATAATAATTGGATTTCATCGACTGCACCTCTCATTCGCCATAAAAGGACGGTCGTGCATATGACCAATAATAATTGGATTTCATCTTACCCATAAAGAGCATACATACCATCATGAAATGCATGTATGTTCACTTAGCAATTATTGATATTTACACCTACATATGCTCAAATATGTGTGTACACTACCAATACTCATGCTAACTTCAACAAGTAGGCACTCATGGCCAATCATAATACGAACATGCATAAATCATCATACATGGTTCACAACATCATCAACAACATCATACTAAACCAAACTCACAACATCATCAACAACATCATACTAAACCAAACTCACAACATCATCAACAACATCATACCAAACCAAAACTCCAAATAAACATAAATGTTTCTAAGGTAAATCCAATCCTTTAGATACCATGTCAATTCAATTATATTCATCAATTCCCACACCTTAGTCTTTAATATTATTAAGTCCAAATCCACTTTCAAAACCTTAGACACACTCTATTAGTTCTTAACAGTCATTCCAAGCATTATATAACACATCTTCACACAACATGATGCCCTTAACAAAAACCACCATGTTAGGGTTTGACTCAAGCTTTTCTTGAACAACAACAACATTTTCGAATACCCAAAACATAGATAAACATCATATAACTTCAATTAAACATACTAGCAACATCACTTAGCATCAAATAAGCATAATCATGATCATTAACAACTTTAATCATAAAAACTTTCAGCTATATATTGAAATCCACACAATATCATTCCAAGAATTCAAACATACACGAAAACACAATTTCAATCCACAAAATCATACTAGAAACATACTACGATCATCAAACTCAAGTTTTGTTTAAGAAAAGTTTCACAAAAACCAAAAGAAAGTGAGAGGAGAAGTTTGGGTACGGAGATATCGACAATCTCCCCTTCTCGAGTCACTCCCGATTACGAATACTAACTCTCTTACCCGGAATCGATGATTCTCTAGCAAAACCCAAGCTTTCCCTCTTGCCCTAGTTTCGCAAGCTTTTCCCTTCTCTTACACGGCTCCAAGCTTCTCCAAAAGACAATGAATAGTGATGTCAAAGTCTTTGTGATTATCTTATAACCCAATCCAATTAATCATGGCCATCCAATTAATATCTTAACTCATGATCAATCCTAGCCCTTCAATCCAATCCAAGCTCACTAAATCTCATCCACTTGATCATTACTACTTATAAACTCAAAAGCCCAATACTATTCACGCCTTAAGCCCAATTTCGCCCAAAACCTTAAAAACTCGATTACGAACTTATCCTCGCGCCAAATAATTATTTCTCGAATACGAGAAAATATTTTTAAATGCAAATCCATAAAATAAAATATATAAAAATATAACATACGAAAATAGGGTCGTTACAATAATCACACATAACCACATAATCACACATTATCGATCCAGATTACACAAATTTTCCGTTAATCACACAATAACACAATCGATCCAAATTACAAACAATCGATCCAATTACACATAATCGATCCAAATTACACATATTCGATCCAAATTACACAAATTCGTCGTTAATCACACATAATCACTTAATCACACATAATTGATCCAAATTACACATAAACGATACAAATTCGTCGTTAACGATCCAAATTACACATAATCACTTAATCACACATTATCGATCCAAATTACATAAGTAGAACCTATGAGTTTAATTTGTGTTTCAAACACTTTCTTTACACTTTTCTTACTACAAACACTTCCCTTACTCCAACAATTGAAAGTCAGGCAACTGGGTTCAAAGACTTTGCATTTGTTGTGTCATTCGTTCCTAAACCACACAAGTAAGTTTTAAATTTCTCAAACACTACACATTTCTTGTCATTTTGTAGATTAGAATTTTTGTAGTTGATATATTAAATCGTGAATTTGAATGTAGTTTATCTATTTTTGTATTTGATCAATTTGAAGGTGGATTTTAATGTGAATGTAATTTAGTGTAAGTATTAGTGTAATGTGGTATTGAAATATTAAATTGGAAATTGTTTTTGCTCTATGTGTTTGATAAAATGCTTAAATGAATGATCAATTTTTTTCCTCTTCATGTTAGCTATTGTAGATATGGATGACGATGTTTGTAGATTGAGACTCGATAGGGAGGACTTGCACAACTATGTATGTAGAGATCGTGCGACGAATAATCCTCTCGAAAAGGTTCACCGTAGAAGGGGTATGGATGACACTAAAGTCTCAAATATTCATACTGCATAGGCTACAGAGCACTATGGTGAGTTGCCAGAGCTTCCAACATTACGATAATACCCATCACCACCATCAACACCAACAAAGGACATTAATATGAGATTTGATGATGGTCATTATGATATGTCATTATTGCCGAATTCCTGTAAGCACATTGAAGACCACATATGGGTTAGAGATGTAGGCATATTTATATATTTGTACCATTAATGTTTTTATATTTGTATTTATGCTACAGTTTCTTTTTTTTCTTCTTTTAGGGACGTGTAAACCAGTCATGTGCATCAATAAACCGTCACAACATTTGGGATGGTTTTGGGATGTAGTATATGCTTATGATTTTTCTCCACTTATTTATACCCGATTTAGTCAGGTCAATCCATCCCTTTGTATTGTATGGCATTGGCAGAGCGGTAACATATAGGGTGAGGTTACCATCATACTGGATGTCAGCCATTGTTAGACATGATCTTGTGACGACATCTGCCGGTTCTCTGGATGGATAATGTGCGGCAACAATATGTGTCATTGACACTTGACAAAGTGTGCACATAGGCAATATAGACGTGTTCAAAGCATCCCTATACATTCTTCCCCGCTATACTAGAGCTAAATGTCTTTCAGATGGATCAGACATTCCAAGATTACTTGTTTCTTATTTTACATGAAGACATGCAAGGTCTATTAATGGAGACAAGCTGGCGTACCAATCATGGTGATATTCCTGATTCTACAAGGTTTCTCATCCCATGTTATTGCCATCTAATCATTTGGGCTATGCAATGTTACATGATATTTTTCTTATGCGTAAGGTAACCTATAATGCCTTAAAAGGTGAAATCCCTTATCTATTACTTCATTTTAAATTGCCTCATTTTTATGATATTAGAGTGTCTGGTTCCCTATATTTGTATCAAATTTGTAATTTGGTATCTCTAAGCTTGATTATAGAGCTAAGAAACACATTTTTATTTGCTATCAAATTGATATGAAAGTTACATCACCATAAATTTCCACAAAAGTCCATCATTATTAAAGGTGGAGGAAACACAAGAAAGATATTTTGTATTGTGGTTTTGTTTTTTAATTTTTTTTTCTTTATACAGCCATTGCCACAAATACTTTTTAAATAAGACTCTTACTAAGATTTCTTTACTTTTGTAATTTCTTTATCAAATCATTTAACTTCATTTAGAGCAGAAGAAAAGGTGAAATTAAACCATAAAAAGCTTGTCTTAAATAAAACAAACAAAACAAGAAGTAAACGGAAGAAGAATAAGGGGAGAGAGAGATATGTTTATACTGGTTATGCTTTTTTCTCATCATTTTCTTCATATTTGCTTGAACCATTGCTTGTCCTCAAGCAATTTCTTTAGATAGGCAAAATTAGGAACAACTTGAAATCAAAAATCAAAGAACAGTCGATAAAATTGTGGGCATTAGGCAAAGACAAAACCAAGGGATCACAAACTTCAATTCCAAGTTATAGGTTTAATATCTTCTGATTCAAATATGTCTTATTAATAGGACTCTCACATCACAAGATCTCTCATTTATATCGGGTGATTGAAATCCACTTAATTTTCATCAAAGACCGTGTCCTACCATAAGCTTGACTATAAACTAGCATCTGCATCTCTACTATATTTCTTGTGAAAGCAAGCACGAAAAAAAATGAACATCTCAAATGTTGTAACATTACCATGAATAAATATTGCAATGTGGGATGATAATAAACAAAGAAATGTTTTTCCAAAGGGTTAAATTTTAAAATTTTCTTTCCTTTTCCTTTTCAACCATTTCAGATAACTTTTCAAAATACAAAGCACCTTGAGCTATGGACTTGTCATTTACAATTCACTTGAGATATGTTGTCTCATTTTCTCTTTTCTTTTTGATCATTAATTTATTTGTTTTTTGTTCTATAATATCTCATTTTATTTTTCTTTTCTTTTGATTGTTTCATATTTTACTAGAAATGTTAAGGGTATGTTTCACATTAATCTCAAGAGACATGTTTTTTCTTCTTCTTTTTATGCTTGACTTCTCCATTCATACTATAAACGGTACCAAAAAATGATTGATTTAATTAAAAAATAAGGGACCAAAGAATTAATACTGTTCATTTTAGGCTCAAAGACGAGAAACTAGTAGAATTTTTTTTATCAATATGTCACGAGTCTAACAAAAAAGAATCCTATGGTGCTCATTTTCATCAAAACATGTTTTACAGGTACACATTAGCTTCATAATGGTTACAAAGTAAGTTATAGAGAATCGATGTTAATGATGATTGATCACTCATAACAAGTAAGAAAGACATAATATACGATGATTTATGAAATCCCTTATAATGGATTAAGAACTCAAATTTATAAGTTTAATCAATGATAAAATGTGATTAGATAATATGCTAACTTATAAAACCTAGAAATTAATTTTCGTAATGATGATTTCAAATCCCTTTATCCACAACATGAACAAGATTAATGGACCGTAATCAAAGATGTAAATATAGTTCATTCAAGCGAGGAGAAACCTTTATTGATTCAAAGAAAGAAAGATTAAAAAGTAGGAAAACAAGTAAAAAGATGAAGTAAAACCCTTCATCCTTGTCCTCAATTTTTAAATATAAAACCTCATAAAAAGGGGTTAGGAAAGCTCACAAGATTACGGAAGAAGATTTCCTTTGCTTTGGTTTCAATTCATCTTTCATTGGGACAAACTAGGGTGGGATACTTGTTTAGGGTTTGAGTATGATTATAGAAAATTGGTGATGATTTGGTGTGGATTGATGGAAGTTATTAGGTTGAGTTAGAAGAAGGGCTTGGGAAAGGTTAGGTTATGTATTGTTGCTATTTAGGGATGAGGGAAGTTATATTTTGGTAGTTTAAATGATGCGTTCAAATAGATTCAATAAATTTGGTTTTGGCTAGCATTGGACCTGCTACAACCGTAGCACATGGTTACTGGTGACTATAGAGGTCTCTGGATTTTTGATTGGAATGTTTTTGGTATGTTTCAAAGGCACTACAACTATATCCAGCTGCTACGGGTGGCCGTAGTGACCTTTAGCATTCTTCCTTGACTTTGTTGTGAGTTTCTTATTTCACTTATCTCCCTTTAACCTAACAAACACATTTATAACAAAGAACCGTGGGGTGCATCCCACATATCACTTGTTTATGGTTATTAGCTTAACCTTTGCGTCAAGAGGAAGCAACCTGACCGGTCTGGTGACTCAAGACTTCCTCTAAATCCCATGCGTCAAGAGGAAGCAACCTGATCAGTCTGGTGACTCAAGAGGAAGTACATGGATGCTTGCGGTGACTCAAGACTTCCTTTAAAAGGCTTCATACCTACGCCTCACTTGGGTCACGATTCAAAAAGCATCTTAAGTTGTTGTGTGCCATCCCAAGTTCCCTCGAATCAGGTGGGAGAAAGACGCGATTCCCACCCATTGCGACTAGAGAATATGATGAATGAGGTGGAGAAACATAAAGGTGAAAAAGACCACAACAAAGATTCCTTAGCGGACCTGCTGCAACAATTAACAAGAGGAGGAAAAACAAACATTTCAAAGCAATTCATCTGAGAAGAAACACATAAGCTCTCAAAAAAGAAAGAGACAATAAAGTAACTAGAAGTCACAATTAAGGGGATTGGAAGGAAAATAATGAAGAGTAACCTCACCCTAAAAATCCAACGAGCCACAATCGATGACATTTAGATCAATGGTTAAAATCTTCCTCGAAATAGACAATGATGTCTTACAACCTCCTTATAATCATTTAATGCTATGGAAAAGGTGATCAAATACGCCAACAAATTGACAACTCGAGAAACATGGCTAACAAGTGCAACCATCAAGCACAAAGCCGAAAAAGACTGTTGAAATGAAATGATACACTTCATGTCATCAAAGAGAACTCTGTTTGGATCTAACAATCACAATCATCACCTAGACCACAAAATCATGATACTCGCCTGACGTCGACAACCGACATAAGGGTGTCTTGGATACCTGAACACTTCAAAGTTCTCCCCTCGAGCAAAGAGTCAATGACTTGGGGGCTACTGTTTTGTATCGAACCAAAGTTGAATCCTTAAGACCCAGATTCCATTATCCCATCTTAAACCAAATAAGGCACCCATATACAACGGTAGATTATATGCACTGGTGAATAGCCGCGATGAACCAAACAATATGCTCATAGAACATATGAGCCCTTTACATGATCTAACGGTCTCCCGGGCATCAAGACATAAGGGTAAAACCGAAATACTCGCTCCAAGGTCTATAAACAGAGCATTCCACATGGAAATAAGGTACACACTCTCATTATGAGAAATCTTCTCATATCACATTGAAACTTCACCAAGAACATATACCAAGAAACTAATTTCCTTTCGTGTAAACCAAATTTTTTTCTCATTTTCTAACCAAAATTGCTTAAACCCTGAATTCTATGAGAATAAACTGTTTGTGAACACTCCTCCCATTATTGTCACTCAACCTTCATCTTAAATAATTCTTTATCGACATGCAATTTCAAAGACAGCAAACCCACCCCCTGTAGTCGTATTTCCCTTTGTAGCCAAAATCACTATTCTTTCCCGAGTTTCTTATACTTTCTCTTTTGTTAATTCTCTTTTCCCCTTTTTAAATTTTTGATCTAGACTATTAAGAAGATTTGCTGTTCCAACTAAAGCAAGTTCATTTTTTTATTTTGATGCTCTTATTTCCACCACACCATCTGCTACATGTTATATTATGATGTAGGAGGATTTCCATAGTATTTTTATTACTTCGGCCCAATTTATTTATTTGTCTGTTTAGTTTTCTATTTTGGATTTTCGGCCCATTAAGATTTTGTTATTTCCCTATTTAAGCTTAACATTTGTAGCCTAAGAGGCAGGTTTTATTTATTCAATAATACTTTAGAGAGTTTTCTCAATTTCTGGTGGATTCGGGAACCCTATTTTCACAAGTTTGTCACTTGCAAACTTGTTTCTTTTCAATCTAGGTTTAACGCTTGCTAGCCTCCACTTCCGACTGCGTCAGTTGGTATCAAAGCAGGTTTCTTCTGTTCTTTTCCTAACGTGAACAACCATGGGAGATTAACTGGTGACGAAGATAGAGTTTGAATGCACAAATGCGGCTTTAACCGTGACCCTCAATGCTTTGACCACAACATTGGCGATGTTAACAACACAGCTGAATAACAGCGCCAACAACAACAACAATAACATCAAAAACAACAACAATTCAGGGGCAAATAGTAGCTTCAGTTCTCGCGGTAGATTGTCTCTCTCGCTGCTTGCTTCAATTGAAAATTTGGAGAGGAAGAAGCTCTCGTTGCCGCGGATGTATCAAACGTCGGTGAAGGGTGGTTATGATGAGGATATGAAAGAGCAGATAAGTAAGGATCTTGGAGATGGTGGGAATTTACGTGGGGCGGCTGCATCAGATAGGTTCTATTCTCCTGACTTTAGGGGGGGATTTTGGAGCTGGTCTTTTTGATCTTCATGCTATGGATAATACAAAGCTTTTGTCCGAGCATGTTATCTCAGAACCCTTTGAGCCATCACCCTTTGTGCCTGGAGGTACCAAAGAATTTGAAGACGACTTCTACTCAGGCAGCGTCAAGCAAGAAGGAAGAGATGCAGTTGCTGATGCATGCGTCAAATCTTTTACCTGTGAATGAAAAAGAGAACAATACTAGAGAAAATAATGTTGCTAAGATAAAAGTTGTGGTACGCAAAAGACCTTTAAATAAAAAAGAGCTCGCAAAGAATGAGGATGATATTGTAATTGTATTTGACAAGGCATATTTGACCGTTCATTAACGTAAAGTGAAGGTTGATTTGACAGCTTATATGAAGAAGCATTGGAGAAAGAATGCATTAACGTGAGGGATAAAGGCAACTGCTATATTTTTCAAACCAAACCATCTTTGCATTTCAAACAATGGGATCCGGGTGGGTTTCTTGTTCATTGGAGGAGTCTACATGCATGAAAAGTTTTTTTTTTATCAGAATGAGAACTCGGGGTCGAGTTCTTCAGAGGTAGACGAGACTGATGTCGGAGGGTTTCTATAGTATTTTTTAATACCTCGGCCCAATTCATTTATTTGTCTGTTTTTTTTTCTATTTTGGATTTTCGGCCCATTAAAGTTTTGTTATTTCCCTATTTAAGCTTAACATTTGTAGCCTAAGAGGCATCTTTTATTCATTCAAAAATATTTTAGTGAGTTTACTCAATTTCTGGTGGATTCTGGAACCCTATTTTCACAAGTTTGTCGATTGCAAACTTGTTTATTTTCAATCTAGGTTTAACGTTTGCTAGCCTCCGGTTCCGACGGCGTCATATTATATTGAATTCACGATTGAACATGATAGAACCAACCACTGATAATTGTTTACCCCTAATTTCCAACATATACTTGGATTGGATAGAAAATTTGTTAACAAAACATCTCGTATTGGCATTAAATTCTTGTTCGACCGACTTCTTGTATCGAAAGTGTTTTTAATAATATGATGGTTAAACAACATGTTCCGTTGATGTTGTGCCAACGTCGTGTGTGTGGGAGAAAAACTTCCTCTTCAAAAGGAGCATCTTGTATGAATATATAGATAAATTCACATTTAAGTGGAAGATTAGTTATTGGTATGTCAAGTGTACGAAAGAGTCTAACGTCAAATGAAAATATGGATGTTGAAGAATATATAAATGAAGGAACACATATACTTAATCTCTTAAAGTTTTTGATAATTTTTTTTATTATAAAAATCACGTATGTGGTCACTCTTAACCCAATGTAGTGATCCCCATGCTTCCCTCATGACCCAACAAAATAATTATAAAGTTTTTTCTACATATATTTTCTCTATTAAAAAAACTTGAATACTTAACTATTATTTTTAGTTTATGACAAGAGTTATGTTTGTAGTTTAGTTATATTTCCTATTAAATCATTACATAATTATTTTAGACTAAAAGTAAATTTCTAAAAGAAAACGAGAGTTAAAACATTGGCCACTTTAATATTAATATCAGCACATTTTTGTCAAAAAAGAGGAAGAGATCAGCACATTAAACTTACATGGTGACTATAATATTTTATGTATTAGAAAATTAATTTATTTTTACTATTATACTAATAGTTTTTTTTAAGGAACTATTATACTAATAGTTTAAAATATTGAGTTTGGTCAAAAAGTTTTTTTTTTTTTAACGGAAAAGCCTTTAGTAGTTTTGTTAGTTTGATATTTAAATTGTAATATTGCGACTTTTATTGATGTTATTATTATGATTATTATTCTTATTATTTTTATTAATTTTATAAGATATATATTTCTGTTACACATTTAATAGTACTAAAAATAACACAAATGAACTTGCTGTCAAACAAAATTATGTACTATTGTTTATTTTAAAAACATAAGACAGTCGCCACTTATTTGTGCAACTTTATGTGTGACAATTGATGACAGGAATAATATTTTTTTTATGAAGAAATAACACGAATAATATTTTTTTTTTGAAGAATAAGACGAATAATATTGTTTTGTAAGTTTTTTTCTAGACGAATATTGTTTTGTAAGTTGAATATCTTCTTAAAAAAAGAAAAAAGTATATTAATTATTTTTTTTGATAGGTATAGTAGTTAAATAGATAAATACTCGATGAGTGTGGATAAATGATTTAATTAAGTATATAAAATAATTGTATAAGACTAAAATTAAATATTTCTTACATCGTCCATAAATCCTAACTCAACCATGAAAAATGCCAAAAGTGTTAAGCTGCACGCTGTAATCTAGGTTCGAACCTCGACTCATCCACTTGCGTGTGTATGAGTTTCGAATGTCTATTGTCATTAGTCTATCCATAAAAAAAAACATTGCTTACACCTAAAAATATTATCTTGTAGTCTGAAGAAGGCTAGGTGAGTCAAGAGACGGAGATTAGACTATTTCTTACTCAGTATCTTCAATTTTTTTAGCCTGCCCCGACCCTGACGCTAATTCAATGTTAGCGTCGGTTTTGCCATGTTAGAGTGGGTTTTTGGCCGACACAAAAACACTGTTTTCTTGTAGTGTACTGGCTAAGAATGTGGGATTAAAGGATCTCAGAATGATTCAACTCTCAGTATATGATTGAACAATGAGACTCAAAACCCACGCTCTGTGTTTATAGATCAACTAATCATGAAGGGTGATGAGAGAGGAAACACATTCATGTGGGAGCTGGACCCTAATGACCTTGTCACGAATCATGTTGTGAAGGAGGAAGCAAAGAGCCGGACATGGGGTGCTACGATCCCCTCAACGAAAGAAACTAACACACTATCTGCGAAAGTAGTCTAGTAGAGGCCGAAAACTGTAGGCCATGTCGTTTGGCTGGTAGTGATAGTTTTTTCCTATAAATACTAAGTTTGTAAATTGTAAAGGGTACATCCAATCAAACTCATAGCTATTTTTATCTTTTTATCGATATGCTTTTATCTATGTTTTTATGTATTTTGTAGTCTATCAGTTCAAAAAATCAAAACAACCGTACCTAACACTCTATTTAATTCTCAATTGTTGATGTATTATGTGTACATAATATCAATATTTAATTTATTCATCTATAATATCATCTTGTTTTTCTTTAAACATGTCTTGTACTTGATTGAGACTCATATTTTTAATATATATTGTATTTAGCTTCTTAAAAAAAGTGTATTGATCACTTTTATAGGAGTCAAATACAATATTTTTTATAGAGGAGTAGTCAAATTCTAATTGTTTTCTCATTGTTATATATATCAATATGTAATAATAAGATATTTTGCCTCTAAAAAAAAGACAGTTGTTTTGACTCAATACAATAAATTATAATGGTCAAAAGTAGATTTTAATGAATTCAAAACTAGATAGACATTTAGATTTTTCAACAAGATAGACATTTAGATTTTTTATTTTTTTTATTTCAATTAAAATCAATAGTTCCCATATTCAATATGGAACATACTAACGCAAAATAAAAAAAATTAAAATGACTGCACAAAAGCAATGAATAAGTATATACTATTAATGGTGTTCAAATTCAAATCGATCAAAAATAAAACTCCAAACCGATTAAAAAAATAAAAAAGTTACACAAAACCATATTTTATTGGACGCGTTTTGATGCCTTTTTCTGAAAATATATAATTTGGATCAGATCAAGTTTTGAATAACTTTTCAAAATCGAACCAACAACATAAGTGAATTTTAATACTTATTTTTTTTTAGGGTTAAATGTTTTTGGTCCCTTTAAACATTCTAACTTTTTGTATTAGTCCCGATAAAATTTTTCTTCGATTTTTAGTCCCTAAAAGTTTTTTATCACCACTTTTGATTTCTGTTTTTAAGTCAACTTATGTGTATCATTCGTAATTTTGAATATTTTTCGCAGTCTTGTTCAGTACATTATAAAATTCTCTTTTGCAAAAGTTTAATTTTTTAACAAAGGATGAATTAAATTTGAATTTTTATGTTTTTAGTGCTTAAAAATTCATATTTAATTCACATTTTGTTAAAAAATTCTATTTTTTTTTGGAATAAACTTATTCTAATGTTTAGAATAATTTTTTTGGGAGAGTTTCTTATAAATTTTCATAAATTTTAGCATTTTTTTCAATAAAATAATAAAATGAAACAACTTTCCTTTTAAAGATATCAAATATATTATTAAAAGACCATTTAAATATTTTTTAATCGTGTTGACATTAATTCCATTGTCAAACCCTAATTTTTTTGCATTTATTGAAATTCTATTTATATCCTTTAAAAATAAGTCCTTATAAATTTAATATTGATTAAAATGCATCACGCTATGGAAGGTTGTGACTGTTCCAGTTATACCCCTTGATGCTTAATACCAAACGATGCCATTTCCTAACCCACACCATTTTCACCCCTTCAAACTATATAAATAGGGCATGCCACTATAGCGTAACTTTTCAATCATTTCATCATATATCATATACTATTACATACATACATTAATCTTTGAGAAGTTTGCATTTTGTTGGTGGGAAAGATGAAGCAACCAGAAGTATGGGGTTTTGGATCTATTGTGGCGTTTTGCATTATTGTAGCGATACTTGTTTTTGGTCCATTTTTCATGGGACCTGTTTCACCCCCTGGAATTCCGTTGCTCTTGGTGTTTCCTGTTGTTCTTGCAGCACTTATCATTTTTCTCATAATAGTCTCTAAATGATGACTACACTATATCCATGCATGCTTCTTCAACGTCGATCTTGGCCATAAATAATAATATACTATGGTATATGATATGATTTGATGTACTCTTTTGTTTTGTTGATTAATATTATAATAAGGCATTCGATGTAATATATTTTGTATGTGTGTCTAGTCTTGTGTTTTTGTAATATGTTGTTGTGATCAAACATATGTGTGTGTTTTCATGTTGTGAAGATTATTCTTCATGAAGTTAAGCACACACTATGTAAAGCCATTGTTATAAAGTGGTTTTAGTTTAATAAAATCTTGTTTGTTCAATTGTTTTGTTCATTCGTTCTCTCTTTATCAATTGCATTTGCCTTGCATTCAACGTTGATTGAAGTTTAGTAAAAAGTATTATTCGTTTATGCATGGAATCGTAAAGTAATATCACCTTTCTCTTGTTCACCACAAAATCATGAATTCGATAGATTTATCTAAGAAAAATCAATTCGATGAAAGAACCTTTTATCCAAATAATTCAGTTTCAATTTAGGCCTAATTATGCATTCTTCATGTCTATTAATTTTGGACCATGTGTTGACTTTGATTATGTAGTTCTTTTTCAAGTCGATCGAATCAGTCATCCATAAAATTAAAAAGCAGATATACATATATTTTTTATAAGCAAAAAAATTTCAGTAAACAGAATACAAGGGATACTCCTTCAAAAAAAAGAATACAAGGGGTACTCGATTCTAATACAAATCGTCAAGTCATAAAAAATGAAAACATTAATGTGGATTTGTCCATGAATCGTCAAGATAATTTTTTCTTTCTTCTCTACATATAAACCAAGACCAAACCATGAATCTATTGTGGCATTTTGATTATTGCAGCAATGCTTGTTTTTGGTTCATTTTTCTTAGGTCGTGTTTCACCCCATATAATTCCGTTGCTTTTGGTTTTTCCCGTTCTTCTGGTAGCGCTTATCATTTTTCTGATTATAGTCTCTAAATGATTCACAACTACCCTATATTCTCATGCATGCTTCTTCAACGTCGATCATGGCCACAAATATTAAAAAGTTTTGCATTGTGAAAACAATCATCAATCATACACACTTTGCTTTAAAAGTAGTCAAGATGAAAATCAAACTATCTAACAAAATTATTATAGTTTTACAGTGGAAAAACTCTTTACACTCACGGTGTAAATGTTAAATTATGTTTTAAAGTTATTAAATCTAGTAAACTTTTGATAAAATTCAAAGGAATTCGTAAAATCTAGGAATGGAGTTTGAAGAAGGATTACATTTGAGAATTTTTATTTTAGGCGAAAATTTATTTTGATTTGTGGGTTTTAAGTAGCAATGAGTCTCTCAAAAAAGTAGCAATGAGAAGAAGTCTATTTGATTCAACTTGTAAATATATTTTGATTCTTTTTGAGAATTTTTATTTTTGGTGAACATTTTTTTTAGAATTTAATTGTGATTTGTAAATGAAAATATTATAAGAGTGATATAACACACTATCAGTAAATTAGTGGCATAGTGACATTTAATGGAAGCTCTTTTTTGTTCTTTCTATTTTTTATTTTTATGGCATACACATTTGAAATACAAATGAAAAATATAGAAAAATAATGATGTTCAATAAAATATTTATCTGGAAGATTAATAACACATTTGACCATATGGGAGCTCTCTCTTTTTCTTATGTTATATTATTACGTTTGAAATACAATTGCATAATATAGCAAAATAATGATGTTCATTAAAATATTTATCTGAATGATTAATAACACATTTGACCATGAAAGAATGAAAAAAAGTATAGGATCCACAATAATAATTAATCCTCCCAAATTGAAAAGAAAACAAATGAATGACAAACCATCCAAAGGAGAATAATAGCCTCCATTCAAATACAATTAATTATACATTATTTTATTGGTATTTTTTTGAAAAATATTTTATTGGTCTTTTATTTTATTTTTATTTATTAACAATATTTTTTTTTTCAAGTTTATTACTCATATTAGGTAAATGACAAAAGTATTTCTAATATTTTTTAATAAAATAATATTTGTAGTTTATTAAAACTAAATTTTTTCTTTGATTTTTACCAGATATATTATTCTATATTTTATTATCTTGATTTTTTTTTATATTTTAGGATTTTTTTATTGTAATAAAACGCCTATTTTTTAATTATTTTTTTGAAGGATTTATTATTATGTTTATCATCCTAACATTTGCTTAGACTTTTCTGTCATTCTGTAAATGTGGTTTTCTTGATCCAAACCGAGTTTCTCAAGGTGGTGCGATCGGCCATCCTAGCCACGACACCATCAAACCCCATCTGGGTGTATAAACCCATATGGCTTCATGGATATGAGATTCATGAACGGGTAAGGGTTTTGTTCAACGATTCACTCTTCTCTTATGAGTTTGCTGGTCGTCATCCTCACTTTTGTGAGGAAGGTTTTTGGGTCTTTATGCCGCCGTCGTTCGTCGCAGTTCTGCGGTGGTTCCGGTTGTTTGTTTGAAAAATCGTCGCTCCTTTCTTCTTGGAGGTGGTGACGGTTTTGGCGGATTCAAGTGAAATCAGGTTGTGTTGTTGTACTGATGCTTCAGTTCGTTTCCACTACGCTGGTTCTCTGTGTTGAGCTGCTGGTTTCATGGAAGATGTCAGTGATGTTGCGTGTTGGTGGGTGTTACTAGCCTTTGTTCTCTGATTTTTTCAGATATGTTGAGATTTAAAGTTATCAATGCGTTTGGGTTGTAGCCGCCGCACCAGTGGTTCCATATTTGGTAAGACCTTGTCGCCAACGTGCTGTGATTATGCTCGTTGCACTTTTGGTTGGTGAAACTCAAAAGGGTGGTCTTATTGTGATTTGTAAATCACAGGGGTGGCCGTTTCGTGTTGTCATTGTTGAGTGGAGGTCATATTATACCTTTTCCTCTCCAGCGGTTGTTAAGTGCCAGAAAGTGATTAAAATGCTCATTTAATTTAGGCACTTATGTTACTTATTTCACAAGTTACCATAGGATAAGCTCTTAATTTATCATTAAATATCAAACTTGTGATCCTATGCCTTACCCCATGTTATTATGCAGGAATTTCATGCTTGAACCTGAGCTGAGCAAAGAACATGAAGTTTTGATCAAAGCCATTTCTAGAAGCGCACGCTTCCTCGCTACAAGCGAGGATAGGCAGGGAATTTGGAGGCTTCATCGCTTCAAGCGCCAGATGCCACGCTACTAGCGAGCTTAGGCAGGGAAATTGGAGAGTCCATCGCTACAAGCGATGGACCGGTTGCTTCAAGCGACCAAGGGCGGTTTAAGGTTCCATGCTGACGTGGAGCTCTCCCATTGGCCAACAAACTTCATCGCTACAAGCGACCAGCTCATCGCTTGTAGCGAGCGTGGAAAAATTCAGTTTTATAAAAGCATTTTTAGCTTCATTTTCAGAGAGAACTGGATCATTGACTACTTCCATTTAGGGATTGCTTTTTAATTCAGTTTAGTAATAGTTTAGGACTTAGTTTTAGGGCTAGAAGCTATGATCTTCAAGGAGCAAAAGGATTGAATTGTGGAATCAACCAAAGGCTTTGGGAAATCAAGACTTGGGTTATGATCTTCATCTTTTCTTTTAACTTTTGTATAGTTGTCATGAAAATGAACAACTAACTTCCCTTTGTTGGGATTGGAGGTAATCTTTCTAGCTTTGATGTAATACATGATTATGTGAATACATGATTTTGGCAATTTATGTGTTTATGAAGTTATTCTTGCTTTTCAATCTCACGCTTGATTCAATTGATATTGACAAATACTTTTGAATCTATGTTTAAGAATAATCTTCTATCAAAATAAGAAAATCTAGAAATGGATTTGGGTTTTGATAATCGCACAAAGTTTCGGATCGTAATGCTTTCGGATAGTTTGATTGATTGGGAAATCGTCGATTAAACGATACGATCGATCTCACGATGTCATTTGGGAAATCAATGACGTTGTCGAGCGATACGTGATATTTTCGCTAAAACGCTAAAATTCATATGCATGATTTATAGATTATATTCTTTGCAAGATTGATGAACTCTAATTCCAACGCTTTTATTCCCTATTACTTGTCGTTTTAATTCTGTTTTTAAGTTCCATTAGTTTATGCAACCAAGTGACGAAACCCTTAACTCAAAACAATACCGATTGTTGAACGGTTCGAAGTAACGCACCTAATCCCTGAGGAGACGATAATTTGAAAATACTTACTTTTGTTGTTTGAAATACTGCTTCAACAAAATGGCGCCGTTGCCGGGGATTAGTGTTTTGTTATTTTGAGCATCACAATAATTGATAGTATTTTGAGCTTTTGTATATATCTTGTTAATATTTTTGTACATTATCAACTGTTTGTGCATTAACCCTCTTTGCAAAGCAAAGAAAATTTCCTTGTTAGTGACACTTGTTTCAGATTCTCAACATTGGAATAAATCATGGCTGATCATCATGATGATTTCAACTTCTATGATCCATACGAATATGAATCATATCAACAACATCAACAATATCCGTCTGAAGATGAACAAATGGCAAGAACGGAAAATATTTTGAATTTGTTCATGCAACAGTCCATGATCAATATGCAAAATACCAACCACAGATTGAGAGCCTTATCATGCCAATTGGAGATTTTGCAAGTTCAATTCAATTTTTTACCAAGAGTCATGGATGTTCAGACCAACAATCAATCCGTTTTGGAATTCGGAGAGATTGTTGAAGACGATGTTGATGAGAGTGAGGAAGAGATGGATATTGAGAAGATGGGACATTTTCTTAACAAGGAAGAAACGTGTAAAAAGGAGGGGATGAAAGTGAGCAAGGCGGAACTTGAACGTGTACAAGATGACTTATGTTCCTTTCTCAACTTATACTGGATAGGGAGGTTATGGACTCCACATCAGCTATTCTGCAAGTTCATGGAATTCCTCCCACAACAAAGGAATACAAAAGCTGATGTGCTTTCCGTCTCGTTTTGGCCACCCTAACGAATCAGGCGTCGAGCTAATGACGTTAACCAAGCGCTTGTTGGGAGGCAACCCAACTGTTTAGGTTTGTTGATTTTAATTAGTATTTTAGTTTTTAACATCCATTCATGCATATAGGGATAGTGGCAAAGGCTGAAAAATTAATTTTTTTGTTTCCTGTCATGGTCGCTACTGCGATGGATCTCATCGCTATAGCGAAGAGCTTCAAGCTCTGTCGCTATAGCGACGTTTAGGTCGCTAGTAGCGATGACTTTCTGAACTTTGCGCTGTAGCACCAACATTACGCTTGTAGCGATGGGCTTTACGACATGTCGCTGTAGCGACAGGTCGCGCGCTTTCAGCGATGACAGTAAAAACGACTTTTTACATTTCCCAAGCCACTATAACCTTTCCCCTACCCCCCAACCACCTCATTAATACCATATCCGTTATACTCTACCATTTTCGCATCCCACAACTTCAGCACACACCATTCCATTTCTTGCTTTCTTTCTGCATATTCCAGTTTATTTCTGCATTTTTTCTGCTAAATCTTGCAATTTCTATCTCTGTACCTGTTCAATCTGTACCTGTTCAACTTCAGCACACACTCTATCACTTCAGGTATGTTTTTCGTAATTCTCTGTCAATGTTTGTAAGCTTTAAACTTGTTTCAATTGTGCCAGCATGCTGTTTTGACATTAGGGTTTTAGGGTTTTCAATTTTTAACTTAAGGATACGCCCTTTTGAATACCCATGTTAATCAATAGATTAAGCTGATCAAAATGAACCAGAATCAGTTAATAAACTTGCCTTTCATCATCTTTTGCATAGAAATCGTATTTTGAAAAACCTTTTTGTAAAAATTCAAAATAAATTTAGGGTTTTTGATGATGAGGAAGTTCTAGTGATTCTTATTCATTTGTATTAGCTTTAGGGTTATTTTCGCATGCCACAAGTAGATTAGATTCAAGAAAAATCAGATTTTTGAAAATGGGTTGGCCCTCGCTAGACAGCACTTGTAGCGCAGGCAGCCAGCAAAATCTGGGCTCGCTCGCTACAAGCGACCAACCTGTCGCTGTAGCGACGAGACCCAGATATGGTTTTATTTTTCTGTATTCTAATACTAACTTGCATCCTACCTGTTTTTGTCTGTTTAATATTATTGTGTAGGTATGGCACCTAAATCATCATCGAAGAGATCACGGAATGTTGAGGGTTCTTCTTCAAGACCCCAACCAAATCTTCAGCCACATGATGCAAGCCGGTTCTTAAGCTTACGTAACCAAGAGCGTTACGATGAGCTTAAAACAAGGAGGATATGGTCAGAGAAACAGTTCCAGATTTCGGAGGAAGGCAACTATGGAGGGATTGCACACATGTTAAATGAGAGAAAATGGGGAATTTTGTGCAATCCTCCGAGGAAGATTAACTATGATGTCGTGCGAGAATTTTACGCAAACGCGATTCCAGCTGACCCTTCAGACCCTTTTACATGGACGACATTTGTGCGAGGGCGCACCATTGCGTTTGATAGGATGTCCATTAACTCATACTTGGGTAAACCTTTGGTGCTTTGTGATTCTGATGACCCAACAGCGTCGGAGATGCTTTGTGGCTTCCACGAACACCAGAGGAGTGGGAACTGGGATCATGATCTAATATCACGAGAAATCTTCCAAGAGGGGAGAGCTTATGATGTGAGCAAGGCTTCGGGTAAGCCTTTTAGAGCTTTCAGAGATGACATGACCACACCCGCTCAGGTTATCCTTACCCTGATCTTATATAATATTAGGCCTAAGTCTCACACTTCATCCACTACCTTGGATGTCACACCTTTACTCCACTATATCCTTAGCAACCGTCAACGTTGCAAGGATTATAGCTAATGAGATGAGGGTTGTGGCAGAGAGTGGTATCCTGCCGCCAGGCAAACCTAAATGTCCATTGACCTTCCCTGGTTTGATAATGGGATTGTGTAGAAAAGCTAGGATACACATGCCTACCCAAGTGGATGAAGAGATAAAAAACCCTATTGATGACAGGTACATCAATAGGTATTGTTCTACCCCCTCTCCTACTGCTCCACCTTCTTCCTCTGCGGGACCTTCCACATCAGCTGGACCTTCTACAGTACCACCCCCAGCACCACAGGATCCTAGTCAGCCTCAGGCCCCAACCTATCCACCATTGGATTTCTCTAGTTGGGACCCTTCTCTAGTTGGCTCTTTCATCATGGCGTAGAATGCGTCTAATCATCGCGCCTTGACGACGATTCAGAGTCATTTGCACGAGAGCGGCTACAGTACTTGGACTCCAGCCTTCTTCCACGAGCATATTGCTTGGCCTGGGGACATGCCTTTCTTTTCTGGAGGGGCAGCTGCAGATGCTGGTGATGATGATGCTGCAGATGATGGTGATGATGATGCTGATGTTGATGATGACCATGGCGATGACTCCTCGGAGGCTAC
Organism: Medicago ruthenica; assembly: GCA_018208015.1. Taxonomy (NCBI): domain Eukaryota; kingdom Viridiplantae; phylum Streptophyta; class Magnoliopsida; order Fabales; family Fabaceae; genus Medicago; species Medicago ruthenica. The sequence continues at coordinate 19,200,826 of CM031372.1, forward strand.
TCAGAGCATCGACCATGTGGCTGCAGACTTGATGGATTCAGACGACATGGATTCAGATTGAGATCTTGATGCAAGCTGCAGATTTTTGTTCTATCATTTCTTTCGTTTTATTTATTATGCTTTGTACTTTATAACATTGTTTATGCTATGTACTTTGTTTTGTTTATGCTTATGTACCATGGATGATGTTACTTTGGCTATTATGTTATTATATTTTGGTTATTATTATTTGTTTAGTGTATATTATGCTTTATTTATGCTTTGTTATTTAATTTTGGTTAATTTTTTTTTTGAATTATCCCAACAATTTGGAAAGAAAGATGACAAAGATTCAAAAGCCAGTGCTTGAGCTTAGAATCAGTTGAGTGATAATGATAGAATGAGTGATAAAAGCGCACAGCTAAGGTACTTGTTTTCTTGTTTTTCTAGGTATATTCTTGAATGTGAATAAGTTCTTTACACACAAGTTTAGTTTATTCAGTTTTACGCAAGCATATGTTTAGTTTTGAACCAATTTAGAACTAGCCAAAATGTGAGGAATCCTCAACCATTGTATATATATGCAGGAGACCAACATTTCATGTTTAACTCGATTAGTTTATGTTAAATCTTTTGTTGTTTTAAATTGTATAAAAGCATTGAAATGATCAAGGCAATTTTTTTTGAAACTGAGTGAAACACTTGACCAAATAAGCCTACCCTGTGAGAAGTGAGTATCTGTTAACCCCTCTGAGCCTATTGAATCAGAATTGTTAACTGTGAACTGTCAATTTTAATAAGCTCAATTGCTTATTTAAATTGCCGGAGTTTGTAAAAAAATTCAGTTCATAGTTAACTCTTTATTGAATTCTGATATTTGTTTTCTTTTGAACCCTTATCCATCGTGTTTATTGACCTTTGCCATAATGATAAAGGAGCATTCGATTAGGGTGTCATTGAACTAAGTTGGGGAGAAAGGGAGGTTGTGTTTATGTCAATGTAATGGTGAATGATGATAATTGATCTTGACAACAAGAAAAAGAGAAAGAAAAAAAGAAAAAAAGAAAAGCAAACCAAGAAAAAGAAAAGAGAAAATTAGAAATGGTTTGCAATAATTCAAAGAAAAAGTTGTCAAGATCAATCAAGAAAAGAAAAATATGTAATTCACCAAGAGTTGTATTGGAATAAGGAGGAAGTTTGTAAATAGATTGAATGTTCCTCTTGCTTGGCCATTTGAATTCAATATCCCACATATGACAATTCTTTTGTAACCTAGCCCAATTGCAACCCTTAAAGACCTTATGATCAATGCCTTTTATGCTTTTAGAAATGATAATTAGATGGACACATAATTTGATTGGAATGTTATCATGTTTGTTGGATGAGTGTTCATACCCTCACAATAGATTTCAATGTGTTCATATACTTTTTATAGAAGTGTGTTAGGTTTGGTTCAATTTTAAACATGTTGCTTGTTAAGAATTGTGTGATTAGATGCTTTGTGTTTAGAACTAGTTCACATTTATAGTATGTATCTCGTTTAATGAGAAACCTAACCCTAGCTTTCGCAGTCACGTCTGAATCACTCATCTGACACTTATTTGCTTCAAACTTTTGATTCTTTTGCATTCTTGTTCAAAACTTTGGTTAAAGCTTGTTTCCTTATTTGTAGTGTCCTTTGTTTGAGGACAAACAAAGATTTAAGTTGGGGAGTGTGTTAAGTGCCAGAAAGTGATTAAAATGCTCATTTAATTTAGGCACTTATGTTACTTATTTCACAAGTTACCATAGGATAAGCTCTTAATTTATCATTAAATATCAAACTTGTGATCCTATGCCTTACCCCATGTTATTATGCAGGAATTTCATGCTTGAACCTGAGCTGAGCAAAGAACATGAAGTTTTGATCAAAGCCATCGCTAGAAGCGCACGCTTCCTCGCTACAAGCGAGGATAGGCAGGGAATTTGGAGGCTTCATCGCTTCAAGCGTCAGATTCCACGCTACTAGCGAGCTTAGGCAGGGAAATTGGAGAGTCCATCGCTACAAGCGATGGACCGGTCGCTTCAAGCGACCAAGGGCGGTTTAAGGTTCCATGCTGACGTGGAGCTCTCCCATTGGCCAACAAACTTCATCGCTACAAGCGACCAGCTCATCGCTTGTAGCGAGCGTGCAAAAATTCAGTTTTATAAAAGCATTTTTAGCTTCATTTTCAGAGAGAACTGGATCATTGACTACTTCCATTTAGGGATTGCTTTTTAATTCAGTTTAGTAATAGTTTAGGACTTAGTTTTAGGGCTAGAAGCTATGATCTTCAAGGAGCAAAAGGATTGAATTGTGGAATCAACCAAAGGCTTTGGGAAATCAAGACTTGGGTTATGATCTTCATCTTTTCTTTTAACTTTTGTATAGTTGTCATGAAAATGAACAACTAACTTCCCTTTGTTGGGATTGGAGGTAATCTTTCTAGCTTTGATGTAATACATGATTATGTGAATATATGATTTTGGCAATTTATGTGTTTATGAAGTTATTCTTGCTTTTCAATCTCATGCTTGATTCAATTGATATTGACAAATACTTTTGAATCTATGTTTAAGAATAATCTTCTATCAAAATAAGAAAATCTAGAAATGGATTTGGGTTTTGATAATCGCACAAAGTTTCGGATCGTAATGCTTTCGGATAGTTTGATTGATTGGGAAATCGTCGATTAAACGATACGATCGATCTCACGATGTCATTTGGGAAATCAATGACGTTGTCGAGCGATACGTGATATTTTCGCTAAAACGCTAAAATTCATATGCATGATTTATAGATTATATTCTTTGCAAGATTGATGAACTCTAATTCCAACGCTTTTATTCCCTATTACTTGTCGTTTTAATTCTGTTTTTAAGTTCCATTAGTTTATGCAACCAAGTGACGAAACCCTTAACTTAAAACAATACCGATTGTTGAACGGTTCGAAGTAACGCACCTAATCCCTGAGGAGACGATGAATTGAAAATACTTACTTTTGTTGTTTGAAATACTGCTTCAACAGCGGTCAAGCTTTAGCTCGGATTCCCAACCTACCATAGTCGTCATCCTCAAGGTTGACGTCGTTCTTCAAGGTCCGATAAGGGTCGGGCTGTTGTGTTGCTTTGGACCTTTCTGGATGGTGGTTGTGATTTTGGACTATTTTCAGTCTTCCTTTTCCGCGTCAGAAGGAGGGTACTATTTGGTGTCTAGTTTGGGGATCAAAAGAGTGTTTAACTTGCTGTCGTTTGTTGCACGAAGAGGATGGTACGTGGATTTTCTTCCGTGTTGACTGTTGTGATAGAAGTCAAATATTCTTGTCATTATTATTGTAGTTATTTGTAATTATTCTCATTTATGTTTGTCATTATTTCCATAGGTTTGACTTACACATTATTATTGTATATATACCATTTATTATGATGAATGAAATCTAGACATTACATTCCTATATGGTATCACGAGTTCTGTTTCTACCATGACCTACTTTTTTTACCTTACATGTAGCCGCCTTTGTAATATCCCGCTTAGATGCGACTGTTATCAGTGTTAGAAGTTTAACTTATAAGCGATGGCATTTTGATAATATTGGTGGTTTGGGAGGGAAAGTTTTATAAAAGGGGATGATATATTTTTCTTACCATTTTCTCTTCTTCCCTTCACTCTCCCAAATCAGCGTTCTCCCTTCCTCTCCCTCTAACTCACACGCCCTCCTCACCCTAACCTTCATCCATCAAAACTTCATCCAAATTCTTGTGAAAATTCTTGCAAAACCAGCTTGGTTTGGAAAGCTAGAACAAGAGAAAGTAAAAGAAGAAAACAAAGAAGAATCAAAGAAAGGAGTAGGAGCAAGTTAGGGCTTTTGGAAACCAGAACTTAGCAAGCACCAGTTGAGGTTTAAGGTGAGCTCCACAGGGTTTTAGAACCCGCTTTGAGTAAGTTTAGTGGAATTTTACAATTTGAGTTAAAGTTTAGAATTGTACCCTAAATCCATTTGCTTGCTAATTCATTGATAATTCATGTTGTAATCTATTAAAATGCCTTAAAAACTTATCCCTTAAGTTGTTATGATGTTTGGGGCATGATTGGATAAGCCAAAAATGGTGAAATCACGTTTTGGAACAGTTAGTATTCGGCCACCGAATGCAGGAAATCGGCCACCGAATTTTGCTGCTCATTCTTCAATTTTGTCTCGTCAAAAATCGGCCACCGAATTCATGCAAAATCGGCCACCGAATTTCATGTCCTTTTTAGAGAATGTTTGGATTAATTTAGGATAAGGATAGGCATATAAATGAGAGATATATACTTTGATTGTTAAGTCATTATAGGAAGGTTAAGAAGTTAGTATGGGGGTTTAATCTCTCTAAGCAACGATAATATGCACTCAATTAACTATGTGCAAGCCTAAGAATAATGAGAATAGGAATGCATCAGATATGCATAGTTTCAGATGGTGTATCAGATATACACATACCAGTTATGTTATTTATCAGGATACGTATATTTATAAATATACCAGGAATAATAATAATAATAATAATAATAATAATAATCAGGATAAACTTTGTGTCTTCTGTGCTCTCGACCAGTTAGAGAGGACAGGGGGTTTCGGCATTGTTGAAATGGGCCAGGAACTTTCCGTGAGGATAACCACACAGAGTATAGTGTGTATCCTGTGCTCTCGACCAGTTAGAGAGGACGGGGGGTTCCGGATACAGCTGGAACGGGCCAGGAACTTTCCGCGAGGATAACCACACACTTAGACAAGAGGAGTCCGGTGTTAGCCTGAAATAATAGGAATTTTCACCGGTTATCAGGGGAGTGTGCTTCGGGGTTACTCCACCCGGGGGCATTCCGTAAAATGAACTCAGATAATATTGCTTGTTCAACGCTAACAGCTAACATTAAATGTATCAGTTAATATTCTATTACATTATCAGACAGTTATCAGATATCAGGTAGCAGTTATTAGGCGGTGATCCTAGATTACCCCTTGATCACCAGTTTAACAGGAACTATCAGGTAGCCCTCTATGGGTAAGGTTGAGACTTGGCGATCATAGGTATCCCCAAGATTGCCAAGGTAGGCACGACGACCCTAGGTTCCCTGTGGTTGCCAACAGTAGGTAGGGTAGGAGCTCACTGAGACGTTATGTCTCATACCTTTCCTTCTGGTGCAGGTTCTCAGCAGGAAGCACGACGTAAAGGTAAAGAGAAAGCTTTGGATTGATCGTGCTGCTTTAGTTATATATGGATGTGGTTTATAGATGATGTACTATGATGTATATTATTGAGGATGTTATGTATCAGATTTTCAGATTGTATCAGAAACTCATGTATTGTAAAATTAATAAGTCAACTTTCTGTATTGTATTTAATGTATCCAGTACGAAATTTTAATACTCGTAAGAGATCCTAGGCAATCTCTATATGGTTGTTACAACCTTGCATACTACCCGGGACTCAGATGACTCCTCCCAGCAGCGCTCAAACCGGCGTCAGAACAACCGCTCTGGTTCAGGCCGCAACCGCAACAATCAAACTTGCACCGAAGGGTGTGCACAACGCGGTGGTTCCAAGTCTGATGGTCCATCTTGGCCCTCTCATCCATGGCAGCAGCCCCAGTACCCTTCATGGTCTCCATGGGGTTGAACTCCACCTCCTTGGGACGTGCCTCCTTGCCCGTATCCTACATCTCAATGGACACGACCCACCGGTTCTCCGAGGCAACCAAGCATTCTAGGTCCGCGTCCTCAGGCTCACACTGCCACGCCTTCTGCCACCCCCACTGACATTGCAGCTGCCATGCACACCATGTCTCTTACTCTTTCGGACAGCACGTGGTACATGGACACTAGAGCCTCCTCCCACACAGCGGCATCTCAAGGTAATTTCACGTCTTATTCTAATTTGAGTCATTTAAATCAGAAACTGATTGTTGGAAGTGGACAAGGTATTCCAATTCAGGGGTCTGGTCACACAACCATACCTAAATCCCACAAACACAAACCATTAAACCTTACCCATGTTTTACACACACCACGTATTATTAAAAATTTAATTTTTGTTCGACAACTCACTACCGACAATAACGTTTCTGTTTCCTTTGATCCATTTGGTTTTTCTGTCACTGATTTTCAGTCGGAGATTCCTCTCATGAGATGTGATAGCATTGGCGATCTCTATCACGTAACCTCGCCCTCTAATTTTGATGGTCTCACTTACTTCCGGTCTCTGGCACAGTCGTCTCGGTCATCCTAGTTTTTCTATTTTGCAGTCTCTTCATAAAAATAAGTTTCTTAGTTGTGAACATTTGAATTCTAAGAATATTTGTGATTCTTGTGTGTTTGAAAAACATGTTAAGTTGCCATTTGATTTATCCAAAAATGTTACTTTAACGCCCTTTGATATTTTACACAGTGATTTATGGACATCACCAGTTTTAAGTTCCTCAGGTCATCAGTATTATGTTTTATTTCTGGATGATTATTCTGATTTCTTGTGGACATTTCCTATAAGTAATAAATCTCAAGTTTTTGAAAAGTTCACTTATTTGTCTAATCAAATTCACACAATTTTCTCAAACTATGAAATGTTTCCAATGTGACAATGGACGTGAATATGACAATACATTGTTTCATAAATATTGTGCTGATAATGGTCTTATTTTCCGTTTCTCTTGTCCTCACATTTCATCTCAAAATGGCAAAGCTGAACGTAAAATACGCACTATAAATAACATGTTTCGCACTCTTCTAGCTCATTCTTCTGTTATTCCCTCTTTTTGGCATCATGCGCTTCAGATGGCTACATATCTGCTTAAGATCCTTCCCCGAAAGAATCTGTCAAATCACTCACCTACTCAACTTCTGTATCATCGTGATCCCTCCTACACACACCTTCACGTCTTTGGTTGTCTTTGTTATCCCTTGTTTCCATCAACTACCATTAATAAATTACAACCCCTCTCGACTCCGTGTGTTTTCTTAGGGTATCCCCTTAATCACAAAGGTTATAAATGTTTTGATTTGTCGCAGAGAAATATCGTTATTTCGCACCATGTAATTTTTGACGAGACCCAATTCCCCTTTTCCCGCCTATCTTCCCCACCTCTCCTTGACTATAACTGTTTCACCGATGACTTACACCCACATATTGTCCACCAGTGGACTAATCCCACCTTACAACCTCTTCCTGGTGACCTTCTTAGTCCGCCACATGAGCCTCGGTCTCCCTCCCCGGCCGGACCTCCTAATACTTCTCCTACCCCCACCATGACATCCTCTTCCACCTCTTTGGATTCACCTGATACCTCTCCATCACCTACACCATCGGCCCCTCCTGCACCTCCTACTCAAACCATGGCCACCCGTAGCATGCGAGGTATCTACAAACCCAGAAAACTCTTTAACCTTTCTGTCACTATTGATGATCCGACCATCTCACCACTTCCCAAAAACCCCAAACTAGCCTTATCTGACCCTAATTGGAAATCCGCAATGCTGTGTGAATTTAATGCTCTTATTAAAAATAATACGTGGGATTTGGTTCCACGACCTTGTGATGTTAACATTATTCGTTGTATGTGGATTTTTTTGTCATAAAAAGAAATCTAATGGCTGTTTTGAGCGTTACAAAGCTCGTCTTGTAGCTGACGGTAGATCTCAAATTGCAGGTGTTGATTGTGATGAGACGTTTAGTCCTGTGGTGAAACCGGCGACAATTCGCACCGTCCTCACCATTGCTCTCTCCAAATCCTGGTCCATACATCAGCTGTATGTCTAGAATGCATTTCTACATGGTGACCTTCATGAGACAGTCTACATGCATCAGCCACTGGGTTTTCGTGACCCTCATCGCCCAGATTATGTTTGTCGCTTGCAGAAATCCCTTTATGGTCTGAAACAAGCGCCTCGTGCCTGATACCAGTGCTTTGCTGATTTTGTCTCCACCATTGGATTTCAACATAGCACTTCAGATCACTCACTCTTCATCTACCGACATGGCTCTGACATGGCTTACATCTTGCTTTATGTTGATGACATTATCCTCATCATCTCCTCCCATGACCTTCGCAAATCTATCATGACACTCCTTGCCGCTGAGTTCGCTATGAAGGATTTGGGTTCACTTAGTTACTTCCTGGACATTGCAGTGACGAGACATGTTGGTGGACTCTTTCTTAGTCAGAGTACTTATGCCAGTGAGATTATTGCTCGAGCCGGCATGGCTTTGTGCAAACCTTCTGCTACTCCAGTTGACACTAAGCAGAAGCTCAGTACCTCCGCCGACACTCCATTTGACGATCCCACTTTATATCGGAGTCTTGCAGGAGCCTTGCAGTATCTTACTTTCACCCGCCCCGACATCTCCTATGCTGTCCAGTAGATCTGCCTTCACATGCACGCTCCTTGCACCGACCACATGCTAGCCCTCAAACGCATCCTCTGTTATGTTCAGGGCACCCTACATTATGGCCTGCATCTCTATCCATCCCCTATTGAGAAACTTGTCTCTTATACTGATGCTGACTGGGGTGGATGTCCTGACACTCGCCGTTCTACATCTGGTTATTGTGTGTTTCTTGGTGACAATCTAATCTCCTGATCTTCCAAGAGACAACCCACACTCTCTCGTTCCAGTGTAGAGGCTGAATACAGAGGTGTTGCTAATGTGGTTTCTGAATCTTGTTGGCTTCGCAACCTACCATTAGAGTTTCACTTCCCACTTTCTCAAGCTACTTTGGTGTACTGTGACAATGTTAGTGCTATCTACCTCTCTGGTAATCCTGTACAACTCAGCGTACTAAGTATATTGAGATGGACATTCACTTTGTAGGCGAGAAGGTAGCCCGTGGCCAAGCACGCGTCCTTCATGTCCCTTCTCATCATCAGATAGCTGATATCTTCACCAAAGAGCTACCTCGAGTTCTATTTGATGATTTTCGGACCAGTCTAAGCGTCCGTGAACTTCTCGCTTCGACTGCAGGGGTGTGATAGAAGTCAAATATTCTTGCCATTATTATTGTAGTTATTTGTAATTATTCTCATTTATGTTTGTCATTATTTCCATAGGTTTGACTCACACATTATTATTGTATATATACCCTTTACTATGATGAATGAAATCAAGACATTACATTCCTATATTCTTATATGTTGGTCCATTCACCGCAATGAAGACCTCTGATTAAGAGACTGTTATGATCCACTTATGTTGTTTTATAATTTTCTTATTACTTGTTTGGGTAGACCTACACTTTTTGTGGATATACTGGGTTAGGTTTATGTACCCCTAATTTTTTTATGTATTTTTTTTTTTCCCTTTTTTTTAATAATACACATGAGTACTTGACAAAGGATTGGAGTCTAGTGAGATTACCTTCTATTCTCTTTGATGTCATTATGCTCTTAATTTAGCGAAAAAAATTATGTAAATGCATTTTTTTTTCAGCTCATCATTTTCCTTTTAGTTAGCAAATTACCAAGTAACCATCTCCTTTTCTATTGTTTTTCTCTTCTTTAAACTTTCTATTTCTACACTTTTTTTCCTCTATCTTTCCTTCACCAATCAAACAAAGCTTAAAAGGTAGGGGCTACGTTGCCCCAATTTTTTCTTTTTCCATTTTTCAGAGATTAAAAATTTCTTTATTCTTATTAGAGACTAAATTGGATCTCATTGTGTTTTTCTCAAAGTGTTTTTCAACAACTAATATTAATGGTGCTTCACTCTTTTTTATCATATATTATACCAGTAGTTTAAAAATGCAGTTACAAAAGACATATTGTTTGAATTCAAGGGATTATTAATGAAACCTTTAGTTAAGGACGAATATTTTAGAAGAACCTGAATTCGAATCCATGCTTGAACAATCTTTTGCCAAATTTTACTTAACTCCCGACCAATCTCTAGATTTCTTGGTAGCCCTTTCATTGAGAATTGAAGGGTTATAGACAAAAAATAAAGTTACAGAAGTGGGAGGATGTGACAAAATAATAAATTTTTGTTAGATCAGTGTAAAACTGATTTACATTGATAGTGTAAGATTAATGTGTTCTGATTTCTTTCTATGGGAGACTATATTTTGAGTTTTTTTCTTAAGGACTAATATGGGTTCCTTGATTTTTGAGAGAGACGAAATAAGGCTGAGCTCAAAATTGAAATATGTTAAACACATTCAACTTAACAAATTAATAGAAAAACTAGACCATCGACCCGTGCGATGCACGGGTCATATTAACTTTAATATATAGGAATAAAGTATATCATAAAAAAAGTTGATCGTAAATAAAAAGTACAACAATTCGGTCGCACACGGTATCTTGCAAAATTTATATATTATACAATATATTGTCTTAATAAAGATTACAACATTACTCTAAAAAGTGAAGGGTACATAGACCCGTGCTCTACCAAACTTTTCATTAGGCTTTCCTGAAAATTTGAGCAACTAACTTATTCATTCTTTCATCGAAACAAACTAAGAAAGAATATTATGTCTAGAAAAATTAAAGTTAAAAGAAGAATAAAAAGTCACCTAAAAAAATAACCAAAAGCAAAAGTCACCTAAATCACGTAAAAAAATAAGAGATAAAAAAAATCAATTAAAAGAAAAACAAATCACCAAAATTGGAGTCAGAGTCATATATCTTCGTTTTGTATAAATACCGGAGGTTAAAAAAAAAATCTATTGAACCTTCTAATGTCAATTTGCACCCAATTTTCAATATTTTTTTAACCTCACACATGTACCTCTTATGAAGTCAATTCTCATACACCAAAAAAAATGCATCAAAATGTTAAGAAACCTTCCAATTATATTAGAAAATAGAGAAGGTGCGAACTATTGCCATTGCACCACTATTTGTCTATCTTCATTATTACTCTAATTAGCTTAAGTTGTAGAATATGAGTATGAGTATGAATAAAAAAAGGAATAATCATTGTTCAAATTGGATAGCCTACATATTTCCATAATAAGCACCAGGTAAGAAAAATAGAAAATCGACCAAATGATTGTCAATATGACACAATGCTATAATCAAACATGTGACAACAAAGTAGCTTCTGCAGAGCTAAAATTAATTTCAGACTGAAGAAGTGAGTTATAACAATTACTTTCCCAAATTCAATCTCCATGAGAACGTGCTGCAAGCCAGAATACCAAACATTAACTACAAAAACAAACGATCTCATCTTTTAAAGCTAAGGCTATTGACAATGCAAAAACTACTAACTCTTGACTTCACACTCTTTTAAGAAACTTCTTTGAAAAACTATTAACTCACTTCACACTCTTTGAGTTGAAGTAGATCAGCTAGACTCTTCTTGTACAATTTGTTGTAGAGACCTAAAAGCTCTTCAAAATAAATGGTGACGAACGACATTGAATCGAGCATTTTGAGATCAAAGCTTGCGACGCATGGGTTTTTTAAAGTTTCGTATATAATTTTCAAATTGGTTATATTATTACTTGTCACCATGTTTAAATGTATTATATATAACATTTAAATAAAGGAAACAATGATACCTTCATAATTTTCAACCAATGGTTAAAGATAAATACAAACCAAATCCATGTCTACTAAATTCAGTTTTCATAAATTTTAAAAAGGAAACCTTATTGAATTGAGAATTTTGTAGATGGTTCTTTTATTCTTTTATCAGCCAAGAACAACCAAATGGCTTGCATAATCAAAACTAACATTAATAGTTCTCTCCAATTCACAATTGAAATTAAAAACCACATACCTTACAAATATAAAGAAACCACCATCGGTTATTAGTGACGTTCACATGATTTTCTTGCATTGGCTTTCCTCTCCATTATTCTAAATCATTGGAAGAACACAAATCAAAAATAAAGTGGTAAAGTAGGGCAGATTACAACTGAATTTGACTTAGGCTAGTAAGTAGGGTAGATTTCCAAAGCTTCACATATAGATTTAAGACATGTAAAAATATCCAAGATTAGTTGATCAATTAAAAGTAATAATTGTAACCACTTAAATTGAGTCATAAGTTTTTTGCGTAGAAATGAGAAGTACATCAATCAACCCCGAAAACAAATAGGAACCTTTTGAATTAATTTAGTTAGAAGAACCCTTGTGGCATAAAACTTTACATGGTTTTGTATTACCAAAAAGCAAATGGTGTCGATGAACCTTTCTTGTAAGAGTTTTGAAACATCAATTTCTTGATTCAATGGCGAGATAAGCCATTCCCAGCCTCCCATCAAATGTATTATGGTACCTGTCAATGTCATCACATGAGTTGGTATCTTCGAGAAAAAAGCCTCCTTCACAAAACTTGCCTCACATCACAGTAGATTGCGATTTCTATAGTTAAAAAAACTGTCAGGCAACAAATGAGAAGTGTTAAATTAAACCAATTAGAGATACATATTGGTCAGATAAAAATAATGCAAATTAGATAGGCATATAAATACCAATAAATTAGTGAGTGTCTCGAAGTATACCTTCACCTGCATAGAACTTGTTCCAAGTTGAAACAAATAATTCATAAAAAATAAATAAAAAGTTGATCACCACTACCAAGTTCAACAAATCTGCAAAAAAAAAATGGAAATGACCAAACAATGCATGTTAATAACAATTCACTCTTGCCTTTTGGAAAAAAACCACGATTCACTCTCTTGGCTGTGAGATCCTCTTATTGCTTTCCAATTTCTTGCCCCTTAAAAGAGAATGCAAAAAACATATTAATAATCATTGTTAGAAGAAGTCTTAGAATCATTATCAAGTGAAATATCATTGAACAATGAGAAGAAACACAATTTTCAAAACAAATATCCATTAAACTATAATGTGGGATAGTATTCTATCTAGATATGAATTTATAAAGTTAACATAATATTTCAAAATCATAACAAAAGCAGATACATAAGTGAATCAGCCAGGGATGTTGTGTATGAATGACGTTGGAGAAGGCATGATGGCAGCGACGCAACACCAAGTATATGTAATTAGTGTGACAGTGTCGAGCTCTCTACATCATGAAACAACCCCTTTTCTTCACTGTTTTTTTTCTCTTATCCTATTCTTCATCGTTCTTTCTCCATTTTTCAGTTATTTCCAGATCGACATCATGTTAACAGTGCTTCACATTATAATATGAAGTAAAATATATAAAGAGTTAAAGAAGAAAAATATCGAGATAAACCACCGAGTAATTCTACTTCACATCATTTTAAAGACCACAAAGCAGTAGATAACAACTTGAAATAAAAGAAGCTCACTTGTATAACGTTGGTTTATAGCTCAAAATCAACATTAAGCTGCAGTTGCAGACTTGCAGTTAGCACTTTCCTTGGACGTGGTTGCTTCATCTTTCTTAGCAATGCAAAGAATGCAAAAATACCATAAAGTCGAGTTGGAAACCACAACTAATTACAAACCCCTAATCATCGAACCGAAAATTCATAAAAATAAATTTCATCTTACGAAAAAGTTTTCCATTTATGCCTACAAAATAGCAAACCCATTAGCTACATGTATAAATTCAAAAAAAAAAAAAATCAAATAGAGAAAGACTCTCCTTTTTGTCTTTGATAAACAGATTCGACAACAACAAAAATGAAGAGAAACATAAAGGGATATCTCCATGGAATAAATGAAGAGAATTATAAATGAAAGATCCTAACTCAAGACTAAAGAGAAAAAAAAAAATCAACAATGGAACATTAAAGACTAAAGAGAAAGAAAGAGAGAAAGTGAGAAATGAGAAGCACCATTAAATGAAAGATACATTTCAATTGAATATACATTACCTTAATGGATTGAAGAAATCTACACATAAAACTACAAAATAAAAAATAGTCAAAACCTCCAATTTGAAAATTCATAAAATGCTAAACCAACAAACCAAACCCACAACAATTACCTTGAATTGCGAACACTACTAGAAAAATCAGTTTTAGTGAGGGTATAAATCCCTCACTAAACTGTTATAATTCCCTCACTAACAAATTTAGTGACGGATTTTGTGACGGCCAGTAATCCGTTCCGAATTTTGGCCTTGCTAAATATTAGTGAGGGATTTTGGATTCCGTCACTAATTGATACGGATAAAATCCGTCGCTAATCATGTGAATCCGTCACTAAATATGAGGCAAAAATGTCCTAAAAATGGGACAATTCCCTCACTAATTAGTGAGGGATTTGTGTTCCCTCTCTAACAGCGAGGGACAATTTCTTCCTTATCCACCAATATTTCCGTCACTAATTAGTGAGGGATTTGTGTTCCCTCTCTAATAGCGAGGGACAATTTCTTTCTTAATCACCAATATTTCCGTCACTAATTAGTGAGGGATTTGCGTTCCCTCTCTAATAGCGAGGGACAATTTCTTTCTTAATCACCAATATTTCCGTCACTAATTAGTGAGGGATTTCTGTTCCCTCTCTAATAGCGAGGGACCATTTCTTCCTTATTCACCAATATTTCCGTCACTAATTAGTGAGGGATTGGTTTTCCCTTTCAAATTGTGAGGGTATATTTCTTTTTTATTAGTGACGAAACTGGAATTCCCTCATAAACTAGTGAGTAAATTCAAACCATTATTGATTTAATGTTCAATTTCCTGCCGGATTTCATTAATTATATTAATATGGCAACTACATTTATTATATTAAACCATATGAAACTTGTTGGAAATTATAAATACACAATAAAAAATTCATATCCATCACATACATTCATCATCATAAAACATAAAATTCATAAGGAAACTTATAAGTTTACAACCATAGTTCAACACTCTCAAAATAAGTTTCATAAGAAATATGTCAACATTTTTAATGGTACTAGATGTAGCACATTGTTCTTGAAACTAAGTTTGCAACCAAGCTATCAAAATAACCATATACTATACATATTATATATCTATATATCAAGTAGATGGAGGTGGAGGTGGATGTAGATGACCTTGAGAAAACATTTCCATCAATTTACTCATTTGCTCCCTAAGCAAACGTGAATCTTCTTGCGATGCACGAATTAACTCATCATGAGCCTTCAATTGATCTTTAAGTGATGCACAAATATTTCTCATTTCCATAGGCGATGTTCATGGGCCACATAATTTGATGGACTAATTATACAACCTCCATGTGTGCACCTGAAGCAAGTCTTATGGTAAGATTCTCCATCAACAGCTACCTGAAAAAGAACAATCCCAATGAATATATGGTTAGATCTAGGATATTTAATTGTTATGTTCCTATCATATCTCAGAAGGATTTGAACCATATATTGGACAATTTGTGTTGGTATGAGCTGTGGCATTTTGAACCTGTTACTTAGATTTAATATGGGCTCTTAATTTCAATTTTTTATTTACTGACTTCAAAAATTTGCAGATGCCTAATGGCAAATCTTAATTAATCACTGTTTCCAGCTCATTTTATGTATATTTCAATTTATAGTTCTGCTTCTATGTTTAGTAACATTAATGTAATAAATGAATCATAGTGTATCTTCACATGTATAACGGTCTAAAATATTAAGTAAAAAATACTCCTACATGGATAAGAGAGATTCTCAGTTGTGGCTTAATCTAATCTAAATAGTATGTCAGAAAAAAAAAAAGATGGATTTAATAACAATAAAGATGACAAGGATAAGGTTCTTTAAAGTGAGGAATAAGAATATATTCACCATTAATTTCATTTAAAGTGTACCATGATGTTAACATTTAAGGATAGATTCACTCTTACTCATTTTAGAGGCAAAATTATTTTTAAAGGGACATTTCCCTATTAGTAAAGTATACTAAAGAATATAGTTAAGTTATATAATATACCTTTTCAATTGGGTACACTGTTTTCTTGCAACCAACACATTTTTCTTGAGTTCCAGCAAAAAACCTTGAAACTTTGTTATATGCTTGGACCTGTTACATTATTAGTTAGTTACTAGAGACAATTTACTACATGCAGGGGAAATTAAAAACCTATCATGTGTATTAAGAATGGGAGAAAACCTGATCAGTAGATCTTTCAACTCTATAAACTCTTGCTATACCTACAAGCAATAGATATAAAACAGATGAAAGGAGAAAATAAAAGAAATATTTATTAGAACTTAAAAAAAAAAAGTGCTTATGCTTAAGAAATAACTATGTAGTAGCAGCTATTCACCTTCAAAACTTTTGTCCAAACTGCCAGTCATCTTAAAGAGTTGATCAAAATGAGGCTTACAATATAGAACACCCTCAAAAGAACAATAGTTACTCAGCTGCACCAAGCATAAGGAAAAGAGGATTAAGGATATTAGCATACATAACATGTTAATTTGTTTTAGAGTTCTGTAATAAGCAACAGAAAGTTGTCACATAATTTTAATTTTTCATTTTTATATGATTGGCTTACAAATTCATTGCTGAAAAAAATTAAATCTAAATTTACCGAGGAAGAAACATTAAAGTTGACCAAAAGTATGAAAATACACAAGTGATAAAATAATTGTGAAAGTAAGTGCATCAACTATTTGTGTTCAAGTAGCTATTTATGCCAATTTCATGTGACAATCTTTTGAAAATTTTGAAAATTAGCGATTTACACTGCCAAAATAGTGGTTACAAGTGGGGAGTAACATTCACTCATATATGGGTTAGCTTTCAGGATATTGTTGACTGAATTTCAAAATTTTAGAAGATTTCATCATAGCCATGCCTAAAGAGTAAAGATGTGCAAATGCTGTAGAGAACAAGAAAATGCATGGTCAAAAAAGTAGCTAAACACATTGTTGAAAACGTCATCTAGAGGTGTGTTGTTAAGCATTCTTTGTATGATGGTAACAATATTTTATAAAGAGGATAGGAGATGGAATCATTGAGATCTTCGACTCATGGTTCAATCGGTCAATCATAGTTGAATCAAATAACAAAGAAATAAATAAATAAAAAGGTATTTAAATGTAAAAAGAATACATACAAAATTAAAATTGATTGAACCAACTACAGAACTGCAACCCTAGTTCAATTAGACTGCAATGTAACTAGGATCAAATCAACCGATAAACTGACAGGTTTTCGATTCATCCGATTGAACCATTCAATTCGATTCGATTTTTAAAGCATTGCATACTAATACACATAGAAACTAATTGACCTAAAAAATCACATTGTATGAATGATATTGGAAACAGAACTTTTTTTAAACCATGCACCGAAGCAAGTAAAGAACCAAGTGAATAATAATCTAAAAGGGTAACCATATTTATAAAGGTTTCTGAATATCATACATGTAAAGATGAAATAAGCCTTATTGAAGCATTCATCGAAACAGAGAAAACCAAGAATATAAATGCTTGGTCTTATACCTTGAGTGTGCCCTTGCAATGGTGGCATCTGAAGCAGGACTTGTGGTACACTTTGTTATCAGCAGTTAGCTGTTCCACCCAGTAGACTTTCTTTTCACATATATTACACTTCTGTGTAGTGCCTGCAAATGATGCCATCTCAAATTCTCACTTGGAGGTTTGAATAAACCAATGAGTCTCTTGCTTGCTTCTTGTCTTTTTTCTTTTCTTTCAAATTCTGTGTAGGGGAACCTCACAGCTCAAGTATATCACAAATTATTGTTATTATTAGTAGTAATCATGTTGGCCTACATTAATTTCAGACTGAAATAATAATGGCAATAACAATTATCAATACATGCACATTTTGAGTCAAAAGAAATATATGCAAATACTATATCTTTCAATAATACATTGTTTTTGGTCAAAAATAATAACAAACCCTTGTTTTTTTAACTTGTTTCTCTAGAAAGCTCTTAAAAAAATCCAATATTACTATAATCATAATGACTTTATCTTTTTTTTATTTTTCTAAAAATGCTTAGCCGAAAGGTCTATGATTTGGATTATATAAAAATAGTCAAAAAAGCTGGATGCATTGAACAATTTACTAATTCAAAGCCAGTAAGTGTATTTTGACCCAAAAAGGCAAATAAGAAAGGGAAACGATGAATTTATAGCAAAAAATAAGAAAAGCAATTCGTATTTGCTTTAAAATTTCCTTGTGATGATTACTGACTCTAAAATATTTCTCTTTAAACTTTTAGAATACTTCCGGCCCGATATGTCAAATGCATTGAACTTTTAGATTACTGACAACTCTTAAAGCTACAATTGTTAACAGAGTTTATGAATCTTGAAACAGAAAAGTCCATTGCAGTCCGAAATTACAGATCTTATATAAATCTCATAGTATGATAGATAAAATCCCAGAAGAATTACTGGTTCCTATATAACAATTTAACAAGTGATAAATACAAATGAAAGAATTTTTACTGGTTTGCAGGTCACACATCTCTCTTTTTTATCGTAAGTGTTATGTATTTTTACCTATGATTTTGAAACATCATTACACCAATTGGACGCAGTCCTTCAGGTCATTTGGTGAATACTAGCTGGATTTGTCCATTTGGAGA
This sequence comes from Medicago ruthenica, assembly GCA_018208015.1. Lineage (NCBI taxonomy): Eukaryota > Viridiplantae > Streptophyta > Magnoliopsida > Fabales > Fabaceae > Medicago > Medicago ruthenica. Next base: position 19,219,284 of record CM031372.1, read on the forward strand.
GTACAACAACAAAATAGCTTCTCAAGGGGAGTGAAACTGAAACTACTCTTAAAGGTCTGTCAGAATTTCTTACAAAGAAGAGAGTAAGTCAGGAACTCGAGGCTAAAAAGAGAGACCAAAAGGAGCAGCATAGGGATCAGCTGGTAGATGACGGTGATTTTGAAGGAGAGAATGTTCGGCATTTCAGTCCTCAGAATTGTAATCGTGGAGCAATTTAGTTTCTCAAATTTACAAAATAGTAAATTAGTCCGTTAAACTAAAAACGTCCATCAATTAGTCACTCTATCAAAATATTTTTATGGTGAACATGCATCAAAACTAATATAAGACTTACATATCGACTTGAATAGTCTTTTGCTGCTTCGTGACAAACAACACTAGATTGATTGATGTTGTTCAATCTAAAGGACTAAATTGCTATTTTGATAAATTTAAGAAAAGTGTACTAACTCAAAGTGATCTACAACTTCAGCTACACTCTTTCACAACAAACATATATTCCTATTTCCTATACCCAAAAATTAACTCAAATGTGGTAAAGCTACGATTGTAATATTGAAAAGAGGAAGCATACTACCAATCTTCAACAAAATCAAAGTCTCAACATAATAGGCAACATCACAACATATAAGTCTCAACATAATAGGCAACATCACAACATTCAAAAAACTAATCTAAAACAAGTCTCATACTACCAATCTTCAACAAAATCAAAGTTATATAATCCCAGTTTAAACATCAATCATCAAAATACAAAATTAAACAACAATAAGTTCCCTATCTAAGTTCAATCAACAGAAAACAAGAAACTTTCACCATTGTAAAACTTATGATCAAGAACATTAAGATTATTCAACAAAAAATTACTAAAAAAACAGAATTTAAAGGAATTGAAGAAAATTACATACCTAATGAGATTTTTGGAAGTGATCCTGGGAGCCTTAATAGCAGCACAGTGAGTTCCTGGACCCCTACCACAACAACATCACAACATATTAGTTCCTCTTTTAACTCTCTTTTAACTATATGCTAGTACACATTCCATTGTGTAAGTGTAAGCCGCTGAAAATACCACGACAGGGTAGAATTGTCTCAACATTAAGGTATAAGCTTGTCAAAATAATGATTTAGGAGTGAGGATCTAAAATAATGAAGGCTAAAAAACTGACTCATATTGTGATTCTTTCTTTAACCTAATTTATAAGAAAATTAATCCCTGTCTTACTAAATTTGACACACAAAACATTCTCTTTTTTGTTTCTTTTGAAATCCAAGATGTGAAAAAACAGACTATACAAGGAGGGTGATTCAATTTGACCAATAACAAACAAAAATAAGTATAACTATCATATCAGATGGACAATAAGAATTACCTTGTCATGCTTATACTTTCACATCTGGACATGTGCTGATTCGTAGGCAAGGACGGTGGTTGTACAAGGCTTCCAACACAAATCACGGCTTCTTTTTGTTTTCTTAACAAGTGTCATCAACATTAGTTAGCACTTAACATGACATTTAAGAATATACTGAAAAAAATTAAAGTAACCTAGTTAGTTATTTAAAATTGTTGAGAAAGTTAGGTAAATTTGTTGACGGATAAGAAAAGGCCAACAAGGCAAAAGAAGTAACCCATCTATCTAGAAAACGCGATTCTTTCTGGTAGTAAAATTTGAAGGAAAAACTGTGATGTTAGCAAGGTGTACACAGTGATGAAATGCAGAAGCGGAGATGCGTTCATTGATGGTACAATTATATGGAAGAAGAATGACATTGACATTGATATTCATATCCCCATACAACAACAATACTCATTCACTTTCACTCATTCATAATCATAACCACAACCACAACCACAATCACAAACCTCCCTTTCTTCAATTCTTCTCGGTAACTAATTTCTCTCGTCTTACTTAATTACCTCTAATTACTAATCACTAATAATCAAATCAATTGATGTTTAGTTTCTTCGTTTCAGGGTATTCGATCATTTTCTACCACAATTACTTCTTCGTCTAAAACCATGTCTAATTTCGATTCCGACTCCGTAACTTACCTCAAACAACAAGACGCCGTTGAGATTGATGAAACTCTTATGGGTCCTCTTGGCTTCACCGTTTAAATCACTAACATTTTCGCTCATGAGATCATACCAAAACAGCCTCTTATAATCTACTCTCAACAGAATCTTTTTTCCATCACTGGAATAACCTAAAGGTCTTAAATATCTCAAATGTTGAATGAAACACGAGTAATCCATCAAAGAAAAAAGTTTACACCAATCTCTGGATTCATATTCCTTCATGACCCAAAAAATAATAAATAAATTACTAAATTCTGAGATTGAGAGAGGGAGAGATTACCGTGAGTTTTGAGAGATTCGATTCTGGAAGAAGGAAGGAGATTCGATTCTGGGAGTGAGGTTCGATTTTGGTATTGCTATTCAATTTCAGCGAAGATTTGAGGTTCGATTTTGGTATGAATTGAGGATTTGAGAGAGATTCAGTGAAGATTTTGGTTTGATTTGAGGATTTGAGGATTTAAGAGAGATTTGAGGTGGAATACGTTTGTTTGTTTGGAGTACGTAAGCTGTGCTGTGCTGCTATTGTTCACTCATTCCGGAGAAGGCGAGGTGGAGACTTCGGTAGGAGAAGAAGAGTTCATAAGCTGTTCATACGATTTGTTTGAGTTTGGAGAAAAATTTTGGGGAAAATTTTATTCTAGGGTTTGTGAAAAAAAGAGGGGGAATGTTTTAGTATAATAAGAGGGAAAGCCAAAAGGTGAAACAATTGGGAGAAAAATTCAGTTTTCTCATTAATTGTTTCTGAGGGATTAATTTCCTCACTAACTATGTAGTTGACATTAGTGAGGGATTTAGTGAGGGAAACATTAGTGAGGGATCACTTCCGTGTCTAACTCCGCAACAAAAGTTTAACTTATCAATTTTGTGAGGGATTTAGTGACGGAATTTTTGTGAGGGAATATTTGTGAGGGATAATTAATCTTTTCCGTCACTAATGTTTGTCCACTCGATTTTTGTGGTGAATATGAAAATCCGTCACTAAAACCGTCACAATTAGTGAGGGATTTTTTTCCCTCCCTAAAATCCGTCTCTAATTTGCGTTTTTTTAGTAGTGGAAAGAAACCTAAAAGAAGTACCGCAGGCCACTCCACACAATCAAAAACCTTCTACCTACTGCCGGTGCATCAACCGTCCTCTTAAGCAATCTTATGTGTTGCATCGCTTCTCTCATAAAAACAAATAATTAAGGATTAAAAATGAATGAGAATGAGGGATGATGAAAAAATAGTACACAAATTAGCGATCGAGCCACCAGTGGAAGCAAAAAAAAAAGGATAACGCACAATTTGTATTCCTGTAGATAAAAATTACTTGTTTGATTTTGACCTATGAGTGAAAATTTAGATCTATGAGGCAATTCAAATTCCTCCCTGCTCAATAAATTACTAAATGGGGTCTTCTGTTACATGATAAACTTACAATGATAGGAACAAAAAGTACATAACAGATACTTGGTGCCAAACCTCAATCTGGTGCGGCAGAAAAATACTAATAGTTTTGGCTAAACCAACTGATTTTGCAGAATTACAATTTGTGATTTTATGGCATGATATCATGAAACTAAGTGTATTTGATATGATATAATTGTTTTCTTCTTTTCGTTTAGATAATTTGTAAAACTTGGTTTTAACTTTTGTAATAAAGCTAAATCGGTCCTTCAATAAGTTTTGCAAAACTTTCATAGAAGTTTTTTTGCCGACATGCACTCAATCACAACCAAAAGAGAACCCTAGAAAAAAATTAACCAAATCTTACTAAAAACCTAAAAATAAAAAACGAAAAGCTTCTGAAATCTTATTGTAAACAACACATACCATGTTGGGTTGAAGAGTCCCTCCTTTTGTAAACCGCAGAACACCAGTCACTGTACGTAAAAAATATCCTTTGGCGTTCCATCGAAACAATGAAGGTGGCGGAGCTTGGATTCAGAAGGATCCCAAACAGAAGAAAGCTCTGTTTAAAAACCCAGCCATGATGGTGATAGTAGGGTTTGGCTCTGATGAATTATTTGAGATCAGATTTGAAAAACCAAATGAGAAGAATGGATATTAAAGATGGTCTTTGGAAAAATGAGAGAGAGAGAGAGAGAGAGAGAGAGAGAGAGAGAGAGAGAGAGAGAGAGAGAGAGAGAGAGAGAGAGAGAGAGAGAGAGAGAGAGAGAGAGAGAGAGAGAGAGATAAATTGATTTTGTTTTCCTTGGAAATGAACAAAGTTGTATTGGAGAAAGAGAGAGAAGTCATGAAGCCTTGGTAGGAGCAAAGCCAGCCTTTTGAGCCGTGTGTAGCATTAACTGCATGAGCGATGGAGGGAAATATTAGGGTGAAATAATAGGGAAATTTGAATTTGAAATTCAAATTAGCATGATGGTTTAGGAGTATTAATTGCTTTGAAAAAGGAGGGAAATTTTTAGGTAAGAATTAGGGTTAAATTAGGGTTAAGTATAGCTTGACAAGTTAAGCTTTATAAATAAGAGATATTTACTTTCAAATGTGATTCATAGTGAGGATATGAAAGCGAAAAAGGCATATGAATTGTTAGTATATAAATTTCCAATAAAAATCTAGTATTTTAAAGTTACAAAATGTACTTACGTGGAAATATCATAAATTTCATTAGTTTTCTGTGTATATCTGTTAAATGTGTATCCCTGTTAAATTCTTTTTCAAAAGGAATTATTTGCAATAAAGTGAAATATAGCATTTGGAATTGCACTTCTTTTTTGACTCATACCAAGCTATCATTAGGAATTGCCAAGACATAAACACTATCATTAGCTTGTCGTATAGTAAACACAACCTTAAATTGTTGTGCATTTTAAAAAATAGTTGTACAATCATCGATAATAGAGCCATACCTGTTGCATTGTGACTATCATATACCACTTTTTCACAATCTAGCTCAAAATGACCTTTGTGAGACCTGTTGCCAAGATCCATCGAAGCATATTATACAAGCCCCAAGTGCTTCACCCTTTGCAATTATATCTTGAGTCATGTGACACCAATCCATTCTAGCCATTACAAAATGACCAAAGTCATCTCTCACACACATTCCAATACCAGAGCAAGCTTGTTGTTGAATTGTGGCACTATAGCCATTACATTAGAATGAACATTTAGAATTTGTGTTATACTTTGTGATAACCGTGTATGAATGAGTTCTCTGATTTGAAAAATTTATGAGGACTATGCCACTAGAAAACGATAAGTGATGAGGATCTAAAGATCCTATATATCGTTTATATGGGTAAAAACAAGTCACTTGTTAGTTATGTTATAGCATTGAAATTATTTTGTCCCTTTTCTATGGTGTATGATAATGGATATGAGAAGTGCTAATTTATATAAAATTGAAGGATACATTTTAAAGACTTTTAATGATTACCATAAGCTCTTATGAGTGGTGTATGGTTGTAGCATGCACTAGATGAAATATATGAGTGTGATTCCATCTAGTGCATGCTACAACCACACAACACTCATAAGAGGTTATGGTAATCATTAAAAGTCTTTAAAGCTTATCCCTCAAAATTTATATTAATCAACACTTCTCATATCCATTACCATACACCATAGGAAAGGGACAAAATAATTTAAGTGCTAACATAACTATAACAAGTGATTTATTTTACCCATATAAACCTACTTCATGGGATCTCTGGTTCCCATCACTTGTTGATTTACAGTGGCAAAGTCCCATTTTCCTAAATTTTCTTCATAGGGGTTTAGTATCCGGATCCGCTAAATTCATAAATATTAACTAAGATGTCTCTAAGTCAATTAACCTCATATTTCATTAAGTCTATAAAAATCAACTCGGATTACACAATACATTTATACAAGTATGCTTTAGTTGTCTTCTAAGCGACATATTCAACAATAAGATAAATCTACTTATAGATTTATTCTTATTGGATTCATATCTTATTAACATCATAGTGTACATACAATGGATCTTCACTATAAACAATATCATATATATTGTCAAATTGACTTCTATTATATACTTCATCAGGTCTACTTAGATACATACTAAGTGACAACATCTTCACAAAGGAGGAAATTAAACTCACGTGTGAATTTATCATACATGTCTACTTGAATAATTTTCAAGTGACAACATTCCCACAATAAAAAAATATATTTTCATACATATAGATTTCAATAAACAAAATTCATTAAACTATCATTGTATTATTCTAATACAACTAATAATCTATAATTTCCTATAATTTTTTATCTTTCACGTATCACACAATCTAACAAAATTTGTTAAGTCATAGTAAACATAGCACACCACAGAGAGGTTTTATAATAACACAATGACTATCCATACAATAACTCATTATCCTTTCTTTATCAGAAAAACTAAATTCACAACAAAGAAATGGACAAACATACTTAACCATAATTACTCCAAGCAAAATCATGAACAACATATATGATAATAATGCACTAAAGAATGAATTAAATTCAACCCAACTAAACAAATCTCAATTATAGCTATTTTTTTTTCTTCAAAATTTAAGATATATGCTCACCGCCGATATCTTTCAGATGGTTCAATTCTATTAACATGATAGATAATTGTAAGGATAGCCACAACATTCAGCATATAGAGCATTTTTAAATATTTCATTTTCGAAAATAATTGAAGGTCGATTTTTATTATTTCCGGAAACCATTTGTTTTAAATAAACAAAATCCACTTGACCAAAAAAAAAAAACAAAATCCACATTTTTTTCTTTAAACTACAAATTGAATACTCATAAATCTGACTCTAAAAACGTGGTATGTCATTGCTTCCAAAAAATAAAATGAACTAAAAACGTCACACCAATAAAAACGTGGAAGCATGTGTTTGCTAACTACAAAATTGACTTGCATATATAACATAAGACTACAATCTCTAACACTAGAGATAACCATTAGTGCATAGAAACAATAATTTTAATTAACATGTGATTGACTCCACATTTTATTTTAATTTTTAGCAGGCAATGACCACAACCCAAAAAGATGAGTTGAGTTTTAATTTTAATTAACATTAAGAATCATAACTCTCTCATCAACACAACTATAACAAACCGAAATAGCCATATCAAAAGAGCACAAGGAAAAATCATATTTAACCACATTCAATAAAATCATTGATCTCTATTAATTTATTTTTCTTCAAAATGTGAAATGTGGAACCTGTTTCGGCGATTATAGAAAGAGCCACCTCTATTTGAGACGAGCATTAGAATCCAAATTGGTGAACTCCATTGACAACTCTCATTTTCTCTATATTATAAACGAAATGAGAAAATCCTTAAGAGTGTGTTTGGATGAGGTAATTAAGAAATTTTGATGAATTTAAAATACTAGGCAATTTAAATGATTCAATTAAATTGACTTCATTTCTAAAATTTTTAGTTTGGATGGAGTAATAAAAAATTTCATTGTATCATTTTTGGACAACTTTTATAAATTTTATTTTTTTTGGGCCAAATTTGAAAATTGAAATTAGGGGTCAATTTGTAAATTTCAAAAAATTTGAGGGGTCAATTTATAATTTTGAATAAGTTGAGGGGTACATCAGTAATTTCCAAAAAATATTAGGGGTCAAATTGCAATTTTTGTAAATTTTTTGGGGTCAATTTGAAAATTTTAGAAAATTTGAGGACCAAAATGCAAAATTTGAAAATTATAAGAATGAATAAATTTGAAATTCTTAGCTTTTAGGTGTCATTTGAAATTCTCTAAATTTAACTTGAACAAAATACTTCATAAATTTCCATCATTTTGAAAATTCTCCATATTATTATCCAAACAATAGAATTCATCTAAAAATATTTGAATTCCCTCAAAACATTACATTACCACAAAACATTTCTCCATCCAAACACACTCTAAGATTGTTGTAAAATAGTGACATTAAATTATCTCAAGATAATAATAACATATAAATATGAGCAACAAGTTAATATTAAAGAGAATAAACAAGAGAGATATAAAATAGACTTATCCGTCGTTAAGATTGTTGTATTGCTCCGTCCAAGGTGGTGGCATTCTCTTGGTCCGTGCTTCTTGATCGTATTCCAACTAAGGTCAATCTAGCGAGGCGAAGGCTTTTGGCGAGTGATGTTTCCACAAGGTGTGTGTTTTGCTGCCTTCATGAGGAAACGACTTTACATATGTTTCTTCATTGTAGAGTGATCTCTAGAGTTTGGTTGGAGGTGATGGGGTGGCTCCAATTCCACTTTATTACCCCGCCAAATTTCTTTATTCATTTGAGTAGTTGGTTGGGTGCGATGCGGTTGAAGAATTTGAGGGGACGGGCTTGTTTAATTTGGCATTCGGTGATTTGGGTCATTTGGAAAGCGAGAAATGACCGGATTTTTAATAACAATTTGAAGGAGGTTGATGAATTATTGGAGGAAATAAAGGTTATGTCATGGAATTGCAACTTACATAGGCTTAAAATTCTGGCATGTTTGTTTTATGAATGGTGCAGGAACCGGGGGAGTGTTTGTGTAGGTAGTGTTTTTGTCATAGGGGGCGGTTTTTTCTGTTGCTGGAATGGGGGGCTGCTGTTGACTGTCTGTTTTAGCTGGAATGGTGGCCGCCCCTGTTTCTTTTCTCCTCTTGGTTTTGGTTGGTTTAGCTGGGAAGGGTCCCTGTTTTTTTCTGTTGTATTTTGGCTGGGTTTTCTTGCTCCCTATTCCTGTTTGGCAGGTTTCTTGTATGTCCTTTTCCTTGTTTTCTCTTCTTGAGAGGGCTTTGGTTATTATATATATTGGCTGTTTAAAAAAAATATTGTTGTATAATTAGGTCATGGACACAACTTTATTAACATCTGTGGCAACTCAAATCAAACCTGCTAGTGAATCACCTATCAAGATCTGGAAAACGAACAAATGGCAAACTAGTATGAGACACACTGATCGTGCCGTTGTTCTGAGACACACTGATCGCGCCGTTGTTCTGAAGGATTTTCCGCCTAATATACGCTAATTGGCACGGAAAAATATATCCAAGAAGATGAAAAGACTCATGAAAATCCGTTAGTGTATGACTTGAAGCATTAAAACAAACGGGGTTTTGTTTATGCTGTGCATGAGTTTTTTATATGAAAAGAAAAATGATGTGTCAGTGATCATGTATATATAAAAAGAAGCGTAACTCTTTTTATGGGTGTGTTTTTGAGAATTTGTTATAAAAACAAATTGAGCACAATTAAAGGAAAGCACGATAGTGATAAGTCATAAAAGCCATGACCAATTAAAACCAAGGAACACGTGGTAAATAACTAGTTGAGCAAAAATTGACTTAGACTGAGTCTAGTAAAAAATATGACCAAGTAAATTCCATATTTTTCACTTAGAAATATGGTACACAAAATATTGTAAAACTTTTGAAATATATACAAAAATTACAATAGCTTGTTGTTGAATTGCGGCACCATATACATTGCATTAGAAAGAACCGTAGGGGAAGGTTCCCAATGAGTAACAGATGAAGGAGTTAACTAGGTAGTTTGAGTCTTGTGATCCTTGTAAGCATGTCTCCACAAGCTATCAACTGATTCATGTTTGCCATCCCAAACTAGCTAGATGTTCATCTATTGCCAAATACTTCGTTGTTATCATAGCAAACATGAACATTTGATCATCATTAGAACGATACAAACTCTTAGGGAGCAAGTGGTAAGAATAGCAAGCAAGTGTTGGTAAATAATTCAGATTTAGTTAGTTTGTTAATTACTAACTAGAGTTAGAGTTAAGACTTGTTAGAGAAGTTAGTTAACTAACAAGTTATATAAATAGGTGCTATATGTAAAGTGAGATAAACAGACACAAGTCTCATAAAGTAAATCATATTAAGAAATAATAGTTTGACCAGTTTTCAAGTTTTCTTCTCTTAGTGTTTTCACTCTTTATAGTGTTCATCCTTGATATAGTTCCAACAGTTAGCAATGCCCTTTAATAATAAACTCTAATCCAACTGAAATGAGAGGCAGACCCTTATTTTGAAGGGCCAACAACGCCATTATCCGTGCTACACAAACTTGGTTAACTGGTCGAACCCTTTTAGGAATGGATTTTGTCATGTGAATTTCCCACATTAGAGTCTAAAATCATTTAAGAGTGAACTTACCTCTTTGACCCAGAAAAAAGAAAGAAGATGGAACTTATTTTCATCTCTCTTCTTAAGTAATGTTAGATCAAACTTGTCTCTTTCATTCAAATTTATTACAATAGGGTTTCAATCCACCTTTTTTTTTATGAATCAAAGAGCAAAGAAAGGCATCAAGGGACAACTAGGAATCCCAACAAGGTTGGCACCTCATAGCAGCCCCCATCCTATACCACCTGCTCAAAAAATTTATTAAAAAAGGGAAAAATTGTACAAGAGGGGACCAAACCAAAACCCTCGAAAAAGGACAAAAATCGAAGCAAGAGATCTAAGGAAATAAAGAGTTTGGAAGTCCTTAACTATCTCTAAAAAAAAAACCTCCCTAAGAAACAATGGTAAATAATCCCACCAAATAATAATGATGATACCGTGGCGAAGGTGTCCGCACAAGCATCCCTTCATTGAGGAGGAGAGGGATCACCCTTGGAACGGGTTATGTAAGCTTCTATGTTTAGTTTCTTCTGCTTCTTGGTTACATAAGGTGTGAAAGGCACATTAAGATCATCTGTTTCTTTCACCAAGACATGCCTAATCAGGTCAATGTCTTTTTAAAGTATTAGGTAAATTTGTGAGTTTGCTCCTTTTCTAGGAGTCGGTGCTTCTATCACTTCTTGAGACTTATGTTGCTGATGGACGGGTTCCAAAATAAATGGAACATTGCCATCCGTTTCAACCAACTTTGAAGTGTCTTTTTATGCAATAACATGTGCAACCACATTTCCTTCATGAACAGAAACTGTCAAAGTCATTTTTGCGACCGTAGGGTGAACAAGTATTGCTGCCATTTTTGGAATAGAATCATTAGGTATTGTAGTCAGAGCGGGAGCTGAAAATGTTTTCGAGGAGCCGATACCATCCGGGTTCTCGTTTTTCACAAATTTTTGAATTGTACGCTTCGGTGCCAGTGCCGTTTTTTTTACCGCGATCAACTTTCTCCAAAGCTTGCTTCGGCATTATCCAGCGGCAAACGGTCACATCATGTCAGATAAATTGACAATGGGAACAAAAGTTAGACATCCATTCATATTCAACTGCTAGCTTGAATGCAAACCCCTCACTTTCAACCATAATTTCATCAAATATGCGGCGAGAAAATCATCATCAATTAACACCCTCGCGTCGTGACCGAAGATTTAAGTTTGAGTAGCAGTGTCAATAATTTGAGTAGATAACATAGTGGCACAAACGCCCAAATTAGGACAATTCGGCGGTGGTGATGCAGCCGGTGCCTGATCGCGGAGCTAAGAGTGGTGAAGAAAGAGATGTTAAGGGAGGGAATTAAAATGATAATGGATGCAAGTGCAACACCCTTTGAATCCATTTTGCAAATAAATGTTAAAATTATGTATGTATATGGAATAATGCTCAATGGATTCTAAGTACTAAATTTTTCTCGTGGTTGATGAATGAACTTGACGAGGCCAGGGGCATAATTTATAGGCAAATAAAGCATAATTTTTTTAGGGAAACTTTTGGTGGGTTTTGGACATATCTAGCAAATTCACTATACAACAGGAAGAGCAACGGTTTGTTAGTGCTATATATGAATATATGATCGACATACATTTGAGGAGTTCAATTCAACTTCTCCATTTAGTTTTTTCCATTTACTCGTGTTCAATTCATAAATGTGTCACATGTGGCCAAAACAAAGCGAATGGTTGAGATTAAAAATAAGAGTTTTTTAATATGAACAATCAAACACACGCATGCGTTCCTTTTTCTCTTCTCTGATCCGCTTCTGTCTTCATCCATATCATCCCATCGTTGCCTCTCCGTCGTCCTCTCTCCACCGCTCCCTTTCCACGAATACGAAAAAAAAAAACAAGGAAGTGGGCAAGGATATTTGGATTGACGTCAGTTAAACCGCATGCAGTCCGTACATGTAGATCTTTTGATCAAGATTGAATGCTTCAGATTTTAAAGTCGGATTTTATTTGTTTTTAAATCTAAAATTCAAACTTAAAATCGAAGTCGCTCTATCTTGAACATATGATTCAAATGACACTATAGCTAACTGCAATTAGGGGTGTTCGCGATGTGGTTTGAATTAGCTTTAAACCAAAAACTCATCCGATTCAAAGATATAATAAGGTGCAGTTCGGTCTGCTTTTGGACAATAATAAAAGAAATCTGATCTGATCCAAATTAATGGGGTTTAATTTAGATCGGTTTTTGGATGGTAAATTTGACGGTTTTATTTTTATGATTTTTTTTATTAAATATTAACAAAAATAAAAAATTAAAATAAAAGTGATTTTAAGAGAAGAAAAAATGGTAGTTAGTCTTATTTTAATTCATTCTTAGTTTTCCTTCAAAGAAGTTTTTTAAAAAAAGTATTTTTAGGTGATTTTATGTGTTTTTCTCAAAAGTGACGGATTTAAATCCGTTTTTTTTTTGAGACGGCATCATAAAAGCTCTCTTTTTGGATATCCAAATTACAATTTGTAATTTTTTTTGTTAATAATAATATTATAAAAACACGGTAAAATAATATATTTATTGCAAAATATAACATTATTAAACATCAATACTAAGACATGACATTAATCAATTATGTTTGAAACATTTGAAATAGTTAAAAAAATAGATTAAATGAAAAGAATTAGTAGTATTAAAAATTAAAAACTAACGAATAATAGATTAATACAATATATCATATTATTAATAAATAAATAAAATAATAAAATATATGTATGCAGCTTGGTTTGATTTTGTTCGATTTTGAAAAATCAATCTAAAATCCGACCTGATACTAGCGGTTTTCATAAAAGGAAATCCAAACACATCCAATAATTTTCGATTTTGTGCGGTTTTCGGTTTTTTTAGATCAGTTTAAATTTGAACACCCCTAACCACACTGCAATCACATCCTTTTGGCTACACACAAACCCAATGGGCACTGCAACGGTAAACACATTGGTATCTTTATCACTTACATATAAATGTTAAGTAGTCTGATTACATGAATCCCTAACCCTAATGCAACCCTAACACCCAAAATGACACATTTCTCCCTAACTTTTCTTTTGAAAGAAATTTATGAAAAAAAAATCCTTGCTGAGAGTTGAACCACAGACCAACTTCTAATAGGTCACAGCTGTAACCACTGGATCACTAATGGTTTTTGTGACTTATAATTGCTTTTATTTTATATATATCTACGGCAATTATAAAAAGGGGGGTTTGAATGAAGGAATTAAGTAGTGTTTTAATTAAATCTAAAATATTTTTATGCACAATCTAATATATTTTGGTTTGTGATATGAAATATATTTTAATACTCAATAATATATTTTTATACTGAATATGATATATTTTGGTACTCAATTTGAGATATTTTTGAATTAAATCTAATATACTATTTTTATATTGAATATGTTAGAAAGTGATTTCTTAGTCCCCAAGTTTTGCTAAAATATTTTTATGCACAATCTAATATATTTTGGTTTGTGATATGAAATATATTTTAATACTCAATAATATATTTTTATACTGAATATGATATATTTTGGTACTCAATTTGAGATATTTTTGAATTAAATCTAATACACTATTTTTATATTGAATATGATATATTTTGGTACTCAATTTGAGATATTTTGAATTAAATCTAATATACTATTTTTATATTGAATATGATATATTTTGGTACTCAATTTGAGATATTTTTGTACTAAATCTAATATATTTTTGTACTTAATAATATATTTTAAAATTGAAGAGTAAACCCGTTAAATAGTTATGAGAGAAACCTAGCTCAGTTAAAAGGTTATAAATAGAGGAGAGCATTAGAGAATCACTTACATATAAATGTTAAGTAGTCTGATTACATGAATCCCTAACCCTAATGCAACCCTAACACCCAAAATGACACATTTCTCCCTAACTTTTCTTTTGAAAGAAATTTATGAAAAAAAATCTAAAATATTTTTATGCACAATCTAATATATTGATATATTTTGGTACTCAATTTGAGATATTTTTGAATTAAATCTAATATACTATTTTTATTATATTGAATATGTTAGAAAGTGATTTCTTAGTCCCCAAGTTTTGCTAAAATATTTTTATGCACAATCTAATATATTTTGGTTTGTGATATGAAATATATTTTAATACTCAATAATATATTTTTATACTGAATATGATATATTTTGGTACTCAATTTGAGATATTTTTGAATTAAATCTAATATACTATTTTTATATTGAATATGATATATTTTGGTACTCAATTTGAGATATTTTTGAATTAAATCTAATATACTATTTTTATATTGAATATGATATATATGATATATTTTGGTACTCAATTTGAGATATTTTTGTACTAAATCTAATATATTTTTGTACTTAATAATATATTTTAAAATTGAAGAGTAAACCCGTTAAATAGTTATGAGAGAAACCTAGCTCAGTTAAAAGGTTATAAATAGAGGAGAGCATTAGAGAATTAGGGTTACAACAAACAAGAAAAGATTAGAGATCAAAAGAAAACTAGGGTTGTGGAGAGAAGAAGCAAGGAGACAAGTGAGAAGAACCTGGAGAGAGATTTTACCGTAGGAATATCAAATTCTGCAAACCAAAGGTAAGGGGGAGTCTCTATTCACCATAAGGGGGAGTCTCTATTCTCATGTCTTTTATTTTGGCCTAAAAAATAGGAAATTTCTATCTACAAATTTGTTGCTCACAACTCATTGTTGTGTGTGTTTTTTTACAGCAAAGTAGTAATGTCCATTATTTAAGAGACTCAACACGCCAAAATTGGAATGAAGGTAGTCAATGGATTCTATATTATGTATTCTTTTCGTTAATCGTATTCTACTTTTTTTTTGAAGAATTTAATCTTATTCTAACTGATAACTAATAAAATTAATCCCCTTAAATGCTAATTCTTGGAGCAGAAAGTATGAACATGAACAAAAAACCATAAGTTCAACGAAGTAGCAATTTATGTCAATTCTTCTTTTCCAATTTTCTATTCCATTTTATTTTTGAACCATGTATTTGCTTTTTGTTTTGCTAATTTGTTCTTTGTTTTAATTAATTTTTCCTGCATTCTTTTTGTAGACTGTGCACTTTTGAAAGATGCTCACATTGGGTAACATCCATGACTAGGGAAATATGACGATAAACTTTATATTGGACTGCAAAGACATAATTTACTGATATAAGAGATACCATCAAAGACATAATATTTGTGTAGAGATGTTATGAGGGAGCCATTTTTACTTGGTGTTTTGAAGTTAAGGTGTAGTCTATGTTACATTTTTTAGATGTGCAGTGTGTTTTAATTATGACTTTCTAAAACAACCCGTGCATCGCACGGGTCAAAGTCTAGTATCTATAAATGTTAGGTAGTCTTGACAACCCTAATGACTAACCCTAACTTTTCTTTTGAAAGAAATTTATGAAAAAAAATCCTTGCTGAGAGTTGAACCACTATTTTTATGCACAATCTAATATATTTTGGTTTGTGATATGAAATATATTTTAATACTCAATAATATATTTTTATACTGAATATGATATATTTTGGTACTCAATTCGAGATATTTTTGAATTAAATCTAATATACTATTTTTATATTGAATATGATATATTTTTTAGGTAGTCTTGACAACCCTAATGACTAACCCTAACTTTTCTTTTGAAAGAAATTTATGAAAAAAAATCCTTGCTGAGAGTTGAACCACTATTTTTATGCACAATCTAATATATTTTGGTTTGTGATATGAAATATATTTTAATACTCAATAATATATTTTTATACTGAATATGATATATTTTGGTACTCAATTTGAGATATTTTTGAATTAAATCTAATATACTATTTTTATATTGAATATGATATATTTTTTAGGTAGTCTTGACAACCCTAATGACTAACCCTAACTTTTCTTTTGAAAGAAATTTATGAAAAAAAATCCTTGCTGAGAGTTGAACCACTATTTTTATGCATAATCTAATATATTTTGGTTTGTGATATGAAATATATTTTAATACTCAATAATATATTTTTATACTGAATATGATATATTTTGGTACTCAATTTGAGATATTTTTGAATTAAATCTAATATACTATTTTTATATTGAATATGATATATTTTGGTACTCAATTTGAGATATTTTTGTACTAAATCTAATATATTTTTGTACTTAATAATATATTTTAAAATTGAAGAGTAAACCCGTTAAATAGTTATGAGAGAAACCTAGCTCAGTTAAAAGGTTATAAATAGAGGAGAGCATTAGAGAATTAAGGTTGAAAAAACTTATTTCAGTTGTGACTCTCTATGTAATGCCAACTCAAATGTTGACATGCCAGATGATGTGCACACTCCTGAATTTCTAAACACCATTGTTGCTTCAGGAATTCCAAATTGGAGTCCCAGTAATGTTGTTGAGAAATATTGACCAAACTTTAGGATTGTGCAATGGTACACGTTTCATAATTACAAGAATGGGAAGATATGTGCTTGAAGGAAAGATTATATCTGGTAGTAATATTGGTCAAAAAGTTTTTATTCCTAGGTTATCACTGATTACAGTTTCCATTGGCTGTTTCGTTTGCCATGACTATCAACAAGAGTCAAGGTCAGTCACTTAACTATGTTGGAGTATACCTTCCTCAGTCAATTTTTTCACATGGACAGCTATATGTTGCAATGTAAGGAAAGGCTTAAAGATTTTGATAACAGACGATGAAGGTGAAGATACAAATGAAACAGGAAATGTGGTTTACAAAGAAGTTTTTCAGAATGTTCAATAGTTACTTAATTACTCTTTTCTCAAACTCAATGTAACTTGATTTTAGATATTTAAAATTATTATAATTTTATTTATTCAATAGTATCATTGTAGTCTTTATTGAAATGTTATACATAATACATTTATCCATGTCGACAACAAATTATATTATAGCGTATATATGAAACTCGAAAAAAACCCGTGCAACGCACGGGTCGGGGTCTAGTAAGAGTAAAAAGACATATCTTAAATTTGAATGTTTTAGACTCAAGTTCCGTTAATACCCTTGGAGAAAGGTAATTGTAAATCCATTCGTGAATAATTTTCTCAAGTCCCACGTTTTTCAACCTTAGATTGAGACTTTATCCCTCGTCCTAAAATTTTTCTATAAAAAAAAAATCTGTGGTGGGTTCCACATTTTAGCATGCATATTAATATTTCATTTACATTTAATTTTTATTTCAACTTAAAATATTAAATCAAGTATTTTTAATTAATATGCAGGAAATTGAAAAATAAAAAAATAAAAAAGTAAGTTTACTTTTTTATCACACCAATTTGATATATAAATACATGAGAATGAGAGCATATATATTATACTCTAAATAACATGTATTTGACTTATAACTACTAGTAGAAAGACGGACACTCGCTCTTTTTAATGCACTAACATGTGTAGATTACAAACAATATTTTAAAAAAATTTGTCTGTAAATTAAAAACGATATTTTATATAATTTTTTTGATATAAATTACAATTATCAGTATATGTCTTTGTGACTTTCAAATGTAACAAACTCAAAAAAACCATAATTATATTTTTCAATCACAACAATAATATAACAAGGCTAAATTGCTCTTTTGGTCCTTTAAC
Source organism: Medicago ruthenica (assembly GCA_018208015.1). Lineage (NCBI taxonomy): Eukaryota > Viridiplantae > Streptophyta > Magnoliopsida > Fabales > Fabaceae > Medicago > Medicago ruthenica. The sequence goes on from CM031372.1 coordinate 19,237,176, forward strand.
TATTTTTTGATATCGTTTTAGTCCCATAATTAATTTTTGGTCCGTTTTTTTCATTTAAGTTTATCTCCGTTACACAATTTAGTCCCTTCCGTCAGTTTTAATAAAAAAACCGTTAACTCAATACACGTGTCATTTTGGTATTGACTCAAACTTTTACTCATTTTCTTCCTTCTTTTTCCCCTCTCTTCTTTTTGATCTTCATCATCAACATCAAACAAACCCAAAAAAAAATTCTTCTTTTTCATCATCATCTTCATCAAATCCATAAATCTAATCAATAGCATAACTCAATCAATGACAATTTTTTCACTCTAAAAACATCACTTTCATCTACCAAACAACACAAATTTTCAAATTTCAACAACCAAATTAATCAAAATCTTCAAACCCCCAAAATCTAAATCATCATAATTTTTCCATCATTATCTTTAAAAATCATAGTGCCTAACCCAAAAAACATCAACCTTATCTTCTTCATCTTTCCTCACTCTCCAAATTTCTCTGGGCACTAACCATACCACAAGCTAAAATCCAATTTTTGAGCTTGTTAATTCTCTCCCCTCAATCAGTTTTCAATCTTCTCTGTTTCGATTTCAATTTCGTTATGATTTTAATTTCTTGAATTTTTTTGAAACAAACTGAATAGTCGCAGCAAGAATCACCCTTTTGAAGCAAACGAAAGCAATCAACGTTCCAATTGATTCAGTTTTGTGCATAACCTTTTTTTTTTCGATTTGAGTTTTCTTTTTTTGAAGGCGCCATCGATTTGAGATTTCTATTGTGTGAACTATTAATTCTCAAAATGTTTATGGGATTTCATCTTGCCATTGAATGCTGAATTGAAACCAATATAAAATTATAGCAAAACGTTGTAGATTCCCTATAATTTTCGATATGAAAATTCTTTTAGACTGCTTGATGATTCTCGAAGTTATCATGGGTAAAGGAAACTTGTTGTTTTGGTGAGGGTAGTGGTGTAGTGATGAGATATGAAAGTTGTTGGTGACGATAGTGGTCTGGTGATGGTGTTGTTGTTGTTGTTGTTTTGTGTTTTTTTTCTTTTGGATTTATATGATGAGAGAGAAAGGGTGTTTATTTTTTCAATTTTTTTCTGGGTTTTTTTCTTTCTTTCTTTCTGGGTTGTATGTTTATGAAGATGAATGAAGAAGATGATGAAGAAGATGAAGGAAGAAGATGAAGAAAGGAAAAAATAAAAAATAATGATAGTCCACTATTAGATACAATATACCTCAAAGATCTAATGGTTTATTTTTGACAAATAAATCAAAAGGTTAAGATTTAAAAATTAATGATGTTTATGGTGGACCACTCATAATATTGATTCACCTAAGAAATTTGAGGTTAATCTATTGACGGAAGGGACCAAATTGTGTAACGGAAATGAACTTAAAAGACAAAAATGGACCATAAATTAATTATGGGACTAAAGCGATACCAAAAAAATAGTTAATGGATCAAAAGAGCAACTTAGCCATATAACAAATATAACAAAAATTCGTATATTTTTTAATAACACTAACAACATGACATTCTTATTGGAAAATTGGTTTAAGGGTATAATTGGAATAACAAAAAAGCCGGCCCAAAATCCCCCAAAATCTCATAATTTTTTTATATATAGTATAGACATAATCAATTCTCTTTGAGCTTGTTACATAAAATTTCATGATTTTGAGGTTGACTCTCACTCATCATGGATGTATCTTTTATGATGATCTGGATTGCCTTCAACTCCATCTCACTTTAACTCTCTGTCCTTATTTAACATTATTTTGTCCTACTTAAGTTGTAACAATAATTTTTCCAAGGCTGCTACTTTTTTATTCATTATATCTTGCATGCCATTAGGGGTGGCAACTTGGTCCACCAAATCCATATCCATCCAATTCATCCACCATAAAATCTATCCAATCCATCTACCAAACAAATTTTTTGTTAATGGATTGGTTTTGGATCCAACCATTTAGAACAATGGATGGATTTGATCCATCCACCTTATTGTAAAAGTCCATTGGATTTTTTTTTTTAAAAACAAATCCATTGAATCATTTTAAATAATAAAATTATAAAAAAACTGAAACAATTGAAAAAAAAACTGAAAGAAAAAAAAATTAATTTTTTTAATATTAAAATATTGTTTATTTAATATATTATTAATATTTAATATTATTTTAACATTGACGGTGGTGAACGCCGGAGAACCACCGGTCAACGCTGAAGGTCCGTCGTGAACCATCGCCCGCCGCAATCTTGCGGGAGCTCTGGTCAACCGCCGGGGTTCGCCGGAGCACCACTGTGGCCAACGCCGGTCAACCGTGGTCAACGCCGGTCAACCACCACCTATTATTATATATTTAATTTTGTTTGGGCTGGGACAAAAATCAAGTTTGGGCTTGATAATAAAATATATTTTGGGCTTAGACATAAATAAATAGGTTGGATATTTTTACTTTTGGCATCAATTAATTAACTAAATATTTATGAAATACAAATTAAATAAATAACACATTTTATTTGATGGATCGGATGGACAATCCATCCGTTAAAATCTAGTAATGGATGGATTGGATGGTCAATATACTTAATGGATGAATCATATGATTTTTTTTCAACAAAAAAATTAGTGGATTGTAATGGATTAATGGATTTCTTTTGATCCATCCATTAGGATCCAAATCCATATCCATTCAATCCATCCATTTTGCCACCCCTACATGGCATTGTTGATATTGATAGAATTTCTTTCATCTGCCTTTGCCTTGCCGTTTCTTTTTGTTGAATTTTGTCACTTTGGACGCTTCATTTGTTATGTTGATCAGTTATATTCATAACTTGTTGGTATCTCTGGTAAGGAGATGATGAGTACGCCCCTTGGCAGAAGACTTTGTTCTTTTGGAAGAACAATTAGTTGATTCTCTCATCTTTTAGTGACGGAAAAAATCCGTTGGTATAGGTAGACTATTGACATTCACCTCCAGTTTTTTGCTGTCACTAAAAATCAAGTTTCTTGAAGTGAGATAATCAATATTTAATGAGTTGCATTTGTCTTGAGAAAAAAAAAACATGTGCATTAGTCAAGATGTCCTTCTCTGAGCTCTCGATTTTCTTAATTTCCACTTACAAATTTTTTGTAAGACCTAACAATTTTTTGAACAACGATATTTATTTGATGCCATCATAATTTTAGATAACCATATTGATTCTTTCGCCACCTCCCGTGATACATGCTATAATTGAATCTGATTCTTGGTTACAAAATTATATGATTTTTGGTCGAGTCCAATAATTGAATCATTTGGTAGTGTATCCTTCCTTATTCATTGTGAAAACTTATGTTTTTTTTTTTTTAACATAATGTCTTTCTTCATCTTTACGAGTAATCTTTTCAAGACCAACTTGGATTAGAAATTGTGGCACTTGACACTCTAACATGGATCCAATCGGTGTTTCAGGTTTATAACGAGTAATCTCTATACCTCAAATATTCATTTTAGATATATAAAATATGTTATGGTTAGTTGGTGGCGGCGAAAAACATGGTGGAGTTTATTGGTGACACTAATGCAGAAACTAAATTTAAATATGATTTTCTATGCCCTTTTAAGTTGGTTAAGTAGCCGACTTAAAATAACACGTTTTAGATTGTCTGGATTGAATAACTGGTTTAAAATTTTGATTATCAATGCATTGTTTAAAAATTAGTAACTAACTTAAATCATTTTATATTTCTTTTAATGCTAAAATATGCTCATATGCTGATAAAACAAAAAAAATAAAATTTGAATATAAGAATTAAAACCAGAAGAGATAACTTGAATTATAGAACTTTTAAAAATATAACAACTACCAATATGAATGTAGTTTGATTCACAATAACTAGCTCAATACTACAATGCAAAAATAAAAAAAATGGCTCTCCGATTATGCACTTTCTTGAATTCAGTCCTTTCAACTGCATCTTCTTTGTTCTTAGCTGCCTCTCCATACTTGATGCCCATATGATGAGCCTTGATTTGACATCCTTCCACTAGTACAGAAAAGAGTTTTCACATCGGGTGAAAAGCACTTTTCACATCGGATGGGGTTGCACCCGATGTGCGTAAAGGTGATGTGGTATGTTCACACTTTTGCACCTCGGGTATGAACCCGATGTGAAAAGTACTTTTCCAAACTGTTAACTCCATGACCGATGTGAAAACACCGTTTTTTCAAATCTGAAGTATTCCACATCAATGGATTTAAATCCCCGATGTGAAATCTACATATTTCACATCAGCAACAATAGGAAAAGATGTGAAACCCTGTATATTTAAAAAAAAAACTATCCACTGCTTTTTTTTAAAGATTTCTTTTGTTAGAATGAAACTGCAGACATGTTATCAATATAGTCGCTACTCCATGCACAAATCATACAAGAGCACGCTAAGAGCATGTTTGGCCCTGCTTATTTTCCATTTCTCTTCTACTTTCAATGAGAAGTAGGGTCAAACACAATTTAGTAAAGTTCTTAATAATAGAAGTATATTTTTTTGGAAGGAAAAAAATCAAATAGAAGTGACTTTTAAAATAAGATGTAAAATTGAACTTTTGAACCACTTTTCGGAGCTACTATTCGCTGCCCACACATCGATTCCCACAGAAACCACTTTTTTATTTTATTTTATTTTTTCTTGGCACAGTTCCCGCTAATTTTATTTTTCTTTTCAAGTAAACCCGCCAAAACACATAACCTAATTCTATATATTCTGCTCCAACTTTTTGCTCCATCCATTCTTTGTCGTCTGCCGCCGCTGTCACTGTCTAGTGCAAGTAACATTACAATATTACGCCTAAAGCAAAACATCCCAAACATCCGAGAAAAGCAAACCCACCCTAAAAAACTAACCAAAAACACTAGCAGCAACATCTACAAAAAAAACATATATATTTTTCTTGTACGGGTTGTCCATAGAGCAATACACCCAGTGATATGTAGAAGAGAGTTAGAAAAAACATATATATTAACTTACCTTTGAATCCATCCATACTCAGGATATTACCTTAGGTTAAGCTATTCCAAGACTTTCAAATAGCTTAGGATGTTTAATTGCAAGCTCAAGAACCTGTAAATTGGATTGCATACATAAGGCCAAAAAACAACAACGACAATATTGTAGGACTGACTTGTCAAAGAGATAAGACAAAATATAGTTGTATTTTATCACAATGACATCAGATATGGTTTTCATCCTTAAACTATTTATTTCAATTACCTTCTTTGATTCTATTGCATGCTCCTCCACTAATTAAATCACTCCCCATTTTCAAAATGATAAGCAAATTTCAACTATAAGACACTACCAAATTCATGACAAATTTCAAGGTTTTGCGATAAGCAAAGTTAGAACATGAGTGTAGCCCAATATATTATCTATCCCAGTCTCATGGTAGATTTCATATTTGACAAACCATTTCCTCCAAAGGTTAAAAGTAAGGATTATACTATCTCTAGGAACAAGCAAAGAAGACAAAACTGAGATACAAACATTGACTATAAATCCTTCATGCATGGAATCAAAGAAGATAGAACAATACCAAAATTAATCCTTGATGCAGTTTTTGCTAAATTTTGAAATAAGGTTAGTAGTGATAGAGAGAAAGTCAATGCATATTGACGTGAACAAATCAATTCAAAGACTATAAAATTCTGCTCATCTTTTTTTGTTTCTATCAAGTGGATATTCATGGAGGAAGATGTGTACACAATGATAAGATTTTTAGAAAAAGAATCAAACCATAAACAATGCCTGATAGTCATAAATAAAAAAGAAAACGAAAATAAAAATAAAAATACACCACATAAGACAAAGCAAATAGAATACCAATTTACTTGGGCAACTTTACAATTAAAATGACAATATTTAAAACACGGAGAAAAAGGGATGAAAGTGAAGACATACATAAATACCAACCATCATTGGCGGATCTTGACTTATTTTGTTAGGGGGGCCAAATAATCCTAGACTATATATAAACGTTGTTTCATTAAATGGATACAAAGGTTTGTGTGGTGTAGCGGTTTAGTGTGCATAAATACTATGTTTTGGTGCACGGTTCGAATCCTGCTAATCCATTTTTGTGAATATGAATAATAAAAATGCATTATCAATGCCAAAAAAGAGGAGCCGGAACTTGAACTCACGACCTCATGTTGGCAAAAACTATCAGTTCCCACTTCAACACTTGTAAAATACATGATACATTATGCCTAATATAGTATTTATACAATATCTGGGGGGAGCCATGGCTACCATTGGCTCCCATGAAGATCCGCCACTGCCAACCATAGCACCACCAGTGCCTGCAGGTGCAAAAATGCATCTAACTTAGCATTTGTTTGTTCCTAAATCTCAAGTCCTTTACACAAGTTTGCTATGTTCTCAAACTGATCAGCAAATAAGTTGTCGTGTCAACCAATGGGTGGGACTTAAAATTTGTTTCAGTGTTTATGAGATTCTCAAAATCATTTTTAACGGATTTTATTATAATCAGTCTGGATTACAAATTGCTCAAGGACACTTCCAAGAGACTTCCTATGCTCAAACACACCTGCTCAAGACTTTCTGCTCTAGGACTCTTCCTAAAGACTTCCTTTGCTTAAGCACATCTGCTTAAGACTTCCTTCGCTCTAGGACAACTCCAAGAGACTTACAAATGCTCAAGAACGCAGGCAAGAGACTTCCAATGCTCTAAGGACACATCTAAGAGACTTCTAATTGCTCAAGGTTTCACCAGGAGACTTATATGATCTATCTTCACAGGCTAAAAACTTCTAATTTGTTCTACACTTGATTTAACAATGGTAGTGTATAATGAACAAATGAACAGACTCTCTTACAACTCTATGATTTCTAAGATATAAACTTTTATACAAAAATCCTAAGTGTTTTGCGCTATTAGATTTGACAGAGTAATGACACAGTAGAATAACAGAGTCTTGTTAATCTTCTTCATGGTCTTTAGCTTCTTTTATAGGCAGGGATTTGAGAGATGTTGGAGAAGAGTGTCGGCGCAAATAGAGTCGTTGAGAAGCTTCAATCAAGAACGTTGGCCCTTTGCCGGATATGGATAATTCCGTTGAATGGTCTTTGAATTTTCCTTTGCTGAAAGAAGAATTATCTGTTGCATTCTTTTTGTTTTTGAGGTCTTTTGTCTGTTTGTGCATGTAGACAGAAGAAGACAAAAGAACTGTACTTATCAGATGCTTGAAAGAGACAGTTCACAGAAGAAGACAAAACCTACATGGATTTTGGGTCCCTCAGGATTTTCTCAAATCTTAGGGTCATCCAAGTCTGTGGTCTGCTTCTGAGTCTGATGACCATCACAGAGTCTGTTGAGGTAACTCACCAGCTTCTGTGTTGTACCCGCCTTCTTAGGACGTTGACTTCTAGCTAGTTGACCTTCCTTCAGATCTTCTACCATAGTCTTCTTAGCTTCTCTTGGTCTTTCTGATGCTCTTCATATGCTCATCCTTGATTGATAGATTCTATCTTTGATTCTGCACATTTGAACATATGTTAGTATTCCAATTGTTCTTCAATACTTTGTTATCATAAAAACCTTAGAGGAATTGTACAAGACCCTTCTTGTTCCAACAATGTGTCCTAATGTTCCTTATGTCTAGAATGGTATACACACATATTAAAGTTCCTTTCTTTTGGAAAAAGTATGTTTTAAGTAGTTTGATTCGATTCAAATTAATTTGAATCGTATCATAAGAAGTCTCTGCCATTTTCTCATGCGTTTTGTGGATTTTGAATCGATTCATGAATTGATGAATCATATCATTCATGAATCGAATTAAACTTGTTTGATTTGTATCACTGATTTCATCTGGACTTGTTTTTTGGCTTGTTGATTCGATTCACATGAAATTGAATCGTATCAACCTTCATCCTGGGCAATATGATTCGATTCATTATTAGTCTGAATCGTATCAATCTTCATATCTCACCGTGCTTGTCTTTTTGATGTCTGAATCGAATTACACATTATGTAAATCGATTCACTACGTTGTTTTTGGCCAAATTTTTACATTTACCACTCTTTCCTATATATACTCATATCCTCTTGACACCCAAACTATACTGAATCATTTGCATCTATTCTCTCTAGAGTCTCCAAACCTCATTGTCCATTTGTTCTTCAGATTAAACACTTTTTCTAAGAATCATTGTGGTCTTTTGAGTCATAAAGTGCTATAGGGATTGTAAGTTGATTGCTTTCAATGATATTGATTGGGAATCAAGGATCTAAAGTGTATTGAGTAATTTCATTCCACCTCCAAGGGTATTGGGGGTTCTTTCTAAAGTTCTTAAGTTGAAGGGGATCCAACCACCGAACGAAGCAAAGAAGAGTTCGAGTGAAGAGCTTCAAGGATTGCACGAAAGATTGAGGATTCAAAGACTTCAAGAAACATCATTTGAAAGGGTATTTGAAGATTGGGAGAGTGGTTGCATATGAATTGAAGAGTTAGGGTAGTTTGAAGGAATTCTTGTAATCATACATTCAATTTTAGTGGAAGTCCTTGGTGGAGACGTTTTCCATCAAGAAGAGTAGACGTACCCCGAAGCAAGGACGAAAGGGGGAACTGCTATAAATCTTGGTGTCGTTTCTCTTCCTTTTCCTCTTTAATTTCGTTTAATTTAGTATATGTTTGTTTCATAATTGTTAGTGTTGAATTGAATGTGATCTTGTTTCAATTTGTTAAACTTGACTTAATTCATTGAATTAGGTTTTCTCATAATTCACATTGATCACATTTAATTTCATTCTATTGTCAATTCATCAAATACATATATCTTGGTTTGAGATTTTTCTAGTTTTGTACATTGCGTGAGAATTATTAATCCTTGATTATATTACGATTTAGATTTGAATCTCTCAATTCAATAATAAATCTTATTGTGCATTACATTGTCTTTATCCTTTTGTCATTGTTAATATTTGTTAATGGTATAGAGTTTAAGAAAAGCAAGTATATTTTTATATCGATTCCACAGGGATTATTGCGATATCATAAACCGTTCAACGTCGATTATCATTTTAAGTTAGGGTTTCATCTTTTTCTTTACTAACACTACTCGACTTTAAAAACGTTATAAATAAAACGTAGAGTAATAGGGCATAAAAAGTGTTAAGATTAGAGTACGTCAATCAAACGTCGATTGTATTCGATTGATCATAAATATGGATTCTAGCTTTTCTTATATAAGACATTATCACGTATCACTCGACAACGTCATTCGTGTCCAAATGATGTCGTGAGATCGATCGTATCGTTTAATCGACGATTTCTAATCTATTAAACGATTCGAAAGCTTTACGTTCCGACACTTTGTGTAATTATCAAAACCAAATCCCATGTCTAGAATTTCTTATTTTGATAGAATAATATTCTAAACCTAGATTCAAAAGTATTTTTCAATATCATTTAAATCAAATGTAAGAATGGAAAACAAGAACAAATTCAATGGTATATAAAAATGCTAGAATCATATATGTAACATCCGGTGGCTCCCAATGGGCTGGCCTCCCTATCTTTCAAGGGCCGAGATGTACTCATGGTCTTCTCCACCCCCCAAGGGGAATTTCATGCCTTCCGTGGGAATCGAACCACGTACCCTGGAGGCTATAAGTACATGGCCAATGCATTCCCACTACCAATTGAGCTACTAGCTCAATTGGTAGTGGGAATGCATTGGCCATGTACTTATAGCCTCCAGGGTACGTGGTTCGATTCCCACGGAAGGCATGAAATTCCACTTGGGGGGTGGAGAAGACCATGAGTACATCTCGGCCCTTGAAAGATAGGGAGGCCAGCCCATTGGGAGCCACCAGATGTTACAATATATTTAAAATATCAAAGGTTTACAACTAAGAGTGATTGATTACCTAATAATCCCAACAAAGGAGATTAGTTGTTCATTCTCATGACAACAGTGCAAAAGTAGAAAGGAAGATGGAGAAAATGCTAAGACTTGATTTCTCAAAGTTGCTTAGTTTAATCTTCACTTGAATCCCTTTTGCTCAATGAAGTTTGCCTCCTTTTATGCCTATTCTCTTTCTAGAAGTTAAAGATCTTAAGCTCTCAAAGTTATAAAACTGATATTCAGATGATAATGATGAAAAAATGAGCTAAAGAGCTTTTATACTCTGAGTTTTTGTACGCTCGCTACAAGCGACAAGCCTGTCGCTGTAGCGACAGCAGATATCTTGGCCAATGGGGGAGCTCCGCGTCAGCATATAACATTAAACCGCCCTTGGTCGCTATAGCGACGAGATCTGTCGCTATAGCGATGGAACCTTCAAAACTTCCTGCCTAAGGTCGCTTGAAGCGACCGGTTCATTGCTTGTAGCGATGAACTTCCATTTTTCCCTGCCTAGGCTCGCTTGTAGCGAGGGATCCTGCGCTTGTAGCGATGAAGCTCTGATTTTCCCTGCCTATGCTCGCTTGTAGCGATGAGGCTTGCACAAAACTTCATATTTCTTTGCTCAATTCAGGTCCAAGTATGAAATTCCTGCATAATTAGATGGGGTAAGACATAGGATCATAAATTTAACATTTAACCACAAATATGAGCTTATCCTAAGATAACTTGTAAAACAAGTAACATAAGTGCCTTAAAATATATCAAAAGATAACTACTTTTAAGCACTTATCAAACTCTCCCCAACTTAGCATTTTGGTTTGTCGTCAAACCAAAGAATCAAAAGGAAATTTTTCACAGCTTTAACCAAAGTTTTGAGCAAGGATCAAAAGAATCAAAAGTTTGAAGAAAACAAGTATCAGATGAATGATTCAAACGTGACTGTGCAAGCTAAAGTTAAGTTTCTCATTAAACGAGATATATACTATGAATGTGAACTAGTTCTAAACACATAGCATCAAATCACACAATTCTTAACAAACAACATGTTTAAATTTGAACCAAACCTAACACTCTTCTATATAAAGTAGTTGAACACATTGGAATCAATTGTGAGGGTATTGAACACTCATCCGGCAATTATGCTAACATTCCAATCAAATTATGCGTCAATCTAATTATCATTTCTAAAAGCACAAAAGCAAATGATCACAAGGTCTTTAAGGGTTGTAATTTGGCTTGGTTACAAAAGAATTGTCATGTGGGATATTGAATTCAAATGGCCAAGAAAGAGGAACATTCATTCTATTTACAAACTTCCTCCTTATTCAAATACAACTCTTGGTGATTTACAAATTTTTCTTTGATTGATCTTGACAACTTTTTGATTTATTGCAAACCTTTTTCTATTTTTCTCTTTTCTTTTTCTTTGTTTGCTTTTCTTTCTTTTTTCTTTTCTTTTCTTTTTCTTTCTCTTTTTCTTGTTGTCAAGATCAATTATCACAATTCACCATTACTTGACATAAACACAACCTCCCTTTTCTCCCCAACTTGGTTCAATGATACCCTAATCGAATGTTCCTTTATCATTTTGGCAAAGGTCAATAATCACGATGGATAAGGGTTCAAAATGAAAGTAATATATCAGAATTCAATAATGAGTTAACTATGAACTGGATTTTTTTACAAACTCCTGCAATTTCAATAAGCAATTGAGCTTATGAAAGTTGACAGTTCATAGTTAACAATTCTGATTCAATAGGCTCAAAGGGGTTAACAGATTCTCACTTCTCACAAGGTAGGCTATATGGTCAAGTGTTTCTACTCAATTTCAAAAAATTGCCTTGATCATTTCAATGCTTTCATACAATTTAAAACAACATTAGATTTAACATAAAATAATCGAGTTAAACATAAAATGCCGGTCTCCTGCATATATATACAATGATTGAGGATTCCTCACATTTCGGCTAGTTCTAATTGGTTCAAACATAAACATGTGCTTGCGTAAAACTGAATAAATTAAATTTGTGTGTAAAGGACTCATTCACATTCAAGAATATACCTAGAAAAACAAGAAACGAGTACCTTAGCTACGCGCTTTTATCACTACTTCCTATCATTATCACTCACCTGATTCATAGCTCAATGCTTTGCTTTCAAACAAGCACTTAGCTTTTGAATCTTTGATTATCTTTCTTCCATTTGTTGGGTAAATTTCAAAAATAAATAACAAAATTTTGAAATTAAACATAATATACTAAACATAATAACCAAAGTAAAATTATCCAAAGTACATAAACATAAACAAAGTTAAATAGTATAAAGCATAATAAAATTGTTCAGAAATAAGTAAAATGAAAGAAAGAAGAAACTGCTGCAGCTTGCAAAGAATCTCAGTCTGAATACATCAGATCTGCAGCCTCATGGTCAATGCTCCGTGTGCCCTCAGAGGAGTCATCACCGTCGTCATCATCACCACCTCCAGCTGCATCATCACCACCATGTGCAGCTGTACTCGCCCCTCCAGAATAAAATGGCCTGTCCCCAGGCCATGGAATGTGCTCCTGAAAGTAAGCTGGAGTCCATGTAGAGTAGCCCGCCTCATGCATATGACTCTGCATAGTCGTCAAGGCTCGATGGTTTGACTCATTCTGAGCCATAATGTGAGAATATGCAGTCATATGGTATGGGTCCCAACTCGAAAAATCTAACGGTGGAAAGGTTGGGGGTTGAGGGTGGCTTGGGTCTTGGGGAGCAGGGGGTGGTAGAGATGAGGGTCCAGCAGAAGAAGTACCAGCAGAAGAGGGGGTGGTCTTGTAAGAGCAGTACCTATTGATGTATCTATCATCAATAGGATTTTTGATTTCCTCGTCAACTTGACTTGGCATGTGGATCCTGGCTTTCCTACAAAGTCCCATGATTAGGCCAGGAAAAGGCAATGGGCACTTTGGCTTACCCGGTGGCAGGATACCACTTTCAGCCACGATCCTTATTTCATTAGCAATGATCCTCGCAACATCAACCTGCTGGTTGCTGAGGATATAATGAAGTAAGGGTGTGACATCAAGAGTGGTGGAAGAGGTGTGGGATTTGGGCCTAATATTATATAATATAAGGGTTAGGATCACCTGAGCTGGGGTAGTCATATCATCCCTAAAGGCTCTAAAAGGCTTTCCCGAGGCCTTGCTCACATCGTAGGTCTTCCCCTCTTGGAATATCGCCTGTGCGATCAACTCATGGTTCCAGTTTCCCCGTGCCTGATGTTGGTGGAAGGCGCACAACTCCTCCGACTCTAATGGGTCATCTGAATCACAAAGAACCAGTGGCTTACCCAAATAAGAGTTGATGGAATGTCTGTCAAAAGCTATGGTGCGCCCTCGTACAAATGTTGTCCACGTAAATGGGTCAGAGGGGTCTGCTGGTATGGCGTTGGCGTAGAATTCTCGCACTATGTCATAGTTGAGCTTCTTGGGAGGATTACATAGGATTCCCCACTTCCTTTCGTTCAACATTTGAGCAATGCCGGCATACCTTCCTTCCTCAGCAATCTTGAACTCTTTCTCCGCCCAAATTCTTCTTGTAGAGAGCTCGGCGTAACGCTCCTGGTTACGCGGGCTAAGAAAGCAGTTTGGGTCGTGGGGTATGGATGGTTGAGGTTTTGGCCTTGAAGACGAGCCCTCAACGTTGCGTTGCCTTTTGGAAGATGTTTTGGGTGCCATTCCTACAAAATAACATTAAACAGACAAAACAAGTAGGATCCAAGTCAGAATTAGAAATGAAGAAAAAAATAAAACTGATTCTGGTCTTCGTCGCTACAGCGACAGGATTGTCGCTTGTAGCGAGCAAACCCAGAAATTGTTGGTGGGTTCTGCGCTACAAGCGCTGTGTAGCCAAGAAACCCATTTTTCAAATTCTTGATTTTTTTTCACATCTAATCAGCTTGTGGCATGCGTAATCCAAGGTAAAGCTAAAACAAATGAATCAAAATCATCAAAACTTCCTAATCATCAAACACCCAATTTTATTTTGAATTTTTACAAAATGGGTTTTTTCAAAATACGAATTTCATGAAAAAGAGGATGATAGGCTAGTTTGTTTGATGATTTTAGTTCATTTTTAACAGCCTAAACTATAGATTAACATGGGTTTTGCAAATGAGTACAACCCTAACTTTAAAAATTGAAAACCCTAAATGTTAATTTCTTAAAAACTGTTTAACACTTCCAAACAACTTGAAATCTTAAGAAACTACAACAGAGGGTTACGAAATCATACCTGGATTGTGAGGATTTGCAAGTTGGAACAGAATAAAGTAGATTTGCAAGGATTGTGCAGCATAAAACGAAAAAATTGCAGAAATGGAATATGAATTTGCAGAAATAAAGTGAAAATGGAATGATATGTGTTTCTATTCTATGATATGCGAAAAATGGAAGAAAAACTGATAAGGTAGGTGAATGGGTGGTTGGGGGGGAAGTTAAGGGGTTCAAAGTGGCATTGGAAACTGAAATGTCAATTTTTTCTTCCGTCGCTACAAGCAACCAGTTGTCGCTACAGCGACGGTGCGTCTGAAGTTCATCGCTACAAGCGACCATACGACGCTACAGCGACTGAGAGTCTGAACAGTCATCGCTACAAGCGACCAGCTGTCGCTATAGCGATGGAGAGTCTGAAGCTCATCGCTATAGCGATGGAATCTGTCGCTGTAGCGACCATGACAGTAAACAGAAAAAAAAAAAAAAAATTTCAGCTTTTGCCACTATCCCTACATGCATGAATGGATGTACAAAACTAAAATACAAAGTAAAAAGCAACATACTTACAAAATTGGGGTGCCTCCCAACAAGCTCTTGTTTAACGTCATTAGATCGACGCCTGTTTCGTTTTTGCTTATGAATCGATGAGTGAAATTGTCGTCGTGTGCCGAACAACTTCACCGCCAAAGTATGGCTTCAGTCTTTGTCCATTCACTGTCCACGTTGCTTTAGTGATAGGATCCTCTAGCTCTACTGCTCCATAAGGTTTGACTTCTGTGATCATGAACGGACCGGACCACTTGGATTTCAATTTACCCGAAAATAGCCTCAATCTTGCATTGAACAGCAACACCATTTGACCGGGTCTGAATTGCCTCTTCATGATCTTCTTGTCATGATACCTCTTGAACTTTTCCTTATAGAGCTTGCTTGATTGATACGCTTGGTCACGCATTTCTTCGAGTTCGTTCATTTGAAGCTTTCTCTTCTCCCCCGCTTGCTCTTGATCAAAGTTCAAAAACTTTAGCGCCCAAAACGCTTTATGCTCCAACTCGACCGGCAAGTGGCATGCTTTCCCATACCCCAACTGAAATGGTGTGAAACCCTTAGGAGCTTTGTATGCGGTCCTATAGGCCCACAATGCTTCGTCAAGTTTCATTGACCAATCCTTCCTCGATGATGACACAGTCTTCTCAAGGATCCTTTTGATTTCACGATTGGATACCTCGGCTTGACCGTTGGTCTGTGGATGATATGGTGAAGCTACCTTGTGTTTGACTCCGTAGTGCTCAAGTGCTTTTGCCAATTGTTGATTGCAGAAGTGAGAACCTCCATCACTTATAAGCACGCTAGGAGTTCCAAAACGGGAAAAGATGTTTCTTTTGAGAAACTTGACCACCGTTTTACTATCAACTTTTGGGGATGCGATTGCTTCTACCCACTTAGACACATAATCTACGGCTACCAAAATGTATTCATTGGACATGGGGGATGGAAATGGCCCCACAAAATCAATCCCACAACAGTCAAAAACTTCGACTTCAAGGATGCTTTGCAGAGGCATCTCATTCCTTTTTGAAATACCTCAAGTTTTCTGGCAACTCTCGCAATTCTTCACATGCTCATATGCATCTTTGAATAGAGTGGGCCAATAGAAGCCTGCCTGAAGAACCTTTGCAACAGTTCTTTCACCGTTGTAATGCCCACCATATGGCGAATTATGACAATGCCACATGATGTCTTTAGCTTCTTCTATTGCAACACATCTCCTTAAAAGGTGGTCAGCTCCAATCTTGAAGAGATATGGGTCATCCCATACATATTGAGTTGAATCTCTCATCAACTTCTTCTTCATTTGCCATGTATAATCTTCCGGTATGAACCCCGTTGCTTTGTAATTGGCCATGTCAGCAAACCATGGTCTTTCTTGAACCATAAGCAACTTTTCATCCGGAAACTCTTCAAGAATCTCCCTCTCGTTCTTCGTTACCTCATCGTTCACCAATCTTGACAGATGATCAGCCACAAGGTTCTCAGTCCCCTTTTTGTCTTTAATCTCCAAATCAAACTCTTGGAGTAGCAACATCCAACGGATGAGTCTCGGCTTGGAGTCGGGTTTGGTGATTAAATACTTGATGGCTGCATGGTCAGTATAGATAACAATTTTTGAACCTATGAGATAAGAACGAAATTTTTCTAATGCGAACACAATAGCAAGTAATTCTTTTTCAGTGGTAGCATAATTGATTTGTGCATCATTTAAAACTTTACTTGCATAGTGTATAGCATGAAAAATTTTGTTTTTGCGTTGACCTAACACCGCTCCAACCGCATAATCACTTGCATCGCACATGAGTTCAAAATCAAAATTCCAATTTGGTGCGGTGATTATGGGTGCGGATGTCAAACTATCTTTCAAACTTTCAAAAGCATTAAAACAATCATTATCAAATTCAAAAGACTTATCTTTGTTGAGCAAATTGCTCAATGGCTTTGCAATCTTTGAGAAGTCTTTGATAAACCTCCGATAGAATCCGGCATGGCCTAGAAAACTTCGGATGCCTTTGACATTGACTGGTGGTGGAAGCTTGCCTATCACATCAACTTTAGCTTTATCAACTTCAATACCCTTGGACGAAATCTTGTGACCAAGGACTATACCCTCGGTTACCATGAAATGACACTTCTCCCAATTGAGTACCAAGTTGGTTTCCTTGCACCGCTTCAGTACCGTGCCCAGATTCTTCAAGCACAAATCAAATGATGAACCGAAGACAGAAAAATCATCCATAAACACCTCAATGCTCTTCTCTATCAAATCAGCAAAGATGGCTTGCATGCATCGTTGAAATGTTGCTGGAGCATTACATAATCCGAACGGCATGCGTCGATATGCAAAAACTCCAAATGGACAAGTAAAGGCTGTCTTCTCGTGATCTTCTGGATTCACCGAAATCTGATTATAACCCGAATATCCATCAAGGAAACAATAAAAAGCTTGTCCTGACAGTCTCTCTAGCATTTGATCCATGAATGGTAGAGGAAAATGATCCTTCCTTGTAGCTTTGTTGAGACTCCGGTAATCTATACACATCCTCCAACCGGTGACGGTTCTTGTTGGTATGAGCTCATTCTTCTCATTTGTGATTACTGTCATACCTCCCTTCTTAGGGACAACTTGAACCGGACTAACCCAAGTACTATCCGAGATCGGATAAATCATGCCGGCTTCAAGTAGTTTAACCACTTCTTTCCGGGCTACTTCCTTCATATTTGGGTTTAGCCGTCGTTGAGGTTGTGCTACCGGCTTGTAATCTTCCTCCATCATGATCTTATGCATACAATAGGATGGACTTATCCCTTTCAAGTCGGATAGTGTCCAGCCTATTGCTTCTTTGTTGGACTTCAAAACTTCAACCAATTTGGTTTCTTCATTGCTTGACAAGGAGCTACTTATAATGACCGGTTTGTTACCCTCTTTTTCAAGAAATACATACTTCAAGTGTGAGGGTAGAATCTTCATCTCCGGCTTCAATTCTTCAACTTTGGCTTCATTCGTCAATTCCTCAATTTTAGCTTTGTGAGGAGGAATTTCCTTCAACGAATCCAGCTCCTTCAAACATTCTTCAATCTCTTTCTCATCATCTTCTCCTATGATATTAAGTGCATTCGTCAAGACTCTTTCAAGATGTGTCAAATGATGCAGCTGTTCCCTTGTCTCATCAATCAATTCTTCAGTCGCATCCATCTTGAAACAGGCACCTTTATCACTAGGATACTTTATAGCTTCATTGATGTTGAAATTGACTTCTTCATCGTCCACACGGACTTTCATTAGACCTCCGTCAAGATCAATCATCATCCTTGCCGTTTGCATAAATGTTCTTCCAAGAATTAGTGGCACATCATCATCCTTAGGTATATCCATCACCACAAAGTCGATGGGAAATAAGAATTTGTCGACTTTCACCAACACATCTTCAGCTATTCCCAACGGACGTGTGACGGATTTGTCGGCCAATTGCAACATCAAGTTAGTTCGTTTCACAACCAAATCACCAATCCTTTTGACAACGGAAAGTGGGATTAGGTTGATACTTGAACCAAGATCGATGAGTGCTTTGCCGACATTAACATTGCCTATAGATACCGGTAGTGTAACTTTACCCGGATCTTTCTCCTTCCTTGGCAATGTTCTCTGAATGATTGCACTACAATTAGCATCTAGCTGAATTGTTTCTTCATCATTATACCTCCTCTTCTTGGAAAGAATCTCTTTCATGAACTTGGCATAAGTTGGCATTTGCTCTAAGGCTTCCGAGAATGGAATGTTGATTTGCAACCTTTTGAATATGTCCAGGAACCTTGCAAACTCCCTTTCTTTATCCTTTCTAGCTGGAGTAGTTGGATATGGTAGATGTGGAGCCGGTGCATTCTTCACAACTTCTTGATTCTTGCCCCTCTCCTTCACCACATCTTTCTTCTTCTCTATGTTTTCATTTTCAACTACTTCCTTATTCTTTTCAACTACATCCTCATTATTATCTCCCTCTGTTTCCTTCTCACTTCCTTCATCATGTTCTTCCTCCTCATTTTCAACAACTCTCCTCTCCACCTCAAGGTTGTCTCCTAAAATTTCTGGCTTAGCAATAATGAGAGTTAACTGGTTCTGAACCAATACTTAGCACAATTAAAAACAGTTATGCAGCAGAAATTAAAAGTGCAGGAAAGCTAAAGAAGGCACAAGGTTTGTTAACCCAGTTCGGAGTAAACACCTCCTACTCTGGGGGATACCAATCCAGGAAGGAAATCCACTATTGGAATTAATCCTTAAGACTCAGACACTGACTCTCAGTTCCTATCCTAAGCAATCAACTTCCACCTAGTCAGACTTCTACCCAACTCTTGAGTATTAGAATCCACTAACTTCCTATCCAAGTAACAACCCAGTCACTTGAACAACCCTTGAACTAAACCCAGTTCTGAAACAAACTAACCAGAATTTGAAGAACACACTTTAATACAAAAACTTCATTCTTGCTTAAAAGCTTTGAATGAATTACAACTCAATTAAACCTAAACCAACTCAAAACATATGAGTGGTGCACAAAACAACGCTAACAGCTTAAAACTAACACAGACTCAATTTCTGAATTTCTTCAATAATACACACGTTTTGAATAGCAGCAAAGCTCTCCTTATATAGCCTGAAGTCAAGCAACATAAAACATAATCCAATCTTCTATAATGATCTGATTCTGAATTATGAATGACTTGAAAAGGAAATAAATAAGCCAGCATTGTATCTTTTAAAGATTATGCAGAAAAAATACGAGCTTCATAATTTAGAGCCAAATCTTCATTAAATCTTCTCCAATTCAATCAGCAATCTAGAAGCAATATGCGTGGATATATCCTTGTTAAATCTCGCCAAGATTCACGCCAAAACAATTCAGAAAAACCATCTTCTGAAGAAGTCAACAAAAGTCAACGCGGGCTACAGTGCGTCTGATGCTTCAGACTCACATTTCAGCTTCTGAAGTGACTTTCAGCTTCTGATGGAATTTTTAGCTTCTGAACAGCTTCAAATCAAAAACCTTGAAACTGAAGACTTGTTCTAAACATAGAGATGCTTCTATTCAACATATTGGATTTGCCAAAACATGCAGCCAACACCAAAATACTCAACAATCTCCCCCTTTGGCAAATTTTTGGCTAAAACCAATGTTCACACACCCAAGTTCTTCAATCTCCCATAAAATTAACTCAGCAACGAAGAACTCCACAAAAAATATAACATAGCAAACATATTAGCAGCGAATTCAGCTATGTTAAACATTAAAAACCAATCAGTTTCAGCTTCTGAACACTGATACACACAGTGCAGCTTCTGATACACTTGAAGCACACAGAACACCAGTTACTGATCAACTCCTGATCATCACAAACACTCCTGAAGCTTCAAAACACTCCCCCTGCAACTCAACATTCAACATTACTCCATAAAAACTCCCCCTTAATTCTGAACTGCAGTAACTTGTAAAACAAGTAACTTCTGAAAAATTCTGGAAATATTGAAACACTTCAGGATCACAAACACCCTTGTACTCCCCCTGAGACACACACTCCCCCTCAATATCACCAACACATCTCATGTTGCATTAGTTATGAATTCTGAGCAAAACATGCAACTTCTGAACCACACTACAATCTGACAGCACACACTCTAAACAGCTCATGTCTGATCTTAAACATAAGTTTTTCTCCCCCTTTTTAGCCACAAAATTATGACAAAGCACTGATTTCACATTGGGGATAGAAATCAAATAGGCAACTGACAGATCTTCAAAAACAGTCCTAGTATCAGATTCAGACTCTGGTTCAGACACATACTTAGCCTTAGCAAAACTGGCAGGTACTCTATCTTCCTCACATCCAGCTTGCTGTAATTGCTATAAGTCCTTGTACATGCAAACATTTGAAGAATTCAAACCAGACTTATTCCTCTCATCAATCTTCTTCTGAAGTCTATCAATTCTCTTCTGCACAGAGAGTCTGATGGCAGCATTTTCCTCAGATTCACTATCATCCAGTTTCTTTGCTATTCCTGGTTCATCAACCTTGACTTTGGGTTGCACAGACTTGACATTCTTCAAAACTTTCATGTTTAAATGACCAAGCATTTGACAAATCTTGTCCTCTTCCTCAGATTTCCACAGATAACAATTATCTTCTGATCTGCAGCCCCTCATCTGAACATTACCCTCTTGATCAGTTACCAAACATTCTTTCTTATTGAAATTTACTTTCAAGTCTTGATCACACAATTGACTGATACTGATCAGGTTTGAAGTTAGCCCTTTAACTAAGTACACATCCTTCAATTTTGGTAAACCATCACAGGCCAAGTCACCAATTCCCAGAATTTCTCCTTTTGCTCCACCACCAAAAGTCACATACATTTTCTTGGTGTAAGGTCTTATGTTTTCCAGGAATTTACTAACCCCAGTCATATGTCTAGAGCAGCCACTGTCAAAGTACCATTTTTTCTTAGATGAAGCTTTCTGAGAAGTATTAGCCATTAGACCAACATTCTGAGCTTTAGGATAACCATATAGTTTGAAACAAAATGGTTTGAAACAAAATG
Organism: Medicago ruthenica; assembly: GCA_018208015.1. NCBI lineage: Eukaryota > Viridiplantae > Streptophyta > Magnoliopsida > Fabales > Fabaceae > Medicago > Medicago ruthenica. The sequence continues at coordinate 19,258,511 of CM031372.1, forward strand.
GTTTGATATACCCCTTCTTTCCACAGTGATGACAAACCCAAGTATGATTTCTTCTTTTGTTTCTGAAAAATTTCTGGGGTTGCTTCTGAGGCAGCATCTGAATTTGCTTCTGAGGTCTCATCTGAGTTTGCTTCTGAGGCTGCTTCTGAGGTTGCATTTGAGTTTGCTTCTGAGCTTTCTTCTGAGATTGCATCTGAGATCTCATCTTTGATGTCCCAATCATAGAATCATAAGATTCAGAAGCAGGTACAAATTGTTTAACAAGATTTTTCTTCTTGAGGTTCAGACTCTCATCCACAAATCCTAAACCCTTATGTTTCCCTTGTTTCTGAACATCCAGAATCTCCTCCAACTTATCAGTACCAGAGTTCATCATCCTAACTTGCTTCTTCATCTGATCAAGTTGAGAATTCAAATGTGTTACTTCATCATTAAGATCAGCAATCTGTCCTATATGAGCACATCTTTCAGACTGCAGCTGACACACAATTTCCTTCTCAGTCTCTAATAAATTGATTAATTCTTGATTTCTGAGATACAATTCTTTATAAGAAACAGCTGGTTCCTCAAAAATCAATTCTTCATCACAGGCTTCAGATTCTGATGAAGTTTCAGACTCTGAATAGACTACAGGCACATACTTTGAGCAAGCTTCTGAGACCATAAGAGCAGCAACATGTTTGGCTGAGTTACTCTCAACCTCTCCTTCTGAGCTATCCTCATCAGACCAAGATACAGCAAGGCTTTTCTTCTGCTTCTTGAGAAAATTAGGACATTCAGTTTTGATATGTCCATAGCCTTCACACTCATAGCACTGCGCACCTCTTGATTGTTTGCTACTTTCTTCAAATTGTTGCTTATTATTGTTGAGTCTGAGATTCTGACCTTTGGTTCTGGATTTTTTGTCCACCTGTTTCAGAATCTTTTTGAACTGTTTTCCTACTAACACAAGTTCTTCTGATAGATCATCTTCATCTTCATCAAGCTCTTGTTGATTATCAGCTTCAGAATTAACAACAAAAGCTATTCCTTTCCCTTTCTTATCAGGCTGTTTGCAGAAAGCAGTCTCAAAATTGAGCAAGGACCCAATCAGCTCCTCAACCTTCATGGTGGTGATGTCATGTAACATCCCGCCCAAGACTCGAATAATTATTAATATTGAGACGATGTATCGGAGATGTTTTAAGCAAAGGACAATTTGGTAAATTGTCAGTTAATGGGTTATTTATGTGGCAAGGGTAATATTCCGCTTGGATGTATCGATTAGCAGTGTTGGAAACTTGTTAAGCAAGAATGGCAAACTTGTAATAAATGGCATGGCATTTTAGTAATTATTTGAAAAGAGGAGTTTGTTTAAGAAGAAGAACAAGATATTTTCTTGTTCATTCCTTCCTCTTTCACTCACTCAAACCAGCTCTCTCCCCTCTCTTCCCTCAACTCTCACGTCCTCCTCCTTCCCCTCATCTCCCTCTCCATCAATTCAACACCTCTTAAAGAAAAACTCTAGTAAGAAACCTTGCAAGGCAAGCTTGTATTGGAAGCAAGAACAAGGGAAAGAAACAAGGAGAATTGAAGAAGAACCAAGAGAAGAGAATAGAGGAGCAAGCTTGGGTTTATGATTAGGAGCTGGGCAAAGATTAAAGCTAGCATCAAGGTGAGTTCCATAGGGATTTAGTACCCGTTTGAGTAAGTTTAATAGAATTTGCAGGTTGAGTTAAGTTTAGGATTTGTGCCCTAAATCTACTTGATTGTCAATTCCTTGTTAAACTATGATATTACCTACCAATATGTTTTGGAATTCATTCCTATAAGCTGTATTGTTGTTTGGACAGGATTAGAATAGCCAAGGAAGCACAATTTCGCATCCTGCAAACGCTAAAATCGGCCCCCGATTTTATAGCATCGGCCACCGATTTTGAGGATGGCCTTCCTTGGGGGTTTCGACATAAATCGGCCCCCGATTTCCCCAAATCGGCCCCCGATTTCTCTGTTTTTCAGAAACACATAAATGAACAATAGGATGAGGATAGGTGCATAAAGGGAGATAAATACTCAATCCCTAAGATGTCAAAGAAAGATTATTAAGCTATGGGATGTTACCAAATGACCAAGCAAGGCTTAGGAGAACGATGAGTGTAAAACCATAAGTTAATAAGTTATGTTTTGGGAGGTTATTTTCCCCTAAGAATGCATTGTTATGCTAAGGCTAAAGAAAGTATTAGAAGTACTCACAAGTACTCAAGATGAGAATAAATGTCTAAGTTAAGGACCCCTCATAGGTTATGTATTGGGGATTAGTTTCCCTTAAGAGACGCATTAAGTATGCAAAGCGTATGATAAGTGTTAGACGTACCTTTAAGTACAAAGGTTAAGTTTTAAGAATGAATAGTCAATTATGCATTAGTTATGTATAAGATTATAGATGTATGAGATATGTATATGAGCTTAAGTTAAGAATCTAATGATAAGAATATGATAACGTGTTCATCAGACTCCGGATTATGCCGGATGGGATTTCTCCGAAAGGGCTATCCACACGTAATTTATAAGACGAATGTTAAACGTGTTCATCAGACTCCGGGATTCGCCGGATGGGACTCTTCCGAGAGGATTGTCCACACGTATGTTAAAAGACTAAAGCATGTCCAGCAGGCTCCGGGATTCGCCGGATGGGACTTCTCCGAGAGGGTTGTCTACATGCAAGTTGTGTCCAGCAGGCTCCGGATTATGCCGGATGGGGCTTCACCGAGAGGGTTGCCTACACAAAGATAAGAGGAGTCCGGTGTTAGCCTGATATGATAGGAATTTTCACCGGTATGATGGGAGATGTACTTCGGGGTTACTCCACCCGGATGCACTCCGTAAAATGAACCAAGATAATGTATTGTTTGTTCAACGCTAACTTCTAACTTATGATATGAAAAAGATGAATACGAATATGAAATGAATACGTTTATGTTATATGTAATACGAGCCATAATGATTAGTTCCTAATGAACGCGATGTGATCATAGGATGTCCCCAAGATCACTACGTATAAGACTAAGATAAGAATAGAGTATGAAATGCACATGTTTACGTAAATGACAAGTACAAGCAAGATAAAGACAATGAAGCGATCCTAGGTTTCCCCTTGATCGCGAATTATGTAGAGAAAGACGGCGATCATAGGTATCCCCAAGATTGCCGAGAGTAGGCACGGCGACCCTAGGTTTCCCCCGTGGTTGCCAACAGTAGGTAGGGTAGGAGCTCACTGAGACATTATGTCTCATCCCTATCCTTCTGGTGCAGGTTAATAGGTTAGCAAGAGATGTTCGTGAAGATCTTCAAGATGGCGCTGGATGGAGTGCAGATGCTCGTCAAGACAAGCTCAGGAGGTTGATAGATTTTTATATATGTTTATGTATGAGTAAATGTATCTGACATTTGGATAATTATGTAAACGAGCAATTTGTATTCATTCAGTGGTTTGTATGTATATTTATTATTGAAAATTTTAATGTATCCGGTATCAGATTAATACGCATGCTAAATATTCTAGATAATTTAGTATGGGTGTTACAATTGGTATCAGAGCAGGTCGATTCAGACCGTGCCTTGGGTCATTAAAGTTTCAATAAAAGTAGTGGGACCATTGGGTTCCGGATATTGTTCTAAAGGTCACATCTAGTTGAGCCTGATCAACTCAATCTAGTATATGACAGTTAGGATAAATGTCTGAGAGCTGAATGTGACCAAGGAGGAATGAAGTGTATGAAGGGCGAAGGTGATGGTGACAGAATTCTAAGACGGAATTGGTGAAGGAGTATTCATGCCAAATGGTGGCTATTAAACTGTAAGTAATGAAGCCTGTCAGTGGCAAAGTTTCAGAAACATAAAGGATATTTAAGAGTAAGGTGAAGCACCTCAACCCAGTTGGACGCGTCGTTGAACGATGCCTCGTCTGCGGAAGACATAGGGATTAAGGAATCATGGAATGCTCTAAGGAATGACGTGGAACCTTGATGGGAACCGCAGTTTGAGAAGTTAAAGTGAAGTGTGGACTAGTAACGATTCTAAGTATAGAATTAAGGAATTGCAGTACCAAACCCAGAGTTGAAGAATTGAACTTGAATCGAATGAGATTTTAATGTCCGGACAGTTAAGAGAATTAATTATGGATTACGTGAGTTACTTGGACAGAGGAAATTAACCACTTAAGTGTGGTTAATGAGCATGGATCACAAGTAAATTTAACCTCATCAGATCAGACGCACCTCCCGAACCATAAATGCTAGATTTGGAAATTAAGAAGAGACGATGGATGAAAAGTGATGATAATATGATATGTACATGTCAAAGCGGGAATCAGATATTCGGATGTGTCCTAGTAGTAAGAAGATTAGAAACAAGCTAAGCTAGATTGGAATTTAATATACTGACGGACGAATTAAGTTGAACACTCTTGATTAGACGAACAATATTGGATTTCCCTGATTGGTTAAAGAAGGTAAGTTCGAGATAACACAAGGTTATAGTAGCCTAGTGTCGAAGGATGATCGGGAATTCAGCCGAGAAACTATGTTGAGATTTAATATACGAAGGATCGTCTTGAATATGAAAAGTTAAGTTTAAGGTTAAGGCGAAGACGTTATAGGTTTTCAACTGAAGAGTTTTATTCCGCGAATATTCTAGAAGTGTAAAGAGGTCGCCCCGTGTGGTTAAGTTCCGAGGGCGATAATAAGTATATAATTCGGGTTGTTCAACTATATGCGGAATTACTCAGATGTTAAGAATCGAGATTTGAATTGTGGGTACGGTAACAAGTTACTGGAGGGACCCGATAGATTATGATAATGTGCAGAAGTTTAAGATCGGTTAATCAGGCACTCGAAGAAACGCAACCTATGTTGGGCGTTCTAGAGAACCGGTAAGGATTTGGAACTTTTCAGAACGGGTTGTTCTGTAGAAACTCAAGGGTAACTTAAGGAACATGATAGAGCTAAGGAGACCGAAGTTGTTTCGGAAAGGTTATGGATATGAAATCATTACGGATAAGGAAAGAGTGAATAGTAACAAGACTCAAATGAAAGATATGAACCTTCAAAAGCTTTAAGTGTCTTTAGAAGTTGCCACGAACGGATGTACATGAATTTAAACTGCCTCAGTTATATTTCCAGTCGGGTTACCGCAATGTTTAATGATTTTACGTGAAGAGCTGACCAAGAGAAATGGTAACGTCAGACAAATTTGTTATAGTGATAGAGTAAAATGATTGCTCGATGGAATTTTATGTGACAATAGTGAAGTCTTCTTCCGATGCTGACTCGAGTGTTAAATCAGAGTGGCGCAGCGGAGAGGTAATCCAAGAATGATATAATGAACAATGCTAAGCTGAGGCTTGGAGTATGAAAGATGTTAAGTGCTTAATTCCTATTATACGGGATAGTAGTAAGAATAAGTGAATTGAACATACCATGAGTTCTAATGGAAAGTCATGGAAGTTGAGTTGATGAATGCTTTAAACCTCGAAATCCTTGAGGAATGAAATATTTGAATTTGAGGCTTTGATTAGAAACGACAATGCAGTGGCGAGTAAGTTTAATTCCATGTTGTAACCATGTCATGTTAACCAATATTAGCCGAAGATTTCGGAAGTTTTGAACTTAATGTTCACCAGTAAAGGAAGGAGAGCTTTTACGTAGATTAAAAGCTATTCGTAGTCCATGGTAAAGGGCTGCGTAATTTTATGTTATGACTAAAGGATTAAAGACTGAGTGTGCTATTTGGGTAGCAATCAAGTAGAGTTTCTGTTGAAAATAAGGATTTTGAATTCGACGTTCCGGACGAGAAATAAGTTGGTGAAACCAGTGAATCGTAACCATAAATTTACATTATAGGTTATTGTATACTTAAGAGTAAACATGAGTAACATTGGCGGGGCAAACCTGGCAAGCCAGTTGAAAGGCAAATCCCGGATGTTACGAAATGAGATAAGAGTAAGAAAAGATTTCCAATTGATGTGGTAGTGTTTCAAATATGATAAGGTTAAGAATGATGTTCCGTTAGTCGGACAAAGATGAGGTAATGTAAAGTGTACACATGCTCGCATATGTATGTAAGATATATGCTATGATATATATTGTATAATGATATATGAGACGATTTAAACTACTCATCATTTGGACTAAACCTCTATGGGTTGAAATTATCGATGTAGAAACATTATGCCACGACAAGAAAACGAGACTAAGTTGTGACAAGAACGATGGGAGATTGGCAAACTCCTAGTATGAAGAATGATTTTTAAGTTATTAAGATGAGTAACGTTGTAGATCAATCGAAGCAGAACGCGAGTAATCAGTAAGATTTCGCGAGTCCTTAAGGAATTCCGTGATGGAAGCAATGATTAAGATTATGGAAAGTAATACACCAAGGTGCCTCCTCCTTGTATTTGTCTAATGAAGGTAGTGCGGTAATTTTATTCTCATTAAGGAACGGTATAATAATGGAAAAACCATATATGTAGGATGTCGTTGTTTAAGGCAAAGATCGAATATAAGAAATCAATGGAATCGTCTAGGATAATAAGAAAGCCCAATGTCGTCTAAATAAGAGTACGCGGACTATGATGAAATTATAATATTCAGCGCAAGTGTTAGGATTGGATAACTCAAGTTGGGTTACAAGAAGTGTATGAACAAGGATATAGTCAACAAGTTGGATGTGATAGTTCGGATAACCTCATATTCTACTACGCAAGAAAAGTGTAATGCACATTAAGCGCTACTGATAACGAAAGATTGTCGAATACATTCGACTTATAGAATTGAGAATCTGAGGGATTCCGATAAGTAAGACGAATTGGAGTCTTGGCTAATGAAGGAAGTATTATGAGAGATTAATTTATATTTGATAGTGGATTCTAAATTTCGAGGACGAAATTTCTTTAAGGGGGGTAGATTGTAACATCCCGCCCAAGACTCGAATAATTATTAATATTGAGACGATGTATCGGAGATGTTTTAAGCAAAGGACAATTTGGTAAATTGTCAGTTAATGGGTTATTTATGTGGCAAGGGTAATATTCCGCTTGGATGTATCGATTAGCAGTGTTGGAAACTTGTTAAGCAAGAATGGCAAACTTGTAATAAATGGCATGGCATTTTAGTAATTATTTGAAAAGAGGAGTTTGTTTAAGAAGAAGAACAAGATATTTTCTTGTTCATTCCTTCCTCTTTCACTCACTCAAACCAGCTCTCTCCCCTCTCTTCCCTCAACTCTCACGTCCTCCTCCTTCCCCTCATCTCCCTCTCCATCAATTCAACACCTCTTAAAGAAAAACTCTAGTAAGAAACCTTGCAAGGCAAGCTTGTATTGGAAGCAAGAACAAGGGAAAGAAACAAGGAGAATTGAAGAAGAACCAAGAGAAGAGAATAGAGGAGCAAGCTTGGGTTTATGATTAGGAGCTGGGCAAAGATTAAAGCTAGCATCAAGGTGAGTTCCATAGGGATTTAGTACCCGTTTGAGTAAGTTTAATAGAATTTGCAGGTTGAGTTAAGTTTAGGATTTGTGCCCTAAATCTACTTGATTGTCAATTCCTTGTTAAACTATGATATTACCTACCAATATGTTTTGGAATTCATTCCTATAAGCTGTATTGTTGTTTGGACAGGATTAGAATAGCCAAGGAAGCACAATTTCGCATCCTGCAAACGCTAAAATCGGCCCCCGATTTTATAGCATCGGCCACCGATTTTGAGGATGGCCTTCCTTGGGGGTTTCGACATAAATCGGCCCCCGATTTCCCCAAATCGGCCCCCGATTTCTCTGTTTTTCAGAAACACATAAATGAACAATAGGATGAGGATAGGTGCATAAAGGGAGATAAATACTCAATCCCTAAGATGTCAAAGAAAGATTATTAAGCTATGGGATGTTACCAAATGACCAAGCAAGGCTTAGGAGAACGATGAGTGTAAAACCATAAGTTAATAAGTTATGTTTTGGGAGGTTATTTTCCCCTAAGAATGCATTGTTATGCTAAGGCTAAAGAAAGTATTAGAAGTACTCACAAGTACTCAAGATGAGAATAAATGTCTAAGTTAAGGACCCCTCATAGGTTATGTATTGGGGATTAGTTTCCCTTAAGAGACGCATTAAGTATGCAAAGCGTATGATAAGTGTTAGACGTACCTTTAAGTACAAAGGTTAAGTTTTAAGAATGAATAGTCAATTATGCATTAGTTATGTATAAGATTATAGATGTATGAGATATGTATATGAGCTTAAGTTAAGAATCTAATGATAAGAATATGATAACGTGTTCATCAGACTCCGGATTATGCCGGATGGGATTTCTCCGAAAGGGCTATCCACACGTAATTTATAAGACGAATGTTAAACGTGTTCATCAGACTCCGGGATTCGCCGGATGGGACTCTTCCGAGAGGATTGTCCACACGTATGTTAAAAGACTAAAGCATGTCCAGCAGGCTCCGGGATTCGCCGGATGGGACTTCTCCGAGAGGGTTGTCTACATGCAAGTTGTGTCCAGCAGGCTCCGGATTATGCCGGATGGGGCTTCACCGAGAGGGTTGCCTACACAAAGATAAGAGGAGTCCGGTGTTAGCCTGATATGATAGGAATTTTCACCGGTATGATGGGAGATGTACTTCGGGGTTACTCCACCCGGATGCACTCCGTAAAATGAACCAAGATAATGTATTGTTTGTTCAACGCTAACTTCTAACTTATGATATGAAAAAGATGAATACGAATATGAAATGAATACGTTTATGTTATATGTAATACGAGCCATAATGATTAGTTCCTAATGAACGCGATGTGATCATAGGATGTCCCCAAGATCACTACGTATAAGACTAAGATAAGAATAGAGTATGAAATGCACATGTTTACGTAAATGACAAGTACAAGCAAGATAAAGACAATGAAGCGATCCTAGGTTTCCCCTTGATCGCGAATTATGTAGAGAAAGACGGCGATCATAGGTATCCCCAAGATTGCCGAGAGTAGGCACGGCGACCCTAGGTTTCCCCCGTGGTTGCCAACAGTAGGTAGGGTAGGAGCTCACTGAGACATTATGTCTCATCCCTATCCTTCTGGTGCAGGTTAATAGGTTAGCAAGAGATGTTCGTGAAGATCTTCAAGATGGCGCTGGATGGAGTGCAGATGCTCGTCAAGACAAGCTCAGGAGGTTGATAGATTTTTATATATGTTTATGTATGAGTAAATGTATCTGACATTTGGATAATTATGTAAACGAGCAATTTGTATTCATTCAGTGGTTTGTATGTATATTTATTATTGAAAATTTTAATGTATCCGGTATCAGATTAATACGCATGCTAAATATTCTAGATAATTTAGTATGGGTGTTACAATTGGTATCAGAGCAGGTCGATTCAGACCGTGCCTTGGGTCATTAAAGTTTCAATAAAAGTAGTGGGACCATTGGGTTCCGGATATTGTTCTAAAGGTCACATCTAGTTGAGCCTGATCAACTCAATCTAGTATATGACAGTTAGGATAAATGTCTGAGAGCTGAATGTGACCAAGGAGGAATGAAGTGTATGAAGGGCGAAGGTGATGGTGACAGAATTCTAAGACGGAATTGGTGAAGGAGTATTCATGCCAAATGGTGGCTATTAAACTGTAAGTAATGAAGCCTGTCAGTGGCAAAGTTTCAGAAACATAAAGGATATTTAAGAGTAAGGTGAAGCACCTCAACCCAGTTGGACGCGTCGTTGAACGATGCCTCGTCTGCGGAAGACATAGGGATTAAGGAATCATGGAATGCTCTAAGGAATGACGTGGAACCTTGATGGGAACCGCAGTTTGAGAAGTTAAAGTGAAGTGTGGACTAGTAACGATTCTAAGTATAGAATTAAGGAATTGCAGTACCAAACCCAGAGTTGAAGAATTGAACTTGAATCGAATGAGATTTTAATGTCCGGACAGTTAAGAGAATTAATTATGGATTACGTGAGTTACTTGGACAGAGGAAATTAACCACTTAAGTGTGGTTAATGAGCATGGATCACAAGTAAATTTAACCTCATCAGATCAGACGCACCTCCCGAACCATAAATGCTAGATTTGGAAATTAAGAAGAGACGATGGATGAAAAGTGATGATAATATGATATGTACATGTCAAAGCGGGAATCAGATATTCGGATGTGTCCTAGTAGTAAGAAGATTAGAAACAAGCTAAGCTAGATTGGAATTTAATATACTGACGGACGAATTAAGTTGAACACTCTTGATTAGACGAACAATATTGGATTTCCCTGATTGGTTAAAGAAGGTAAGTTCGAGATAACACAAGGTTATAGTAGCCTAGTGTCGAAGGATGATCGGGAATTCAGCCGAGAAACTATGTTGAGATTTAATATACGAAGGATCGTCTTGAATATGAAAAGTTAAGTTTAAGGTTAAGGCGAAGACGTTATAGGTTTTCAACTGAAGAGTTTTATTCCGCGAATATTCTAGAAGTGTAAAGAGGTCGCCCCGTGTGGTTAAGTTCCGAGGGCGATAATAAGTATATAATTCGGGTTGTTCAACTATATGCGGAATTACTCAGATGTTAAGAATCGAGATTTGAATTGTGGGTACGGTAACAAGTTACTGGAGGGACCCGATAGATTATGATAATGTGCAGAAGTTTAAGATCGGTTAATCAGGCACTCGAAGAAACGCAACCTATGTTGGGCGTTCTAGAGAACCGGTAAGGATTTGGAACTTTTCAGAACGGGTTGTTCTGTAGAAACTCAAGGGTAACTTAAGGAACATGATAGAGCTAAGGAGACCGAAGTTGTTTCGGAAAGGTTATGGATATGAAATCATTACGGATAAGGAAAGAGTGAATAGTAACAAGACTCAAATGAAAGATATGAACCTTCAAAAGCTTTAAGTGTCTTTAGAAGTTGCCACGAACGGATGTACATGAATTTAAACTGCCTCAGTTATATTTCCAGTCGGGTTACCGCAATGTTTAATGATTTTACGTGAAGAGCTGACCAAGAGAAATGGTAACGTCAGACAAATTTGTTATAGTGATAGAGTAAAATGATTGCTCGATGGAATTTTATGTGACAATAGTGAAGTCTTCTTCCGATGCTGACTCGAGTGTTAAATCAGAGTGGCGCAGCGGAGAGGTAATCCAAGAATGATATAATGAACAATGCTAAGCTGAGGCTTGGAGTATGAAAGATGTTAAGTGCTTAATTCCTATTATACGGGATAGTAGTAAGAATAAGTGAATTGAACATACCATGAGTTCTAATGGAAAGTCATGGAAGTTGAGTTGATGAATGCTTTAAACCTCGAAATCCTTGAGGAATGAAATATTTGAATTTGAGGCTTTGATTAGAAACGACAATGCAGTGGCGAGTAAGTTTAATTCCATGTTGTAACCATGTCATGTTAACCAATATTAGCCGAAGATTTCGGAAGTTTTGAACTTAATGTTCACCAGTAAAGGAAGGAGAGCTTTTACGTAGATTAAAAGCTATTCGTAGTCCATGGTAAAGGGCTGCGTAATTTTATGTTATGACTAAAGGATTAAAGACTGAGTGTGCTATTTGGGTAGCAATCAAGTAGAGTTTCTGTTGAAAATAAGGATTTTGAATTCGACGTTCCGGACGAGAAATAAGTTGGTGAAACCAGTGAATCGTAACCATAAATTTACATTATAGGTTATTGTATACTTAAGAGTAAACATGAGTAACATTGGCGGGGCAAACCTGGCAAGCCAGTTGAAAGGCAAATCCCGGATGTTACGAAATGAGATAAGAGTAAGAAAAGATTTCCAATTGATGTGGTAGTGTTTCAAATATGATAAGGTTAAGAATGATGTTCCGTTAGTCGGACAAAGATGAGGTAATGTAAAGTGTACACATGCTCGCATATGTATGTAAGATATATGCTATGATATATATTGTATAATGATATATGAGACGATTTAAACTACTCATCATTTGGACTAAACCTCTATGGGTTGAAATTATCGATGTAGAAACATTATGCCACGACAAGAAAACGAGACTAAGTTGTGACAAGAACGATGGGAGATTGGCAAACTCCTAGTATGAAGAATGATTTTTAAGTTATTAAGATGAGTAACGTTGTAGATCAATCGAAGCAGAACGCGAGTAATCAGTAAGATTTCGCGAGTCCTTAAGGAATTCCGTGATGGAAGCAATGATTAAGATTATGGAAAGTAATACACCAAGGTGCCTCCTCCTTGTATTTGTCTAATGAAGGTAGTGCGGTAATTTTATTCTCATTAAGGAACGGTATAATAATGGAAAAACCATATATGTAGGATGTCGTTGTTTAAGGCAAAGATCGAATATAAGAAATCAATGGAATCGTCTAGGATAATAAGAAAGCCCAATGTCGTCTAAATAAGAGTACGCGGACTATGATGAAATTATAATATTCAGCGCAAGTGTTAGGATTGGATAACTCAAGTTGGGTTACAAGAAGTGTATGAACAAGGATATAGTCAACAAGTTGGATGTGATAGTTCGGATAACCTCATATTCTACTACGCAAGAAAAGTGTAATGCACATTAAGCGCTACTGATAACGAAAGATTGTCGAATACATTCGACGTATAGAATTGAGAATCTGAGGGATTCCGATAAGTAAGACGAATTGGAGTCTTGGCTAATGAAGGAAGTATTATGAGAGATTAATTTATATTTGATAGTGGATTCTAAATTTCGAGGACGAAATTTCTTTAAGGGGGGTAGATTGTAACATCCCGCCCAAGACTCGAATAATTATTAATATTGAGACGATGTATCGGAGATGTTTTAAGCAAAGGACAATTTGGTAAATTGTCAGTTAATGGGTTATTTATGTGGCAAGGGTAATATTCCGCTTGGATGTATCGATTAGCAGTGTTGGAAACTTGTTAAGCAAGAATGGCAAACTTGTAATAAATGGCATGGCATTTTAGTAATTATTTGAAAAGAGGAGTTTGTTTAAGAAGAAGAACAAGATATTTTCTTGTTCATTCCTTCCTCTTTCACTCACTCAAACCAGCTCTCTCCCCTCTCTTCCCTCAACTCTCACGTCCTCCTCCTTCCCCTCATCTCCCTCTCCATCAATTCAACACCTCTTAAAGAAAAACTCTAGTAAGAAACCTTGCAAGGCAAGCTTGTATTGGAAGCAAGAACAAGGGAAAGAAACAAGGAGAATTGAAGAAGAACCAAGAGAAGAGAATAGAGGAGCAAGCTTGGGTTTATGATTAGGAGCTGGGCAAAGATTAAAGCTAGCATCAAGGTGAGTTCCATAGGGATTTAGTACCCGTTTGAGTAAGTTTAATAGAATTTGCAGGTTGAGTTAAGTTTAGGATTTGTGCCCTAAATCTACTTGATTGTCAATTCCTTGTTAAACTATGATATTACCTACCAATATGTTTTGGAATTCATTCCTATAAGCTGTATTGTTGTTTGGACAGGATTAGAATAGCCAAGGAAGCACAATTTCGCATCCTGCAAACGCTAAAATCGGCCCCCGATTTTATAGCATCGGCCACCGATTTTGAGGATGGCCTTCCTTGGGGGTTTCGACATAAATCGGCCCCCGATTTCCCCAAATCGGCCCCCGATTTCTCTGTTTTTCAGAAACACATAAATGAACAATAGGATGAGGATAGGTGCATAAAGGGAGATAAATACTCAATCCCTAAGATGTCAAAGAAAGATTATTAAGCTATGGGATGTTACCAAATGACCAAGCAAGGCTTAGGAGAACGATGAGTGTAAAACCATAAGTTAATAAGTTATGTTTTGGGAGGTTATTTTCCCCTAAGAATGCATTGTTATGCTAAGGCTAAAGAAAGTATTAGAAGTACTCACAAGTACTCAAGATGAGAATAAATGTCTAAGTTAAGGACCCCTCATAGGTTATGTATTGGGGATTAGTTTCCCTTAAGAGACGCATTAAGTATGCAAAGCGTATGATAAGTGTTAGACGTACCTTTAAGTACAAAGGTTAAGTTTTAAGAATGAATAGTCAATTATGCATTAGTTATGTATAAGATTATAGATGTATGAGATATGTATATGAGCTTAAGTTAAGAATCTAATGATAAGAATATGATAACGTGTTCATCAGACTCCGGATTATGCCGGATGGGATTTCTCCGAAAGGGCTATCCACACGTAATTTATAAGACGAATGTTAAACGTGTTCATCAGACTCCGGGATTCGCCGGATGGGACTCTTCCGAGAGGATTGTCCACACATATGTTAAAAGACTAAAGCATGTCCAGCAGGCTCCGGGATTCGCCGGATGGGACTTCTCCGAGAGGGTTGTCTACATGCAAGTTGTGTCCAGCAGGCTCCGGATTATGCCGGATGGGGCTTCACCGAGAGGGTTGCCTACACAAAGATAAGAGGAGTCCGGTGTTAGCCTGATATGATAGGAATTTTCACCGGTATGATGGGAGATGTACTTCGGGGTTACTCCACCCGGATGCACTCCGTAAAATGAACCAAGATAATGTATTGTTTGTTCAACGCTAACTTCTAACTTATGATATGAAAAAGATGAATACGAATATGAAATGAATACGTTTATGTTATATGTAATACGAGCCATAATGATTAGTTCCTAATGAACGCGATGTGATCATAGGATGTCCCCAAGATCACTACGTATAAGACTAAGATAAGAATAGAGTATGAAATGCACATGTTTACGTAAATGACAAGTACAAGCAAGATAAAGACAATGAAGCGATCCTAGGTTTCCCCTTGATCGCGAATTATGTAGAGAAAGACGGCGATCATAGGTATCCCCAAGATTGCCGAGAGTAGGCACGGCGACCCTAGGTTTCCCCCGTGGTTGCCAACAGTAGGTAGGGTAGGAGCTCACTGAGACATTATGTCTCATCCCTATCCTTCTGGTGCAGGTTAATAGGTTAGCAAGAGATGTTCGTGAAGATCTTCAAGATGGCGCTGGATGGAGTGCAGATGCTCGTCAAGACAAGCTCAGGAGGTTGATAGATTTTTATATATGTTTATGTATGAGTAAATGTATCTGACATTTGGATAATTATGTAAACGAGCAATTTGTATTCATTCAGTGGTTTGTATGTATATTTATTATTGAAAATTTTAATGTATCCGGTATCAGATTAATACGCATGCTAAATATTCTAGATAATTTAGTATGGGTGTTACATGTCATGAGCTTCTTCTATGGCTGTAACCTTCATATCAAATCTTCTGGGCAGGGACCTGAGGATTTTTCTGACTAATTTCTCATCTGTCATCTTTTCCCCAAGAGAATCAAAGGAATTAGCCATGTCCAGCACATTCATGTAAAACTCCTGAACAGTTTCATCCTCCAACATCTTCAAGTTTTCAAATTTTGTTGTGAGCAACTGAAGTCTGGATAGCTTAACCTTAGAGGTTCCTTCATGAGTGGTTTTCAGAATTTCCCAAGCATCCTTTGCCACAGTACATTGCTTGATGAGTCTGAACATGTTCATGTCAACACCATTGAAAATTGCATTCAAGGCCTTTGAGTTTCCATGTGACAGATCATCTTCAGCTTTGGTCCACTCCTCTTCAGGCTTCAGAATCTCAGTTTTGTTACCATCTTTGTCCAAAACCACAGGATGATCCTAGCCTTTAATCACAGCCTTCAAAGTTCTGCTGTCAATGGATTTCAGGAATGCACACATCCTTGATTTCCAGTACTCATAATTGGTGCCATCAAGTAGGGGTGGTCTGTTGACAGGACCTCCTTCTCTCTCCATAAAGCCAAACATTAATAACTCTGGATCTCACCCAAAACACAAGCAGGGTGCCTGCTCTGATGCCAATTGAAATTTCTGGCTTAGCAATAACGAGAGTTAACTGGTTCTGATTACACTGGTTCTGAACCAATACTTAGCACAATTAAAAACAGTTATGCAGCAGAAATTAAAAGTGCAGGAAAGCTAAAGAAGGCACAAGGTTTGTTAACCCAGTTCGGAGTAAACACCTCCTACTCTGGGGGATACCAATCCAGGAAGGAAATCCACTATTGGAATTAATCCTTAAGACTCAGACACTGACTCCCAGTTCCTATCCTAAGCAATCAACTTCCACCTAGTCAGACTTCTACCCAACTCTTGAGTATTAGAATCCACTAACTTCTTATCCAAGTAACAACCCAGTCACTTGAACAACCCTTGAACTAAACCCAGTTCTGAAACAAACTAACCAGAATTTGAAGAACACACTTCAATACAAAAACTTCATTCTTGCTTAAAAGCTTTGAATGAATTACAACTCAATTAAACCTAAACCAACTCAAAACATATGAGTGGTGCACAAAACGCTAATAGCTTAAAACTAACACAGACTCAATTTCTAAATTTCTTCAATAATACACACATCTTGAATAGCAGCAATGCTCTCCTTATATAGCCTGAAGTCAAGCAACATAAAACATAATCCAATCTTCTATAATGATCTGATTCTGAATTATGAATGACTTGAAAAGGAAACAAATAATCCAGCATTGTATCTTTTAAAGATTCTGCAGAAAAAATACGAGCTTCATAATTTAGAGCTAAATCTTCATTAAATCTTCTCCAATTCAATCAGCAATCTAGAAGCAATATGCATGGATATATCCTTGTTAAATCTCGCCAAGATTCACGCCAAAACAATTCAGAAAAACCATCTTCTAAAGAAGTCAACAAAAGTCAACGGGGGCTACAGTGCGTCTGATGCTTCAGACTCACATTTCAGCTTCTGAAGTGACTTTCAGCTTCTGATGGAATTTTTAGCTTCTGAACAGCTTCAATTCAAAAACCTTGCAACTGAAGACTTGTTCTAAACATAGAGATGCTTCTATTCAACACATTGGATTTGCCAAAATATGCAGCCAACACCAAAATACTCAACATCTCCTATTCCCCTTCCAACTACCTTCCCACTTCTTGTAGCAATTGCCTTGCAATTATCTTTGTCTATTGATGCAAGGTCAGCTTCATCAAAATGACTTAATTGTCATTTTGATGTTGATGCATGATCTTTGGGGTTGGTTTGAGTGTTGGCGGTAAAGGTTCCGCCTTGTTGTGTGGCTTGAGCAAGATGTTGTGCCAACTGGCCTACTTGGGTTTCTAGGTTTTTGATTGAAGCATCGGTATTTTTCTGGTTCGCCATTGACATTTGCATAAACTGGCTTAGAGTCTTGTCGGTGTTTTGTTGACGGTTTTGTTGCGGAGGGTATTGATTGAAATTTTGGTAAGGTTGTCGGTTAGATGGTCCAGCTTCTTGTCTCCAACCTTGGCCATAGTTAGGATTGTTCCCTCTTGGGAAATTGTTGTTATGACCTTGTTATTGACCTTGAAACTGTTGCGGCCTTTGTTGATTGCCGACATAACTTACCTCTTTAGTAGGCGGTGGACAAAATCCGGTGGGGTGATCGCCTGAACAAAGTTCGCATGATGCGACTTGATGGTGTCTTCTTTGTTCATTTTGTATATCCTTCATTTGTTGTGGAAGATTAGCCATCTTTCTAGTCAATTCTTCCACTTGTTGTGTTAACAACTTGTTTTGAGCAAGGATGGCGTCATTCGTCCCCAAGTCCAATATACCCGCTTTTCTTTGACTCGAATTTCTATTGTGGTGAGCCTGATGGTCGTTGAGTGCCATTCTTTCAATGATAGCAACAACATCTTCGGCACTCTTGGCCATTAATGATCCACCAGCAGCAGCATCAAGTAGTAGCTTCGACTGTTGTTTCATCCCATTTCAGAAAAGATGAATTTGTGTTAAATCATCAAACCCGTGGTTAGGGCATCTTCTAAGCATAGACTTGAATCGCTCCCAAGCTTCACATAATGTCTCACTTGAGCCTTGAGAAAATACGGCGATGGTTGTCTTGGCCTCCATAAAACGATTCTGAGGAAAGAATCTCTCAAGGAATTTCTCCTCAAGAGTGTTCCAGTTAGTCATCACTGTTGGCGGTTGATCCAAGTACCACTCCTCGGCCTTTCCAATCAAAGAATGAGGAAACATTCTCATGAATATTGCTTCCTCATTATTCTCCGTTTCTCCTAATGTACCGGCGATCTCATAGAACTTAGTAAGATGTTGGAATGGATCCTCATGGTCTAAACCCGAGAAAGGGTTAGCATATAGTATTTGGAGGATACCGGTCTTCATCTCAGTTTGTTTTGTTGTCCTTGGCGTCTTTCCTAGTTGTTCCAAGCATCGTGGGCTATTGTGACAGGGCTTCCCACTACCGCCTGAGCCTCCAGATCCGTCTCCTGCAGCAGCCATTGGTGTTTCTAGGATTGGATCTAGTGAAGGAATTCAAACAGATGGTCCCTCTTGCTGCCTTTTCTTTGCTTGCTGCCTTTTCTTCCGATTCTTGCTGTTATTTCTTCTAGCAGTCCTCTCTATTTCAGAATCAAAAAGCAGTTGGTCTTCTGGTATCTGACCTCGCATAAACGGGTTTCAATAATCTGACCAAAAAGAATTAGCAAACAAGATGGATAAAAATATGATAGTTATATACATAAAAGAATTTTGTGCAAAATTGCTTAAGACAATAATTAATGCTGCAATGATTATGATATCTAAGCGTTAATCCCCGGCAACGGCGCCATTTTGTTAATGGTATAGAGTTTAACAAAAGCAAGTATATTTTTATATCGATTCCACATGGATTATTGCGATCATAATGTAATTTCAGAGTGCAACCTAAGAGGGGGGGTGAATTAGGTTGTATGACTTT
Source organism: Medicago ruthenica (assembly GCA_018208015.1). NCBI lineage: Eukaryota > Viridiplantae > Streptophyta > Magnoliopsida > Fabales > Fabaceae > Medicago > Medicago ruthenica. The sequence continues at coordinate 19,277,276 of CM031372.1, forward strand.
TAATGGATAATTTTTCTGGTTTATTGTGTTCTTGTAAATTTTTCCGGAATTTTGTATGAATGTATGAACGAATGCTTGGAAAAATAAAGAGTGTAGGGAAGAAGAAGATGGACACAAGGAATTTATAGTGGTTCCCCTACTGGTACTCCACTCCCCCACAACCCTGTGAGGAATTCACTATGTTAGAATCTTTGTTACAAGCAATCTCTCCCCAAGACCCCCTAACAATCTTTCTAACATACACAAGATAGCACCCCACTATCTTTCAACAATTCTCACCAAAACTATGGCAAGAATTCACAACAATGGTTTTTGAAGAATAATAAATTGTATGGCTGTTATCTTTCTCAATATCACTCTTAAACAAATGGACTTAGTGCTCAGAAAACTTTTTAATAAATGTTAAAGTGTGGGCAAAGTTTTCCAAACAATTAAAAGAAATTTTGTATGCAAGTGATATTGAAATTCACAATTGAGAGGTTGAAAGTTATTGTCCCTTTTATTGCTTTGATTCTCAATTGAATTTATAGAGACCAAAAAGATGTTTATGAAGCAATGCTACTTTTCAAAAAAATTTACCAATGAATAGACACATATTTAAAATGGCACCTATTCATAAAAATAAATATGAAATTTATTTAAGAAAAATACTAGCCGTTGTGTGCACTTGAATTAAAAAAGGTAGTCGTTGGATAACTTAAAAATGCCGATTGAAAAATCTGTTTAAAAAAAAATTCGTTGCCAATGCACACACTAAATTTGAAAAGGTATGTTTATGAAAACATAGCGGTTGTGACATATTGATCAATTAGGCAAAGATATTAAACCTTCATTTCATTCCAACGTTACAAATTTAACTGCCAATTAACCAAATAAATATAATATAATATGGCTTGAGAAATGAAACCATAATGAATGAAAATTTGATTTTTCACTATGTAATCAAGTCCAAGAACAAATCATGCCAAACACATTTTTAATTTAAAATACTATTTATGCAATTTTCCAAAATAAATTATAGTTTTTCATGCAAAAATATTTTAATTCAAAATCACATTTAAATGAAAATCATTGTGAGTGTGTGATTTATTTTAATGAGATTTTTAGCATTGCTTCATATGGAGGCTTATAAAAATGTTTGTAATTATTTTCTGAGCATTCTAAGTTGTTCCATAAGTTAAGAATGATAAATCAAAAGAAGTGTCATACTTACAACGTGTATAACTTAAAAACCCTAAGTCCTTAAGCTTGTTCATCATCTTGATCCATGAGCCTCCATAAGCTTTCTTCTTTTTGTGATGTAGTCTTGTAATCATCAAAACCCAGCCAAGTCACAAGGAAGGAAATCTTCTTCACAATCTCCCCCTTTTTGATGATGACAAACCATATCATGTTGACATTGATGTGCAAAGAAAGCTCCCCCTGTCTTGTATATCTCCCCCTTTGATTTGCAATTGGATAACCTGTAAAATGTCAAAGTACAAGCACATACCTACACTTTCTCCCCCTTTTGACATCATCAAAAAGAAGAAAGATCGGCAAAACAGATATCCAACCAAAAATATGCATACAAGACAAGTAATAATAATATAAAACTTAAAACAAAGTTATCCGAATCCAAACTTATCAAGTACCAGAAGCAATACAGAATTAGAAAAAAAACAACTAGGAAAGAGAATCAACTAAAAAGTCATGAGAAACAAAATAGAACAGAGAAAAAACAACATGAAAAATACGGTTCACTTGAGTGTGCGCACCTCG